>VZZY01007596.1:55914-100898 GCA_013400335.1 Eurystomus gularis
GCCCCCGGCCTCCCTCGCCGCTTCCCTTCCTCTCTCCCTTCTGCCTCGCCGGTCCTCGGCCCCCGCGGCCCCGCTGTCCCTCGCTGGGGACAGGCCGGCGGCTCCCGCCCCCTCCCCGTGGCCCCGGGAGGATGTCGGAGGATCACGAGATGGACAAGATGATCAAGGTAGGCAGGAGGCAGCGGCACTCGGGGTCTCCCCGCCAGCGGCTCCCGCTCGTCCCCTGCCCTGCGAGGCAGCCCGGGCAGAGCCCTGGGGCCCGCCGGGTCCCGGTCCCCCCTTCTCTTACTGCTGCGGCTCTGCTGCTTGCTGCCCCTCCGCCGGGGCCCGGCTGCCTTTGGGCTCGTCACCCGCAGTGCTCCGGTGTGGAGCACCAGACAACGGGCAGGGAAACAGGAGCTGCAGGCAGAGGGCTTCCATGGGGTCCGGCCTCGGGGGATCGGTGACGGGATGCTGAGACTGTGGGGAGCAGAGCTGGGGCCACCCGGGAGCTGGGGTCTCAGCCTTATAGCGGTCCTCGGCTGCGGAGGCAATGCTGTCGCCTCGATCCGTCTCTGAGTTCCTGTTCGGATGCTGTGAGGAAAACAAATCTGGCGTGTGGGATGTTTGTGTTTCGAGCGGTAGAGGAGCTGAACAGATTCAGGATTTCTTTTTTTTACAGCGAGAATTGGTGTGTGAGCTTAGTGCTTCCCGGTGAATCCTTCTGTGATCTGGCTGTGCAGATTTCCTGAAGAAGCTGGGGAAACCCTTTTAGATAATGTGACAATAAAACAATGATTTAAAGGCCGTTTGCAGGCTCTTTACCTTGGGCAAAGCAGTCCCTGTCACAGCTTCTGGATACCATCATAAATGCTTGTTTTATTAAGATAAATGAATTCCTCAAGGACGTAGGTAAAAAGAGCCTGTCCATGGGGAGCTGCCACCTTTCCTTAGCCCAGCAATCTGCCACGGGGGGGGTCTTTACAAAGCTTGTTGGGGGCAAAAATCAATGCAAGAGAAGTAGCAACACGGTCTTGTGCTGTTGAAATCTGGATTCATTTCAAATTTGTGGGTTTTTCCTTTCAAACTAGAAAAGCCCAAAGTAGAAGGAAGTCTAAGCACCGTGTTCAGACAACCCAGCTTGTAATTAACCTATTGCAATCTAATACTGTCTCTTCCTGCTTCGTTATCAGTCCCGGCACAGTGCAGGTGAAGTAGCTGTCTGGAAGGCTTTCAGGAAGAAGGGTTGTTAAGTATTTCTTTGGTATTTCATGTGAACATAAAAATCTTGGGGGTTAAAACCAGAAAAGCCGGAGCGGTTGTGTGAGTGGGGTCAGTCCTGTGTCTGCCTCCTGCCTTCTCGGGTTGCAGGGCTTCTGACCGAGAACAGATTTTGGGCAAATCTTTTGGGCCATAGGCACTGTCTGCATGTAAACCGTAATTTAGTATTTTTATATATTACTCTGGTTTCTCTGCTTCTCAAATACTTGGTTATTCTTCAGGTTTGATTGGTTTTCGCCTGCATCTGCAGGTTTAAGGTCTGTAATTCAAGATAGCGATTGCCTTTGGAAGCAAGCTAGCCCAAGCTGGAAAGGCTGAGTGTTGGAGCAGTGGAGGTGGAGTTACACTGCTCGTCTGCATTTCACTTGTTAAATAGGTGGACTTTGTCCAAGCAGCAGTCTGTATACTTTTAATTAGCTGTAGTGAGGATGCGTTATTCCTCCAGTACCTTACTTCAGACCTTTTCCCATTTGTATTCCGTGGAAACTGAGAAGCTTTCCCCCAGGCAATCCCAATGCATGCCTCACCCTGTCCGAAAGCAGCTTGTTGGAGTTCAAGCTAGGAGAAAGCTCCGAGTCCTGCCTTTCCCGGCTGTTAGCATCCCAGACTGCTGACTCTGCATGGGAGGATGCTCAAACCGTTGTTTTAGGTACCCTGAGCTCGCTGAAAGGGAATTGTGCTGTTGAAGGGAACTCAACGCTTAAAGTTCGACTAAAACTTTCCTGTAATCGAATAGTTTTCAAGTTAGTTTATCCCTTTGCACACTGGAAATTAAGAAGCGATCAGAAGTTGGAAGTTCCTTTAGCAGTAGGACTAAAAGGGTTTACTGTAAGAAACTGCACGGCTGCAGATTTTTTTGGAAGCGCTCTCCCCAGCGCTCTCCTGCCTCCTCTGTTCCCAGGCACAGCAGATTAGTTCCAGCTGACCCGTCAGCCGGGCTGCAAGTTCGGTGCTGGGCAGAGTGCTGCTGTGAGGCGCTTTATTCTCCAGCTGTGGAGCGAAGTGCAGGACACTGTCCCCTCTGCTGCCTGCATCTGCAGCCCAGTAAAATGAAGAGGCAAGGCATTCAGGCTTGAAATATAGATATTTTATTTTATTTTACATCTTCAGAGGGCAGTTTTATATCTCTACACTTTAAATATTTCACGCTGTTTGAATGCCATGAGCCTCTGCTGATTTGCAGCTCCATAGTTTTAGTGCTAGGTGTGGAGCTTCTTTTCCTGAACTAGGGAGGTGTGAGCAAATCTGGACGTTGATGCACGTCAAAGTTCTCAAATACTGTGTTTCACGTTATTAGGAAGTGCTGGATAGTGTTTCTCGATCACTAGATTATTCGTTTTCACCTTCGAGTTGTAAAGGGGCTTTGGAATGGAGATTGGAACCCGAAGAAAAATGCAGGAAACAAAAATGTTGGCTTTTTTATTTAAAACAATGGCAAATAACGCAGAATATGAAAGAGGAAATTAATTTCTGTTTAAAATTTACTTACTTGTAGTTGTTGAACTTGTCCTTCAGGAGCTGAGGACTATCAGATCTGATTCTCCCTTTATTGGATTCACAGATCACAGGCTTTCCAAGTCCTAACGAGCTCCTCCGTTCTACTTACTCAGCTGAATGAAGCAGATGGTCTCTGCCATCACAGAAGTGGTGTGAGGCAGGAGAAACTGTTCAGTCAAGACTGGGCTTGAATGCGGAGAGAGCATCTCTTGATAGACCAAGCTGTGCGGCTGACAGGGTTCGGGAAGTTTTGGGGCAGGCAGGCCAGCCCTTCTGTGTCTTTGGAACGGGAGCAGCAGACTTCAGAGGGCTGTAAAAACTAACAAAGGATCGTTACCACTTAGTCACACTGTTGCTCCAGACTACTTTGGCGTTTGCTTCTCCGTTTCAGGGGGTTTGACTTCACAACTTAAACACCGAGTGTGGTCTGGGAAAGCCTGTGCTGAGGAGGTACTAGAGAAACCCCCTTTTCTGCTCATTAATGCTCTTCTAAAATTGTGCTTTCATTCCCTCTATGATGCCTTCAATTCTTGTATCAGAATATCAGGAAAATTTAAATCAGCTTTTCCCTAATACGCTTCTCACTACTGAAATTTATGTGAGTTGAATTGACAAGAAAGTTTTTTTGTGCTTCTACTTGAAAACAGCAAACCACATGTGATCTACCGTGCTCTTCTTCCCCTTCCTTTGAAAACCCTTCATAAAAATTCCAGGTGCCTTGAATTTTTTCCTTTACACCTTTCACGCTAGTCATTAATGATTTATGCGATACTCCAGACTGCGTTCAACGGCAGTTTTTCCTTCCACATCAGTCTTTTGCACTCTAATCTCTTCGCATCACACCTTAAATCTCAACTTTCCTTTCTTGCTTTGTTTTAACCCACGGGGCTGGAGGTCTGGCAGCAGCGTTCATCCACCACCGGCATCCCAGGTTAGGAGCTGCCATTTTCAACACCTTGCTTGGAAGCACGACCCTTCTCAGTTTTCTCCTCGTTTATAGCACGAGTGAATCCTGAAATGCTGCAGATTTTGACCAGGGGTTAAGAGAAGGGGCAGATCTGATCAGAATAAATGCTCTGCAAGCGGCAGACTCTCCCATTTATTTCCAGCGCTCTCGGGAAGTATTTCACCTGCTCTCTCAAGCCTCTCCAGCGCTGGCTTTTGTCACCAGCTCCTCTTCTTGCCATTTATCAGGCAGCGTGGCTTTTGGGAAGGCGTTCCTGAACGTAGGTAGCGAAGTTCGTAAAAGAACAAAGGTGGAACAAAGGTTGGGTTTGCCCATGGCGCCGGCAGCGTCCAGCCCCGCTCTGCGGTCACTGCCTGGGCCCACGGCATGGCAGCGGCCCGCGGCGGAACGCTGGAGCGACGTTTGCGTCCCGCCTTGTGACATGTCGAAGCATGATCGCGCCCGGGCTGTGTCGTAACAAAACCAACCCCTGTTTCGATGGATTTGGATGGAGGGATTATGAGTGTGAGCCTGGTTCACTGTCAGGCAAGCTGAAACGAGTCACGCAGGGTTTAATTTGCAGCCTAATGATTCGAAAGGTTTGGAAGCCTTAAGAAAGCGGCGGAATTGTTTTGCCGTTGTGCTGTATGACCAAGAAATACAAAATAATGCTGAAATTGGGCCTTTTTGTTCGATTGTTGGTAGAAAGCTGGATTTAAGAGTTGGGGGGAAAAATGCTCTTGATGCACTTTCTATATTAAAGGCAGAAGATCCTATTTACTCTTCTCAGTAATCCTGTTATAAAGTGCCAGGGTGAGCAGTCCCAGCTGCGCAGAAATGATTTTAAACTGAAGTATATTATTGTGCGAGCGTGTGGATTTATATTTTGTTTTCTTAGGTGAAGCAAAACTCCGAAGCAGGCTCTTTCTTTGCTCAGGTATCTTGCAAATCAGGTCTGCTGAGCTGTTTTTTTTTTTTAAAGGATGTAGAGTTCTTTATTTAATTTTTTAACTCTCTTTTCCCCTCCCCCTGCTCCTTCTTGAATAGGAAACCTCCATTTTAGAGGAGTACAACATTAACTGGACTCAGAAGCTGGGAGCTGGGATCAGTGGTCCTGTTAGGTAAGACAATACGCCTGCGATTTGTGTCTAACCTCAGCCTGTTTCGGTAGCTCTGGAGAAGTGAGTATGTGTTTGAAGGGCAGAGCGATGGGATCTGGGGAAACACGTAAACAAAGAAACGCCTCTACTCCATGTGGGTAGCTGATCTGCAAGCGAGTTATTGTCTTTATGGGGTGTGTTTGAAGTAAAATCTCTCCTCACCTCCCTGCCCGGTCCCGTCCCGCTGCTGTATTCCTGAAGCAAAGCGGGCACGGGCATTATTTGTGAAATGGCGGCAGCAGAAAATTCTGCTCAAACACCTTTGTCCTTTTGATACTGGTGTCAGTGCGGTGCAAAGGTCGCTGCTCCCGTCTATGGTATCATCACTTGGGGCATCAGCTCTGCCATGCCCATTAGCTATTTTTACCAGCTATTTTTTCAGATCATCATGTGAGGCCAAAGCAGATAGTGCCGTGTGCTCTGCATCTCAAACCAGACTCGCCCGTCATGAATTTCTAACCCCGGCAGGAGCTGGATGCTTTCTGGAAAGCAAAACATATGTTCCCTTTTCAACAAAGCAGTCTCCTTTTTTTGGGAGCGGGAAATTTGTGGCCAAGCGTTGGAGAACAAATGTCTGCGCCTCTCTGTTTCTGGGCGCCTGACAAGGCGATTGTCTTTTGCCACCATTTATCTTCCCGTCCAGGCAATTGGTTTTTCCTCGTCCATTTTGTGTTGCTGTGTTGCCTCTGATCTTTATGAAAATATCCCTTTGTGCTTTATTCTTGTAGCTGCCCGTTCAAATGTGGGCCCTTCCCTCTGACGCAGTTCAATTGTTGGTGTTAAATGGGGGAAGGAGAGAAAAAACGTGTGCGGCACAGTTGGTGGCCTTGCCAAAACAAGGCTTTCCATTCAGAAACGCTTTGTTTGTTGCAGACTACACCCTCCACTGGACATGTGCAGGCTGCCACTGTGTGCTTTGGGGTTTTTTTTCATCAAAATTGGCTCTTCAGGCTGAACGTATAGAGGGCATTCTGCTGTTTGCAGTGCTCTGAAGTGCTCTTTCTGCATTGCTGAAAATATAACTGTGTGTGAGGTGTTTCTACATGACATATCTCGTTGTGGAAGGCTGAAAACTGAGGCTTTCAAGCTGGGACGTGGTTGCAGGTGCCCTGTAGATCCCAGAGCGCGGGCATTCCTGTTAATTCCCACGCGGAGAGCAAACGCGTAACTACAGATCAATTGCTTGAAGTGTCTCTTTAACGTTCTTGCTGACTGAATAATTTTATTGCTGTAATACCAGAGTCTGCGTGAAAAAATCCTCTCAAGAACGCTTTGCACTGAAAATCCTTCTTGATCGTCCAAAAGCTAGAAATGAGGTATAGTTCCTGTTTATACTGTCTGCCTTCTGCCACGCCGCAAAGTCTCGCACTTTTGGTGAATTGTTGCAATGGTTTAAAAAAAAAAAACAAACCCAAGAGAACAACCCATGTGTTCTGCAGATCTTGCTGTGCAGGATTCCTTGGGTTTGACCCTCTAGCCTCGCTGTGCTCCTCTAGAATGAGGTGGTGGGTGAACTGGAGGGTCTCTAGCTCTGTTTGCTGTATATAGTGTAATGTCTAGAGCTGCATTTTAAAGCACGTGTTCTCCCCACGTCCCACGTGATGTAACACGCAGCGTTTAGAACGAGTTTTGCTTCCGTACATCTCGCTCTTGGATGTCACTACTCTAAGAATTGCCAAGAACGCTTCAAGTTGCGCTCTAAGTGGTAACGGTTGATCCGTGTAGGAGAAACTAAATGAGCTCGTTGAACGTGGTGGTGACCGGCTGTGGCTGGCGAGAGCGTGCCAAGGTACTAAACTCGGTCTGCCGAAAGTGATGGGCAGTTGTTCCACTTCATTGTCCTCAAGGTTTAGGCGACTTCCATTCCTGTTGCTGGCAAAACTCTCTTCTAAAATTCCCAGGGAAAAGTAATCCGGTTACAAAAAGCATCAAGCCTTGGCTTGATTTAGCAGTCCAAGTAGCTTTAAACTGGGGAAAATTCCTTGGGTGTCTAGTTCAGAAAGTGGAAACAAGAGACAACGTTTCATGTGTTGCAAGTGCTAGGTCATCAGGCCAGAAAAGAAGCCAGAATATGGAATTTCAGGTTTTATTAATGAATTTTCCATTTCAGTTGTATCTCTATTGCTACTTTAAAGATAATTCTAGCTTTAAACGGATTTTAAAAGCCAAAGAAAGCTCCTGGAACTGCTGGGTTTGATTCCATGGTCTGGCAATGTATGATCTTTTTGTGTTGCATCGGTGTGATGGCTGTTGGTCCCTCCTAGAAACACTTTGTAGGCACTTCTTGTTGTTCGGATAATTTTGAATTGGGTGTGATGGGTGCTGAGCACAACTGGCAGCTCCCAGGCTCGTGTGCCCCATAGCCTGGGGGGCAGAGGGGGGAGCAGGACGGGTCAGGTGCCTTGTCGCTGTGTCCAGTAACGTTTCTTCCCTTCTCTTCAAGGTACGTCTGCACATGATGTGTGCAACGCATCCCAATATCGTTCAAATTATTGAAGTTTATGCTAACAGTGTGCAGTTCCCACATGAATCCAGCCCAAGGTAAGATTACATAGGGTGATTCCTTCCCACAGCTTGCTTTCCATGTTTAGGCCAAGGTATAGTGGAGTTTGCTCTTTTTTTAATCCCAATATAACCAAAATATATATTTATGGGGATTTTCAGATACGATATTTATACTTCAGACTAAGCAGCGCTTGCTTTTTTTCCCCGTCAATACCCAGACCTTTACATATTTAAAAGAATTTGCGTCCTTCACTGCTGGTCTTGAACACGTCCGCATTTCTGAGGTTTTTCATCGATTCAGACTGTGATTGCTGCATTGTCTGAGAGAATGTGTTAGCTTCTAGCTTCTCTCCTGCTTTGATACTGCTTCAGTAGCTTGAATTGTAACCTCTGAGCCTCCTCCTGCTTTCAAAGCACTGTTAGAGCAGGATTGGAGCTGTGACTTCTGTTGCTACCTAGAATCCTGAGTGAGATCCTTTTACATGATGGTGATTCCTGTGAGCCACTGGCAAACTCAGAGTGCTGAAGAAAAAAAGGAAGAAAGAATTTTCTAAAAACACTGGGTTCTGCCCTGTAAACCTTGTCCTGCTTAAAATGGACGTAGCAAAACATGAAGCAGACTTAGTGTTTTTCATACATTAATATCGCTTGGGATAAAACTGTTGTCTTCTAATTGGAATTAGTTGAGGGGAAAAAAAAATCAGTGGTGGGAGAATTAAAGATGTGAGACCTGTCTTAGTCTCTGAGGTATCTGATTTTGCCACGTGGTGAGAACTAGAAGTTAGTTTCTCGAGGATCTAGCAGTCCTGATCTCCACGCTTCCTGTTCATTAACCTTCGTAACGATGGCAATAAAACTGTAAATTAAAATAATGAGCTACACTAGAGTATCCAGACTCAAAAGCATTAAAGATAATTCCTCAGCCTTCTGCTTCTAAGTTGCTGTGACCATCTTCAGCAGCCGGGCAGCAGCGCGGCGGGTCGGCGTGTCTGCAGGGACGGGTGCTCGCTGTGCCCCGAGCCAGCTCCAGCCTGGAAGCTGTTGAGCCTGTTTAACACAAGACTCTACCTGCTGTGGGATTCTTTGAGGGCAGAGTTAGACATCGGTGTGTCTAAATGGCTTCCAGGGCCAAACTGGCTTGCTGGTGGAGAGCGTGGGTGGAGCTTGCATGTATCTGAATGCGTCCATGTAGACGTGTCCATGGTGGTTGTTCCAGCTGGATGTGGGAGCCCAACATGAAGAGCAAAACTGTGGATTCCTGGCTGACAATCACTGAGTCAGATTGTGCTGGGAGCCAGAAAATCCGGCAGCTTATATGCTTAAAGGCAAAATGACGGAACCAAAATAGCTCTAACAACTGTAGGAGAAGCAAGTGTATGTCTTGGCCTGCGTCAGTAGATGTGAAGTTGCATTATTAGCTTAGAAATTCTGTTATTTTTTTATTATTTTTAATATAACAAAATGAAATGCTTTTGAACAGGGCTCGGCTCCTAATTGTAATGGAGATGATGGAAGGGGGAGAGCTATTTCACAGAATCAGCCAGCACCGGCACTTTACTGAGAAGCAAGCAAGCCAAGTAACAAAGCAGGCAAGTTAACACCCATGTATAAGCAAATCCATGAATGATAATGGCTAAAGTATTTAACAATTTCTTGGAGGGGGGGGGGTGGGAAAAAAGGAAGCTAAAATAATCCTCAGTTCTGATCTGATGATCATTGCCTGCTTTGTTATAACCTGACAATGCCAAAGTATTAATAAAAGCAAAGAATTTGAAGGTGTGGGCTAGTTCTTCTGGGTCGGGACCCTGGTGTCTCCGCTGTCCTTAGCGATGGTTTTCCTAACCTGGTCTACAGAATGCTTCACCGGAGAGCTCTTTTCTTGCACAGTCTTCCTGTTGTATCCTGTGCTGTCACTCTAAAAGTGTTACCTCCAGCAGTCCACAGGCTCTCACCAGACCTCCTGTGGCTCCAGGTTGACAATCGCTCTTGGCCGTGACACAGACTTGGCATTTCTCTTCCCCCTTGGGCAGGGTAGCAGAAAATAACGGACATGTTTCCTGGACCAGGGGCTTTCAAGCTGGGTTCTGTACTTGGTTTTGTGGAAGTCCTGCCTATCATGGAAGATAACAAGAGGAACGTATCACTGTCATGCATGTTTTCTGTGCTCTTTGTTCTGATGCCATTTTTTCCTCCTGTTTCTCTACGCAACCCACTCTTGAATGTCATGTTTTATAGCCTCTACTGTATTTATTACTAGAGATTCATGTATCTTTTGTTTGGAATGCCAATATAACCTCTGCAAGAAGCAAACGATGGCAACTCCAGCCAACAAAGTAACTCTTTGCTTTGAAGTTTATACAAATGAAGTTTGAAAGCGATGTTAAACTCTTATTCTCTCATCCATGGTTCTTCATCGTTGTCCTGAACTACGGGTCTTAGTTCCTTGTACCCAGTAATAGCTAAAAACTTGTCACAAAACTGCCTCATTTTTCTCTGGGAGTGTCTTTGCATTTGTTTCTGAGCTAAGCTAGCACTGAAGTTCTCCTGTCACAGTAATTTCCAGTCTTCTAAGGGCTCAGCACTTCACCCAGGGTCCTGTGTTTGGGTGGGATCCTGCAGAAGTCAATAGGATTCAAATAAGGGCCATGTGGCTTTGCCTTACTTTTATTTCAGGAATGCTGATTGAAGTATTTATGCTCTGGTTTTCTTTAAATGAATTGCACTTTCAAACGTACAGTCTGTCGAGCATTCGTGGCTGGGTTACAGGTTTCTAAACCATGGCGGTGTAAGAAGCTGCCTTTGAAAGAATCAGGTCATGCATTTTTGTGTTGTATTCCGTGAAATGTGTAAATTGTAGGCAGTAGTGTCAAGAATTAAAGAATAAAGCTGCCGGAATGTTGACTTGTAATGCAATCAAATAGTCATTGAAATATTGAAGCAAGAACTTGCTGTTGACTGTTAAACAGAATGTAATTGCTGGAGAACATTGTGGTGACCTTGTAGACACAGCGTATAAAAGGACACTGCCATGAAGCCCAGTACAACATTTTTATGTATTCATTTTCTGTTTGCTTTGAGTAAAGTGCAAACTGAATAGCTTGGTGGGTTTCATGTCCCAAAGGCTTGTCCTAACTCTGAATTGTACGCAAGTGGAGGGAAAATGTTTGGGGTCTAAGCTCTGCTGGCAATGTCCTTTTTAAAGCTAAAATAACTGTCCGGGCTAAAGGAGGAGTTCAGTAATTGTAGTTTTGATTTATTGTGCCCTTTTTCAGATAGCTTTGGCTTTGCAGCATTGCCACTCGCTAAACATTGCACATAGAGACCTCAAGCCTGAGAATCTCCTCTTCAAGGATAACTCTCTGGTAAGGGAAGACTTGGTATTCTGTATTTACTGCTGAATTCTGTAAAATGGCTTCATGGTGATTTGCTGAATAGTTGCAGTGACATCATTATACCATGTTTTGGTGACAAAAATTAATGACCTTGTTTGATTTCGTGCTTTTCCATACTCCGATGTGCTCGGAGTACAGGCTGTCCTTGCTGCTGCTATTAAACACGGGGCAGTTCTCCACCTCAACACAGAGTCCTGCTTTGCTGAGGAGAGGATCTGCTCTGCCACATTTCCTCCCTAGGCGTCCTCAGGATGTTCTGACACACATTCCTGGTGCTTTGATGTATCCAAGCACTTGCTCGTTTCCTTCTTCTCCCTCTCATAACCGTGCTGCGTATGCAGTGACCCCCCTGCAATGTGCTCAGTGCTTTCCAAATCTGAGAGAGGGACTGCTCGTCACCTAGAGCACGCAGGAAAACAAAAATGGTTGTTTCCAAGATCAGTTTATGAGCCTTTAGCCGCTTTGTGGAATGGTAAGGGTATAAACACAAAAGAGGAGTACGTGTGGCAAAGGTAAGATGAGCACAAGGCGAGAAATCATGTGTTAGAAAAGCTGATACGGTGAGATTTTTGTAATGAAGCCTCTCCTTGTTTTTAGGATGCACCTGTTAAATTGTGCGACTTTGGATTTGCCAAAGTAGACCAAGGTGACTTGATGACACCACAGTTCACTCCGTATTACGTAGCACCTCAGGTAATAAACGATTAGAGGCCGAGGCAAAAGGGGAATCATGACCTTTATTGCCTGTGCCTCCATAACCACATTGTTTTAAAAGCCTTTGTCCTATTAAGGGCTTCTGGGTGCAGGAATCTTGAATAATTGTGTAGTAGCTGCCTTTCAAGATGGAGTGCTGCAGTGATCTGTTGATTGCAGCAGGAGATCATGGGTCAGATTTCCCAGAGTGCGTGACTGATTGTCGATGCCTCCTGACTCTCCCAGGCCCAACTCCCACTGGCGAGACTACTCCGGGATTTTGACAAGTGGCCTTTAACTGTATTAAAGCAGTTGGTTTGGAAAAGTCCCGGCTTCACAATCCTTTTTCTGGCTCAGTTTCATTCGAGATTACATTAAAAAGAGCTATGCTGAAACAAAAAAGGTTCTGTAAAGGCCATTGCTCAAGAAGAGGGCAGTGGCAGAAGGTTACCTCTTCACCCTGGCTTGGCCCCCTTGTCAGCGTGCATTACGACATTATCTATAATTATGGACAGGCTGGGTTTTGTAGTGCTGCTTTCCCCACTCTCTTTTGTGCTTTGTGTTGGAGTCCTGAAGAAAATTAAAAAGAAAACTGTAGATAGATATTTAATTGCAGTGCTGGGCACGTCGGCAGCCTTTAATGAGTAGGAAGAGCGATTGCAGAGATCAGGTCACGCGGCCACGGTTGAGTGTCCTGAAAATGCCTCTTCTGTGGAGCCTGCTGGTGAAGGGCCATGTGCACTACAGGGTTTACAGAGCAAGTGAACTACCAGACCCTTAGAAAGCTTTTCCTGACCATATTTAAACAGAGATTTTTATAGAAACCCAGAAACACCGTTTTGATCAGCAAGGGCCAAATTTGATGTGATTTGTTCACAGGAGAGGCAAAAAAGGACATCTCTGGAGCTTGGGTTACCCTCCAAACAAACTTTAGGTTTTAATTCCAAAGCGTGGAGGCGTTAGAAGTTTTGAACAAGAGAGATGTGAGCAATCGCTTTAGTTCAGGCAAAGCTGGAGTTTCCATCCAAAGCAGCAAAGTGTTTCCCTATGTCGAAAGTTTCTGTGTTTCTTAGGAAGAACAGTTTGAGTTTGGCAGAGTCTTCAGTGGCTGGAATAAGTCTAATGAATGGAAAAGCATCAGGCTGACCTTTGGCATAGGCATTGCTGTTCCTGGTGTTGGTAGGTGAGATGTATTTTGCATTATTTTCTTTTTTTTTTTTCCTCCTCTCACGGCAACAGGTATTGGAGGCACAAAGACGGCATCAGAAAGAAAAATCTGGTATTATCCCCACCTCTCCAACACCTTACACTTATAACAAGGTAAGCTCTGAAACGGTCCCCAAGTCAGTATTTTTAAAGCACAGTGTCTTCCCCACCCACCCCAAGGTATCTGCTGTGGAAGTAGTCTATAGAGATGATTTATCACCTAAGGCAATAAAAGATATTGCCCTGAAATGACACACTTGTGGCCAGGAGCGATGAAGTTGTTCTGATCTCTGTGGCAGGAATACATCTAACTCACCACATATCTCACACTGTAAAAAGCAGGATCTACAAGAAAAGTGGGGAAATGTCCTGTGCCTCGCTGTTCTGTGTACACGTGTGCTTTCAGCTGTGAGGAACTAGTCTCTCTGGAGCTGTATTTCTCAAAAGTGTGGCTCCTTTGGCTTTCTGAAAGGAGCGGCCAGGTGTCGGTGGTATTTCCCCCAGGTTTCATTCGGTTGATCTGGCAAATTAGGAGGTGATAATTTGTGCAGGTCTGTCTCTCAGTTTAGAACTGACACGCTAAAAGGCACTGCTGGCTCTGCCTTCTTTCTGATGGAGCGAATAATGAAATGCACGCTTGGTCCAAGTCTAATTAATGATCCTCAAATTAAAGGAAAAATATACAACTGCTGTTAAAGGACTAAAATATTAACAAGCTTTTGGAGAGGGTGGGATGATTCTGCTAAAGAGCAACCACTTGGGGAGTTCTTTCACCTCCACAAGAGGCTAGTTCAAAGGAAACCTCTTTTTTTTGCTGTCAGCCAGAGTTTGTGGGTGCACAAAGCACTATTTCAGCTGTCTTGCTCAGGCAGCTGTGGTGGTGTCTTGTCTGTATCGGGGGCTTCTGCAAAATAACCAGTAGTGGCTGGTGTTTGTAGCAGTAGCCGTGGGCAGTGACAACTGGTGCTAGAGTCTTGGCATTCAGAGATTCTAGAATCTCTGAATTAGTCCACGTGGGTTTCTTGTGTAGGGAGGTTGGACTAGATGACCTCTAGAGGTCCCTTCCAGCCTGAAACATTTTATGATTCTATGATTCTTAATCCTGAATCTGCTGCCTTGAGGGTTATGATAGTCTCTTCTCCATTCTGGAGAAACGGATTGATGGCTGAAGCCAGACACTTCTTACAAAAAGGGTTCTCAGGCAGGTGCTGATAATCTATTCAATGCAGCGTTTCTTCTGCCCTCTCTTGTGTGAACCTCAGTCACAGGGAAAGTTGTTTTTTTATATAAATTTTGAACATCTCACAAGGCAGGGTCAAGAATTCCACTTCTGGGAATTGAAGCAGGTTTCTTCTCCAATAATAGTCCCCTCCAAGGGAGTAGATGCAGTTCCAGAGACACCTAGAAGGGGTTGCTCACTGTTCATGGTGGTAACAGTTTGACAGTGATTTTTGTGCTTTTAATGAACCACAGAGCCCTGACTATGACACCTGGAGCAAGCTATGGGTCATATTCTTATGCAGAATGGAGGAACCTTGAAAACAGATACTAACTGGAGTTAACTCACGTACTGAGAAGGTTCAGCTGCCTCGGTCTCCTGGGTTTTATAATGAGATACAGTGATCTGGGGTTTGTGTTTCATTTAAAGAATTGATTGGTCACACTGAACTGCGTTCAGCTGTGGTGGCACTAACTGGAAAGGCCACTGGAAGAAGCAGCCTCATCCTCACCTTGCCAAGTGTGACTCACTGTGAAAGCAGCATCTGGCATACGCCTAGTTTCCCAAAATAGACTGTGATAGACTCCCAGGTACACTGGCCTTCCGCAGCAATTCGTGAGTGGAAATGTCTCTGATCCACCTTCACGATCAGCAGCGCTGTCCCACAGAGCTAAATTGGAGGAAAAAACGCCTCTTTGATTCCTGAGTATTTTTATTAAGTTGTGTGTATTGGATCGAGGATGAGTGTGTATGTTCTGGCTGGAGGGGATTGGCTCTTGAGAAATAGAATCTGAGCAGTAGAATCTTCATATCCATCAAGAATTTAGACACCTGTTTCCTACTTAGATGCCTAAAATCCCATTAATTAGAAATTATCTCCAATCCATGGAAGAACAATGAGATTTAGATACCTAAATAGAAATTTAGACTTCTAGAGTCATCTGAGGTTGGCTTAAACAACCGGCTGAAAAGCAAACACGTATGAGGTGACTTCTTGGAGTTTCTTTTGTTGCTAGTATCCACGTGTTTTCTAAAAGCCAAGGGTTTGATCTAATGATCAGTAGGAGCTGATCTAAATTTATTCCCTCCAGAAGGAAATAGCCTCACCTTTGAGAGCTCCTTCCTGGGTCGGTGTTGGTCCAGTCAGAAAACAGTTATTGGAGTCAGGGATCTGGTGTTTGCTGAGTTCATCTGTGCAGCTTCCTGGATGCCGGTGCTGTCCTAGAGTAGGTGGTGGAATATACAGCCTGGGGCAGACCGGGTGGTGCTGAGCTTGCTTCAGCTGGCAGCTCTGCAGACTTCTGTCTGTGTAAACCGATCACAGAACCTCCTCAGCTCCCCAGATCTGCCCTTGCGTGTCTTTCCATGGTCACCTGAACCTGGGGTTCAGGCTTCTGCTTACACTTGGCGATATGTTCCTGTCCATCCTTGTGCTGGCATGAACCTCTGGGAGTCCCCTGGAGGGCTGAGAGGGCTGGAAACCAAGGGGGTGAAAATAAATAATTAGCTGTACAAGTGCTAGTGTAGGCCAAAAAGAAGTATTGGGATGGATGGCCAGGGTTAGAGCAGGTCCTACCAGCCCTAGCCCGCACCACGCCATAGCCAAGTGATAACAGAACCGCGTCCTTAAGGATACGGTCCAACCAAAGCTCAAATTGAGGTCTAGGAGCGCAGAGTAAGCAGCCAGGAAATACTGCTCCTGGGTTCCTGAAGCTTCTTTGTCCCCGTGGCTTTCAGGACGTGTGCTTTCTTTCATTACAGACATCTCTGATTAAGTATTCTGCTGGCTCGTTTGTTTGATGGTGTTTCTTTTTTTAGCCTCACGTTCCAAAAAAACCCGACTGTGTTCTGTTTTATGTTCTGATATTGAGAGACTAGGACTCGAGTATCCTGAGAGCTGTGAAAAATGCAGAGCTCGCTCACGCCTCCGACGCACTGCCTGCTTCCATCCAACTTAGCATTGCGTAGCACGGCTACGGGAGCGCTTGCTGTAAACAAGCTACTTTGGGGTGCTGGAAGTAGTCTAGTTTGGCAGCAGGGAGTTATCTTGTGCTTACGTATTTGCCTTATTTACCCGTGAAGGTCCTCAGATGGACCTTTAGGAGGAGGTCGAGCTGGGTTTCTGTTTTCTTAGGGAACCTCATAGAACTTTGAACATAGCTACACCACTGCTTGCTGCAAATTGCGCCCCAAAGTGATCATTTCCTTGCTTTCAGAGCTGTGACTTGTGGTCCCTGGGTGTCATTATTTACGTGATGCTGTGTGGATACCCTCCGTTTTACTCCAAACACCACAGTCGGACAATTCCAAAGGACATGCGGAAAAAGATCATGACAGGAAGTTTTGAATTTCCAGAGGAAGAGTGGAGCCAGATCTCAGAAATGGCGAAAGACATTGTGCGAAAGTGAGTCAGTTGAGGAAAATGTTGTATTGCTCTTTGCTTATGTGAAGAAATTGGAAAAATCACTTGAAAGTGCGTTATCACAAAGGGCTTATTTTCCCAGAGGCGGGGGGAATTGTCTACAGCAAATACAGCTGAAAAACTTCCTATCGTATTGAGCACACGTGAAGTCTGGTAAATACTTCTGATTTCCCTCTCTGTCCCCCTCCCCAACTGTTGTGTTCAATTTTGGATGTCTCTGAAGTTGCTGGAGTGCGTTGTGCGTTTAGCCTTCAAGGGGAACGGGTACGCTACCGTACTTCAGAACGGTGCACACCACTGGCTGCCACCTCTGCGAGTGCTCGCTAGGCACGGATCTGCTGTCATAGTGTTGAAATTCCTGTTAAAATTTAGGTGGCGTCATCGAATCTGGTAGATCTATCCCTTAAAACCCTGTGCACGTAATACACAGGCCAAAAGGAGCGAAGAGAGAGGCATGGGGAGGGAGGTTAAGGTCTGTCCTGAGGTGTCAGACTGTGAGATAAGGTTGTGCGTTGATATTTGGAAATGCTGATGGAACCTGTTTTTCATGCCATGCACATCTCTGTTGCAAATGTTTCAGAGACTCTGATCCCGTGGTCCTGTTTGAAAGCAAGGATGTGGCACTGATTAGGTCTTGACCTCACTTATGTTTTAAAATGTAAGAGGGACTTACTGCCTTTGCTTGTGTTGCCAGAGGAACTGGAAGGATAAAAGCCACATAAATAGAAAAAAAAAATCAATCGGTTAAATAATTTTAAGCAGTCGCTGTCTCCTCTGATGTACTGTAAAATCTCCAAGGGCTTAGCATTGTTTGGAAGGGATGCCGGGACCTGTTTATAGTAGTGCAGGAGAGCCCACAGCCTTTCACCAAAGAAACTGCAGACCAAGGTCAGCTCTTTATTCTCGCTCAGAAGCTCCACAGTCAAGAGGTTTCATTGTCTTTTCAAATGGTCATGAAACACAGCTCACAGAACGTTGTTCCTTGGATTCAGTTCACGTCACTTGGTTCTCTCCCTGATGTTATCAGGACTCCCTTTCCTGCTTGTCACTTCCAGCCAGTGAGCCTGAATCTGTGTTTATGGTATAATTCTGGATCAGTTTACATTTTATTTATGTAGACTGCTCTTCGTATGGAGTCTTGCTTCTGGAGGTCCTATTTAGCATTCAAGCAGCTGCTTCTTTTCAAGCATGTCGAGCTGATTTCAGAACTCAAGCTTTATGATCCGGAGTGCTTGATGATAGGTTAGGACTTCAAAAACCTGTGGCAAAGGAACACGTGTGTCTTGAGTCTGGTATCAAAGCTGAGCTCACGACCTGTTTGGCAGCGTGGCCTTGCAAGTGAAATTTATGAGTGGTCCTGCTGGCATTTTGTAAAAGTTATTTCCACTTCTTGGTACGTTAAACAATTCTGCTTTGCAGCCAGGAAGCTGATTTACAGTATTGTCTAAAAGTGTGACAAACTCATCAGGTCATTCTGTTTCCAGTTTAGACTTTGGGGGTAACTTGTCAGCACTCGGTGTGAGATTTTACTTTTTTTATTAAACAGTAGCGATTATCATGAGAATGTGAGTTTATCTGCAAACTCTCTCTTTCCAGGGTTTTATTCTAGTAAAATTTAATTGCATGGGGTTTTCAGAGATCTCAGAATAAAGTTCCTTCTTATTATGAGGTGCTGTAGCTTGCCAAAGGGTTACATGAGGCTTTTGCAGGGAGAGGAGAGCTAAGGAGTTGCGCGGTGAAAGCAGTTAATTCAGCAAACAGGTTTCCAACTCTGAAACTGCCTTCCTTCAGCGTGCCAGGAGTCCTTGGTAGGAGTATAGGCTGTTACATGGATGAGCTCTGGAGATGCATTTCCAGAGAGTGTTGGTCTGGATCGTTTCCAGTTCATCTGGAAGATAATTTCCCACCTGGGAGGATGTGACTGTAGAGTTCAGCCGTACAGAGGTATTACTAAAGTGACCTTCAGCGCCTTGCTTTTACACTGAGATGCTGAATGTGACTAAATGAGCTGTGATAGCATTAAAACATCACCACAGCAAGGGGCAGTGAAGCTGGTAGAAAGTCAGACTGCTGCTGGGTCAGCTCAGTGTTTTAGTTGTTAGGTGGAGTTTCTTTTTTTTTGTCCCTTTTAATGCTTAGAGATTGCAAAGTGCTCTGATCCCAGGCAGAGCAGCACATTAGAAGTCAACAAAGGCCTCTTTATGGACTGATTGATTCTTCTCCCAGGCTGCTGAAGGTCAAACCTGAGGAACGGCTGACCATTGAAGGTGTGCTGGACCATCCCTGGCTCAACTCCACCGAGGCACTTGATAACATCTTACCTTCTGCCCAGCTGATGATGGACAAGGTCTGAACATTTAGAGATTGCAAAGTGCTCTGATCCCAGGCAGAGCAGCACATTAGAAGTCAACAAAAGCCTCTTTATGGACTGATTGATTCTTCTCCCAGGCTGCTGAAGGTCAAACCTGAGGAACGGCTGACCATTGAAGGTGTGCTGGACCATCCCTGGCTCAACTCCACCGAGGCACTTGATAACATCTTACCTTCTGCCCAGCTGATGATGGACAAGGTCTGAACATTCTATTTTATCAAGAATGTTGCGTAGGAGAGATGGATAGCTCTTGGGTGGTTTGGGTGTTCTCTTCCACGTGGTGTTATGCAGATAAAGAGCTCTCCTTCTGCCTTAACGAAAGCCTGAGATCTTTGTGAGAAAATGGAGTTCCATTTGAGATTTGGGTAGGAGAAGATGCTCCGAGATTGGCGGTAAAGAGCAGCCCATGTGCTGACAAGCAGAGAACAGAGTATGGCAGTAAACAAGCCTGCGGACGCTTGTGTAGGTCTTTGCTCTTTCTCCCAGCTTTTATACCTGACTACAGCTATGACCTCGTTCATTAACAGCAAATGAATAGCCCTTCTTGCTTCCTTTAAACCCTGCTCGAAGAGGAGTTCACTCAGCGCTCTTTAGCCCGTGCACGTGAAGCAGAGATGATCCTTTGTCCTGCTCAGCCCCTGTGAGGTCAGGATACACAGTCCCACAGTTCTAATCGTGCCTTGCCTGATGCAAACCTAATTTTTGTTACGCATCTCTGAAAGAAATGGTTTGGTTTTTTTTGTCCATGGCTAACATTGTCCGTGTGTTGTTCTTTAATTCCCAAAGAAGCTAATTAAAACATCAAGTGCAACTCTCTTCGTTGCAGGCAATGGTTGCAGGGATCCAACAGGCTCACGCAGAACAGCTTGCGAACATGAGAATCCAAGACCTCAAAGTCAGTCTCAAACCCCTTCACTCTGTCAACAACCCAATCCTGCGCAAAAGGAAATTACTGGGGTAACTCTCTAAAGCTATTTTGTGAGAAATCCAAGTGTGGGCAGCTGTGATGCCTGGAGGATGAGTTCAAGCGTGGTACAGGTTTATTCTGTTGTAACCACGCTCCTGAGTCTCTGATGCTGTTGACACGCTCTGTGTGCTGAATGCCAGGTTGGAAGGAAAGTGATACTTGCACAATCGGGTGTGTCCTCCAGGATGTGCCAGGGAGGGCAGGAGGGAGGTTGGACAGTGTTACTCTATTGTACAGGGAGTGGAACAGGTCCCTCACGGGAAGATGGGTCACGTGTTGAGTAAGGTAAGGCAAACTGGGAAGAAGAACTCCGAGATTTTTATTTTTTTTTCCTGATCCTGACATTTACTGAAAAAGTCAGGTATTTTCCCTCTCTCTCTTTGAGATATCTATCTGAAAAATAGGATAATGTGGTTTAGGATTACCCTTACTTGAATTAATGTGAAGGAATGTTTCTTTTTCTTCATATTTAAAGTGATCTCCTAATATATAGGACATCATTATAACAAACATTAAATCCAGCTCCCAGTCCCAGCTTTCCAGGCGGTGAAGAGAACGTTATACTGGTGTAGCTATGCAACAAGTAACGGACTTGAGTTGTGTTCAAACGAATAGTTTTCTCCTTGTTTTTTTTGCAGCACTAAGCCAAAGGATGGCGTCTATATCCACGACCCTGAGAACGGCAGTAACGATTCCAACGTGGCTCTGGAGAAGCTCAGAGATGTGATAGCTCAGTGCATTCTACCGCAGGCTGGTAAAGGTTGCTGCTTTTCAGAAAGTTACATTCCTTAAATGTGCCAGACGCTGACTTTTTACTGTGCCTCAAGATCAGTCTGTGTCCGTGGTGAGGAAGGATAAACCAAACTCCTGTTGTCCTAGTCAGTCTTAAGAGGAACGTGTTGTCTCTGGACCGTGATTTTGGTGCATGCATGATAATAGTGTCAACGGTGACACGCAGAGCTGTTAAAATAACTTCAGACAGGAGCGTCTGCTTTCAAATCCGCTTCCTAGTCTGCGGGAGACGGGGAGCAATAGCTGCACGTTCTGTTGACAAGCTCTGAATGTTGCTGCGAGGCAGAATGACAAAGCTCCTGTTTATCTTTGTTCTCCTAAACAGGAGAGAACGAAGACGAGAAGCTGAATGAAGTGATGCAGGAGGCGTGGAAGTATAATCGAGAGTGTAAGTTGCTGCGAGACACTCTTCAGAGCTTCAGCTGGAACGGTGAGGAACAACTTCTCTTCCATGGAGAATGGTGCTAATGCTGGGTGGAAGAAGGGCAGCAGGGACCTTCTATGGAAACAAAACCACATTTCTTGAATTGGTGCCAAACTGATGTAGGTTTTGACACGGTTTCAGCCCTTCTGCTAGTATGGGTATTCTAGAAATGAGGTGGAAGGTTCTGCTTTAAAATTTCTGCGTGGGGCTCAGGGTAGAGTTCATAGAATCATAGAATGCCAGGTTGGAAGGATCATCTAGTCCAACCTTTCAAGGTAAAAAAAATGTAGTGTAAGTGAGATGGCCCAACCCCCAAAGGCACTGAGTCACGTAGAAATGTAACAGCACAAATGGATCATCATTTTTTAGCTGCTTAGCTGGTTTCTTTCCGGCTGTTTATTGTCCTCTTTCTGCTGCCCTCATCTCTGTCAGCACAACACCTCTCCTGCTCCGTTTGGGTGGGAAACAGAATGAAAGTAGGCCTTGGGAGTGTTTGGCTGGCCCACTGACAAAACAGGGTGGCAGAGGAGTCACCCCCCAGGAGCAGATGCTGATGAACAGAAGGGCAGTGGGGACGTCAGCCAGGTTCACAAGGGCTCGGTTGTGCCTCTTCCCTCATTCTGTTTGGTTTTAATTTATGTTTTTAAGTGCCCTTTTTAAAAAAATGGAACCAGATATCATAACTGATGTTGATGCCCTTGCAAACGTTGGCCTGAGTTCGTGTGAAGCATTGTTTTGTGTCCCATCAGCATGTAACTCCAGGCGACTGCTTCTCGCCACGAGCCCAGCCCCAGCTGACCGCCTGTTCTTTTCCTTTCAGGCAGAGGATTCACAGATAAAGTGGATCGACTAAAACTGGCAGAAATAGTAAAACAAGTTATCGAAGAGCAGACAAACTCCCATGACTCTCAATAGCTGGAGCTTCTTAATCTTATTTTTTTTACCATTTAAGATTTATTCTTTAACTGTAAAAAGTATTTTTATGTAAATTAATAAATCATAATTATTTCATGAGATTTCCATACTGCTTGAAAACGCTGTATAGTTGTAGATACAAGAAAAAAAAAATCATTGGTACTGTAATATTTTTTTAAAGCTCAGTTCCTCGAGGTATATATGATCACTTATGTACTGTTAATCATGAGTCCCCCGGACGGGGCAAATTATATTGTTAAAGACCATTCTTTTCCTTAATAACCAGTTGCAGAAGCTGCCTTCCATCTGCTATACATACAGCCAGCTGCAAAGACTGTGTATGTGAACGAGCCGGCCGCTGTTTCTCAACACCCTGCTCAGTAAGTACTTGAAGCAAGTGCTGTGAGACACAAACTTCGTAGCCACCCTTTGCGCCGAGTCTGTGTGTAGAGGCACCTGAGTAGCCTGGTTTCGCTGGAGGCCCCGAGAGCCATGCTTGGCCTTGCCAAGGGCGCCTGAGTCCAGATGCTTGCTGTGTGGTTCAGTTCTGATCACCAGCACTCTTTATTTCTTCTTCTGCATCTTCCTCAAACCTTCTTTAAAGCTTAGCCCTCTTTCTTTCTTCTTCCCCCATCATCCTCAGACCGTTTTTTGAGGCTGAATTGGCCGTTCAGCGCAAGACTCGTCATCTTATGTTGTTCAACAGCAGAACAGAAGAACGTTCTTGCTGCTTAGGTACAAGTTATTTTTATTTTCAGCATGGGATCTTCTATGGACAAAGCGTGAAGTTCATTTGCTTCATCCCCAGATCACAAGTGGTGTGCGTTCCACCCGTGTACTCCATTCTTCCCTTTCTAGAAGATCCAACACTTGGTTTCAAACTTGTCCTCTTTGAAAGAGATCATCCTGGCCAGGGTCATAGTGCTGCTGTGTGAATCCGCCAGTGATCCTTCTGTGTCACCCTCTGGAGTCCAAGCCCCCCATCTCTTTGATGCCTTTGAGCTCCTCCTGAGAGAGCAACAGATGCAGGGCTGCTCCTTGCCACGCGTCCTCACGCTGCCAGGACCTTGAGGCTGCCCGGGGCAGATTCTTACACTAGTCTGGAACATTGGCTCCAAAAGCTGCTTTTTTAATCTTCAACAAGCGAATGAAAAGAATCTGTACATATTTCTAGTTTTCTACCTTCTGATGCTTTTCTTTCTTTCTGAGACCGGTCGAAGGCTTTTTATAGAGATATTTTGGTACTAAACCTGTGCAGACGTTGAACGCGTTTGGTCTGCAGACTGAAGTGCCAATTCAGGGCTATCAGTAATGACTCTTGAACATTATCGTTCTATTTCATAGCTCATTAATTTTGGGTTTACATTCACAAACCTGAGCCATGAATCTCCCAATTTACTCTTCCAGCAGTCCAGCCTTGTTCTTTTTTTGTCTCTTTTCTATACCAGACTTCCTTGCAACCTTTAGCTTGGATGGCAAACCAGTGTCTGACTCTTTCTATAGAATTTTGTAAACGGTGACTTAGTTTTTCTACATGAAGGAGATACTTCATTTCCCATTCTTTGTCAGCACCTCGTCAGCTTTCTTTTAATCCTGGTGACAGTTTGCCGATGCCTGATTTCTTGGAGAGTAAGAACCACGGTCCCTGCGTCACCATCACTTTCTCTGATGGAGCCAGGGAGGGTTTGTGTAAGCTGGAATTGTCCCTCTGACACTACATGGAATATTTGTGCACTGACACGTGTCGATGACAACGGCAGAGAATTAGCAAGAGATGAGTATTTGTCATCTCCTGGTAGTATCAGCAAGCTTGCAGGCTCTGTTAGACACATTTCTGTCCTCGCTCTAGATTCTAGGTCACACCAACATCCACACAATCTTTAAACATAATCGATCGTTTCCTCCTTAACTTGAAATCCAAGTTTTCCTTCTGGGAAATCTTACCCGTATTGCAACTGTCAAGGACGGCAAATGGAGACACAGAGGAGGAAATCACCTTTGTTGGAATGGGAGTGCAAAAAATTCCCCACAAAAGCACTTTGCAGCTCTGCCCTCCGAAGAGGAACACGCTCGGGCAGTTTCTTGGGAGGCGGAACGAGTTGTTAGAAAAATGGCTCAGGTTGTAGCTACGCCGATGGTCACCTCAGAGCACAGTCAGCAGAGACTGCAGCCACCCCGCAGCCTGAGAGCTTCCGAGCAGCCCGTGAGCCACGCAAGGTGTGACGCTGGGACCTGTTCTTGTTCCTCTGCCAGGTTCTCCAGCGTTAGATGTTTGTATGCTGGTGTGTAGCGGTCTGCAGGGAATGGCTTCAGCCTGATCCTGCAATCCCCGTGTCTCTGGGGTAGTGGGGATCACCTCGGGGGGGCGAGAGCAACTGCTGCTCGCCAGCATCCATGGCAGAGAAGGTGGGATCTGAGCGGGCTTTAGAGGGAGGATCCCCCCTTCTCTTCACTTCCACGACAGAATAATTACAAGCTGCTGCTGCCAGCAAGGTGGGTGCGTTTGCGACTGACCGCGGAGCGTTTCTGTGTCTGGAGGGAAGTCAGATTTCTGAGGGCTTTTGTGATAAGGAACTGCTTTTTATGGATTTATTAGAGATTTTATTGTCTGTGATAAAGAGTGGCCTGATCAAAAATCGAGGGAGGGACAGATAAAACACAATGTGAAGATTCAAGGTCAAATGGTTTTATTTCTATGAGAAAGTTGATTGATTTTTTTCTCTTAAAGTTATGGTTTAGATTTCAAAACGAAATTCACTGTAATGGATTCACTTACATATTTTAAAGTAGTATTTTACTTTCTCCTTCCTGTGGTGTTGGTTTTTTTACTTTTTTTTCAGTTTGACAAATGCAAGATTCCTTGTCTTGGTTACGTGAGGTTTTCGTTGGTAATAAATCTACTGATCCTTTATCGCAGACTGTGAATATTGTAAATATCTTGAGATGGAAGGGTTGTGTGGGATCAAAGAAGACATTCTTTGTACAGACACTAAAAGGATATAGGAAAGCTCTGTAGGGTTGGTTTGGGGTTGTTTGGTTTTTTTAGAATTTTTATTTAAGAAACTCTGAAATCATTTGACCTCAAAATTTTATGTATATCTGACTTCTCCTGGGACTTGATTATTTTAAGCTATATGTATATATTAAAAAGTTAGACAAACTTGACTAGGCAGAAGAGTTTTGGGTTGGAAATAGCAACGTGTCAAAGTTTTGCTGTCATTACTTCAGGTTTTTCGTTTGGAAATCTGCGTCTGTCCTCATGCCATGTTTAACTTGTGTATTAAAATGTTTTCACTTCTCCTCTTCAGTGTTATCTGTACGATGTTAGTTTATTTTGGATCAGTATTATATTGTAAATACTATGCATTGGTGTATATAAATGATTTTACTAAACTTAAACGTTACTGCCTGCTTTTGTTTGGTTCCCAAGTCATAGAAGCAGAGACTGGTTTGGGTGGGAAGGGACCTTTCAAGCTCGTCTCATCCAACCCCCTGCAGGGAGCGGGGACATCTGCAGCTAGAGCAGGTTGCTCAGAGCCCCGGCCAACCTCACCTGCAATGGTGCCAGGGATGGGGCAGCGACCACCTCTCTGGGCAGCCTGCGCCAGGCTCTCACCACCCCCTCCATCAAAAATTTCTTCCTTCTCTCTAGTCTCAATCTCCCTCTTTTAGTTTAAACCCTTTCCCCCTTGTCCTGTCCCAACAGGCCCTGCTCAAAAGTCTGTCCCCATCTTTCTGACAGGCCCCTTGAAGCACTGAAAGGCCACCAGAAGGTCTCCCTGGAGCCTTCTCTTCTCCAGGCTGAACAAGCCCAACTCTCCCAGCCTGGCCTCCCAGCAGAGGTTCCACCCTCCCATCATTGCTGGGGCCTCCTGTGGCCCCGCTCCACCAGGTCCATGTCTCTGCTGTGCTGAGGACTCCAGAGCTGCCCCAGCACTGCAGGGGGGTCTCCCAGAGCGCAGCAGAGGGGCAGGATCCCCTCCCTGCCCTGCTGCCCACGCTGCTGGGGATGCAGCCCAGGACAATCCTGTCATGCAGAAGGGAGGAAGGACAGCTCTGCCCTGGAGGGAGCAGCAGCCTCTCCTGCCATGCTTTGTCCTTCCTCCCGCCTGCCTTACAAATGTGAATAAACGTTTTACTTTATCTTTTGCAGGAGTGTTCTGAGGCATCAAGAGGAAAGAATGACTGACAGGATGAAGCCCTAGAAAATCGTGTGCTCTGCCTTTCAACATAACCTCAAATTGCCTCTTCTAAACCCTCTTTTCCATTAGATGGCAGCAGAACCTGCCCAGTGCTACCAGTTAACCCGCCACAGTCTACAGGATCTTTCTTGTAGCTTTGGGCAGTCAGGGAAGGACGGGATGAGTTGTTCTGTGTTGTGACACTTCTCCTGTCAGCTAGAACAGCTCCTCCCTTCTGCCAGGCGTGTTCTTTGGGGCAGGAGATCGAAACCACTTTCTTGAGGAGGACAATCTTTGCAAGGTGGTGGGCTTTGCTGGAGGTGGCTGAAGCAGGAGCTCTGCAGGGACTTGTGGCAGCTTTGGAGACGGTGGTAGATGTGAAACGGGTCAGCCTTTGTTCAGGCTTGGCCAGGGAGCACTGAAGTGCTTCTCCTGGTCTCTTGGGCCATCAACACAGACTCGTGCCCTCGAGCATGGCACTCCTCCACTTCCTGGCTCTGGAAATATTTTTATTACCCTCAAGCACAGTTTGACAGATAGATAGACCTTTGTCACGGGAGCGTTTCAGAACAGAAGTGGCACTGAAAAGAGGCAGTGGGGCAGTTGTGAGTGCCTGCCTGGCCCTGGCCACCTTCTTTGTGAGAGTTAACATCCCTCGACTTGGTACCTTTGAGGAGTTAACGGTGTGTTGGAGAGCAAGTTACTATCAGACTGCCCATAGCATCGGGAAGGGGCGAGAGAACGATTTCCAAGCATCCTAGGAGTGTTTAAGGCGGCCCAACCAGCTGTGAGTGCTCTATAGAAGCAGCACAAGACAAGACTCGTAGAAGGATGTGTGGCCCAAAGAATGTCAATCCCTTTCCAGCAGGAACAGTTAAACCCTTCAAACCCAGTTTCCCTCAAACAGTTAAGCCCTTCAGTGATGTGCTCGGCTGAGTGAGGAGCCCTGGCTGGCAGCAGCCGCTGAAGGCTCTTACTGCTGCAGCCAAAGGTCCCATTAGCCACCAAACCATTGTTTCCCTGGTAATCTACTCCTTTCCACTTACCAACACTTAATCCCCTTTTATACAAATTGCTGCAGCAGCGCTGGCTGGCCACGCTCTCGGCAAACGGGGTCAGGCCGAGCAGGGCGCAGAGGGCTCTTAGCGATGACACGGGGTGTATTTAACGTGCTGCCTGCCCGGTGTCGGGGCTGTGCCAGCGCCCAGGTCCCATCCTCCACACAGAATGTGTCTGTTTGAAGTGGGGCTGGAGAAATGGTCACTCCTTGGGCCCTTCTGTTGCAGCCCCAAGAGCTTCTTGCGCCCTTCTGTTGCAGGTCCCCAGCTTCCCACCCCTTTCCCTGCGCTGCTTTGCTCTGTTGTAGTTTGGTGGCAGGCTGGTGGACAGGTAGCTGAGGAAGAGCTAAGAAAAGGGAGGTGGTGGCTTGAACCTGGCTGCAGGCGGAGCAGGGAAAAGAGGACAGACCCTGAGAGCGGGTGTCCTGGTGCTGAGAAGGGGTCTGAGCTAAAGGCAGCTTTTCTGGTGGGTGTCTCATTGTTTGCATTTTCCTCACTTTCCTCCAGCCTGGGAAGCAGTGACCATGCCAAGCCAGACCCAGGCGAGGTGGGCCCTGATGAGCAGAGGCGTTCTCCTCGGACTGGGCTTCTCCTTCCTGCTGCCCTGCACAGCCCGTGGCCCCCAGCCCTCTTGGGGCTTCACAGCCTACGAGATAGTAATTCGGAGGAAACTTGGCCCCAGGGCAGGGAAAGCCAGCCAGGACCAAGTGTCCTATATCACCAGCACTCTGGGGGTAAATCACACGATTCACCTCAGGCAGAAAGACTTTGTAATCAAAAACTTGCCCGTATTCATTCATGATTCCCAAGGGGAAATCATGGCCGAACCGTACCATGTGCCAGCAGATTGCTATTACCATGGCTACTGGAAGGCATTCCAGACTCGGTGGTGACTCTGGCTACCTGCTCTGGGCTCAGAGGACGGCTGCAGGTTGGAAACTCAAGCTACAGCATCAAGCCCCCGGCAGCTTCCACCATGGCTGAGCATCTTCTGTTGCGGAGGGAGCAGGCGATTCTCAGAGAGGTGATGTACAAAATTCCCAGTGGAGGTGGACAACTTCCAGGTCCTGGTACAGCAACAGGGCAGTTCCAGCCCTGGGAGCACATGTGGTACTTCGAGCTCCTTGTCGTGGTGGACAAGGAAGGTTTTGATGCCTTTGGCAGAAGTATAACTGATGTGACACTGGAAGTAGCGGAGCTCATCAATCTGGTGGACGGGCTGTTTTATTCTTTCCACCTTCGTGTTTTGATAATGGCACCAGAGGTCTGGGTGGGGAAGAACCCGATCAGTGTCACCACAAACAGAAACGAGGTCCTTCATAACTTTAACCTCTGGCGGAAGCAGCAAAGCCGTACGTCCGCCGTGCATAACATGGGCTGTCTCTTTGCCTCGCTGGACTTTGATCACGGCACAAGAGCATCACACACGGGTGGCAAATCCAACTTTGCCAGCGCCTGTGATAGGAAACGTGCCTCTGCTGTTGTGTCGTTTGCAAAGTGGCCTTACACGGACACTGCCGTCCACGTGGCTCGTGCGCTGGGCTGTGTCCTCGGCATGGAGCACGATGACAGCTTCTGCAGGTGTGGAAACACCTCTCAGTGCATCATGAGCACAGGTGACACGGTGAACTCTCCATTCAGCAACTGCAGCAAAAAGCACTACTTTGATTTCATAGCATCAGGGCGAGGGTTCTGCCTCAGCAACGCCCCAGAACCCATGATGATGTTTGCCCTGCAGCGCTGCAGGAATGGTGTCCTGGACGCCGGGGAGGAGTGCGACTGGCTCAGAAGCACAGTGTAAGTTGGACCTTTGTTGTGACAGTACCTGCCAAAACCCAGAAGGAGCCATTTGCACTTCTGGAGGCTGCTGTAAGAACTGCAAACCTCTTCCAGAAGAAGTGTGTAGGGAGAGTGCTGGTCCGTGTGACTTGCCTCAGTATTGCGATGGGACGTCTGAGCATTGTCCAGCAGATGTGGCCAAGCAGGACAGGACTGTGTGTGCTGAGGATGGGTGCTGCTACTCAGGCCAATGTTGGTCTCGCACCTTGCAGTGTACGAGTATCTTCGGCAAGGAAGCCAAGCCTGCTCCACTGCCATGTTTCCAGGAGGTGCCCATGGGAGGGGATCGGTCTGGCAGTTGCTGGGGAGAGGGGGAAGATGCCAACTTTCAGAAGGGTCACCTAGAAAACGCCCTGCGTGGGAGGGTGCAGTGCACAAACGTTAGACGTCTACCTCAGCTGGGAGATCACACAACCATCATTCAAATCCTGGTGGGCAATAGCTGGTGTTGGGGCATAAACTACCACTTGAGCGTGGAGATTCTGGACACTGGAGTCATTCAGGATGGCACGCAGCGCGGTGAGAAGATCATCTGCATTAACTGGATGTGTGTCCCTGAGGAGAAGTACTTGACATCTCGCTGTTCTGCCGAGAGAATGTGCGGAGGGAAAGGCATCTGCAACACCAGAGGACACTGGCACGGTGACAACGGCTGGGCACCTCCCTGCTGCCGCTTTGCTGGCTTTGGAGGAAGCGTTGACAGTGGCCCTGCACCGGTCACGAAAATGGGGCTTTTTAGGTTCATCACCAGGATGACGGTAATAATTTCTGCTGTTCTGGTGCTGGCAGCATGTGTCATTGTGCCAGTGAGAAGGCTCAGAGGAACCCAAGCACCAGACAGAGTTGCTGGATGCCTTTGGGCTAGAGAACAGGCTCCCTGAGGAGCGTGTGGAGGACCAGGTGGAAGAAGATGGCTCAAAACCAGCTGCAAGTCCCAACTCCCCTGTGTAGGACTTGACGTGGCAGCAGTGGAAAGCTGGGCTTGGTCACTAGAGTCAGACCCCAGCTGCAGTGGACTCCTTTGAAATTGATCCAGCTGCAAGTGTAGAGTTAGGAGACCTAGTTTACATCCTGTAGAACAGCAAAATAAAAATTTTCGCTTGTTTCCACTCCGTGGGAGGAAAAAAAAAGTCATTGACAAAAAAATGCTCAGGTGACGGGGACAGGCTCAGCAAGGAGGGTCCCGGGGTGGTTGGGGCAGAGCCTTTGGCGAGGCAGGAGCAGCAGTTGTCTCCCAGCCCAGAGCACGGGGGTCAGCAGCAGCCAGCCCCCCCTCCACTAAACATGCCATCCCCAAAGGACCCCTGCTCTTCCCTCTGAGCAAAGAACCTCCTGGGTCACAGACCCTCCGCTGCAGCTCAGAGGAAAGGGTTCAGACTGTCCACACCGCTGTCTAGGACTGTCTCCACACTCTGTAGCCACCTTCTCCAGAGCTGGGGTCCCAGGTGAGATGTCCACCTTCCAGCCCATGCTGGGCAATACCTGAGCACCTCTTCTGCAGCAGCACAGCCCGGGAACGAACACGAGCTGCTGAAAACATCAGGTGGTGTTAGGTGGGAGACAGGAGGAGGGAAGAAAGGGCTCTGAGGCTTGATGAGAGGAGAAAAGATGTAGACTAGCTCTGAAAGGAAATCAGAAGGGGGGCGGGAATAATTACTGCTCCCATCAGTGGCTCTGAAAAGTACAAAGCTGGCAGGATCGTTTGGACAGGAGCTTGCAGGAAGGCTTTGAGCAGGTAAAGAAACCGTCTGCAGCATCTGCTCCCTGCCAGGCCGAGCTGACAAAAGCCAGGCTGCTGCGGAGGTGGCTGTGCAAGCTGGGAGCAGCAGGAGCAGCACTGAGGCGAGACCTGGATGGTGCCAAAAAAAACCCCCAACCCCATAAATCAATCATCTCAGCGCTTCCCAAAGAATCGGATGAATGCTGGGGAGCAGGAGCACTTCATGCTACAAGAGGGAGTTGACCCCCACTTGCTTCCCTCCAGGTAGACCTGGTTCATGGGACGGTCAGAGCTGGAGATGCTGCTGCCGGAGGACGCTGGTGGTTGGCAAAGTGTTAGTGTGAAAGGTGATTTTCAGCGTGTAAAAAGCTGTGCCTGACATCTGGCAGGCACCGGCCGGCCACGTGGGGGGATCCAGCAGCTGATGCCCTGGGTGGTGTTTACTGCAGGCGGTAACCACCAACCGATGCCCCAGGTGATGTTTACTGCAGGGGAAGAGGAGCTTGCAACAACCTCAAACATCGGCCACTGCAAAGCTGGCTGGGCTCCTCCAGACTGCCCGTTCCACGGCCTGGGAGGGAGCGTGGACAACAGCCCTCCACCACCTCTCCTGATGTCCATGCTGGAGGCTGTCCGAAATAAAGTGTTTAGGCTGGTGACTGAGATCACAGTTCCCACTGCCCTCATTGCAGTTGCTCTCCTCACGGCTGTAACCACACAGAGAAAGGCAACAGCCACGGTTTTCAGTACGAGTTTAGCCACAGAGAGAAGTGAGGCTCCTGCAGATGAGGAGCAGAGGATGGAAGAAGAAGAAGAAGATGTTGAAAACTCCAGCTGAGGTTTGGAAGGGACTGCAGGCCCCGCGGGCATGGCCCTGTGGCCAGACTGTTAGTCCCAGGCAACTTTCCACAAAGTCATTTTATTTACACAACGTACCTGCGTAAACTGTGGGAAAGTCAATGACACCAAACTCCAGCATTTCCTCTTCTTGTATTACCTGCTATGTAAATAAGTTGGGGTTGGACCTGAGCAGTGAAGCTGTTTGTTAGAAAATAGCGAGTAAAAGTCAGAGAGTTGTTTTCAATGCAGCTGAAGATCTGGTTTATTTTCCACAGAATGGTGGGACCTTAGCAAATAATTCACTTGAGCACCTAGAGGATAATGGGCAGATTCATGCAAAGTCCTGCTCACCTGGTTCATGAGAAATGCTCCATGGGTCAAAGACAGTTATTTTTCTGAGTATTGTAGCTGAGCAGGAGTTGGCACGAAGAACAGAAGGGAAATGTGCAAAAAGTCAAGGCATGGAAGCAAGAACTGATTTTTTTTTTTAATGCTACTTTGCAATTGTTCCTTCCTTGCAGTTGGCTGTTAGTCTGGAACACGTCCGCGTTTTTATAGTGAATTAAAAGTCAGAGATTGAAAAATATTCACTTCTGCTTTACTGTTAATTTGTAACGGCAAATACTTAGAGAAGTCAGACGTCCTTTGCCCACCTACCCTCAAAGGAGCTTGCACCACGTCGCTTAGCTGTTACATGTGATTTCCTGCATTTCTAGAGATACTTCCGTAAGGAGAAAGTCTGTACTAAAGTTTAAAGACTCCATTTACAGTCCATACAAACCTGTAAAATAAATAACTATCTTCACCAGAGCGTCTGTCTCTGACAGACCTGCTCGGGCTCCTCCAGCACTAACTTTGCTGCTGGGCAGACAGTTCGCAGGAGACAGCCCGAGACCGGGGCTGGTTGACCTTGCTGAAACACCACGAGGCCTCGTTAGGATGCTGCCTGTTCTCCTCCGACACGAGGATTCGTCAGAGCAGGGTGGACGTGGACCCCTCCGTGTCCGGTGAGCTGGTGGGGAGCGTGCTGGAGTAGAACTTCTTTTGGGAGCGCAGGAGAGGAGTCTGGGTGTCAACATCTCGGCAGGCGTTGCGTTTGAGGGAGAGGAAGACGTGCTGCGTCCAGCCGTAGACAATGCAGTTCAGAAGCCCCTGAGAAGCTGCCGTCAGAGCCTGGAAGAGACCACGGGGAACATCACCATGGCTTCCTATCACGCTGTCAAACCCAGCACGCCATGCCAAGCCTCAGCATCCTTCCCACTTCTAGCATGATTTTATCTACCTGCATCCCTGCATGATACAGGAATCCTATATTCCTATATTGTAAGCCTTTTATTTTAATAATCTTTGCTGGACAAGCATTATGGAGGAACTGCATTTGGAGACTTTCAGAGACAGGGGAAAAAAAAACAAACTGATGTCTGGGGATCCTTTCTGGTCCTATTTTCTACAATTTCCATGATGCTGCGGTTTTGGTTACTAAGACCTTTTCAAGCCTGTGAAAAACATAAGACAACTAACAAAGCATGACCAAAAGCCTTCACAGCAGTGCCCTTTGCGGCTGGGAGATGCTTTGTCCAGCAGAATAGAAGCAGGTGAACACTCATATGGCTGTTCCAGCAGCGAAGGCAAAACGCAGAAGGTTGAGAAGAAGACACTGACCTGTAGAATCAGCAGAGCCATGTAGATTTTGCTGTTTGTTGAAACACTCAGCTTCAGTATTCCAAGGAGGACGGCTGTGGAAAGGGATGGACAAGAGGGTGTTGCTTTAACCCCACCTCTGCTGAGGTTCACTGCCAGGCACCATGTCCTAGGGGAATGTTGTGAGAGAACCCAGCTCTCTGCTAACCTGGGGCCCAGCAGCAGAAGAATGCGACGGGGTAAAAAACCACTCGTTGTTCTACCATCTTAATCATGGCCCACTGCTGATCGCCCAGGAATCCTGTGGAGTTTACAAACCTTTTGTACAACCCTCGGGCTTGGCTGAGTATAACCTAAAAAAGAAGAGGCATGCATCACTGTTTGTACTTTGTGCACGTGCTTGGATCTGGCTGGTTCATCCAGGACAGAGGATCCCATTTCAATCTATCAAACCTTCTCACAGAATCGTTTTGGTTGGAAGAGACCTATCAGATCACCAAGTCCAACCATTGAACAAGCGCTGCCAGGGCACCACTAACCCATGTCCCTCAGCACCACATCTCCATGGCTTTGAAACCCCTCCAGGGATGGGGAATCCACCACCACCCTGGGCCAGCCCTTGTGGGGAAGACATTTTTCCTCATGTCCATCCTAAATGCCCCTCCCCATGCCACAGTGTGGTCCCTAGGGCAGAGCAGTTGCTTTGTACGTGACCTTTTCTGAACTGAAGACTGAACAGATTTGGGCTCTTGTTGACCCACGCAGTACGTGATCTCGGCTGCCACGCTTTGAGCCTTCTCTACCTGCTAAATCCTTTTTTGGATGGGTTGACAGAACCCAGGACTCCAGCTGGATTTATATGGTGGCACAACGATATTTTCCCTTTCCTACCAAGCCCTCCAAGAGGGAAGCAGCTCCACACAGTTCTTCCCCTGGCATTGCCTTGGCCACTGGCCAAGCAAAGATGTAAAGATGAAACAGGGAAAATCTTCTCACATGGACCATCTGGGTGCAATGGACAGTGTGCAAGGACTATGCTTCTTACCAGAATGGCTATGAAGCTGATCAGAAAGGAAACGAGGAAGACCCCAATGCCATAGAAGTGCATCACACGGCAAACGGAGCCACTCAGGGTCTGCGGCTCGTTGGTGGGCACGGCTATTTCTGTGTGCATCAAGAGACATCTGCGGGAGAAAGGGAGGAGCCTGAGCTTCTGTGACTCAGCAGCAGTGGGGCTGTTCTGGAGATGGGTGAAGCTTACCCGTGCTTCTGGCTGAAGTTCTGGTAGCAATCGCTGCTGTTGCCCAGGCAAAACACGGGCACCATGAGAAGGAACGGGACCAGGCTAAGAGGAGAAAGGACAATGGCAGTGGTTAGTTGTTGAGCTGCGCTGCTTCATCCCCAACCAAACAGCACTTGGCTTTTCTCCTGTCACTAGAGAGGACTTAAAAATTGTGTTTGTGACACTGAGTATTTGGTCAACTTTACTAATTTCTGCGCTTCCATTCATGCAGGAAACACATCGGTGAAGGGAGCACTTTCTGAAAACTGACCTATAGTTCATGTAATTAAAACCAGCCTGGCTGGAGAAAGGCCCTTACACCCAAACTCTGCGTTCGTCAGGTCGCTCTGCTGTTACTGACGAGCTTTATGGGTTTTAGTAAAACCTGCTTCAAAATAAGCACGAAGCAGAGATCAGCACACTACAGCTTCCCAAAACCACATCGCTCTGCCAGAGAGGATTGCACCTTACCTAGATGAGATCGTTGCTATTCGGCCGATGCAACTCGCGTAATCTACAACCTGCAAAATCCAAAGAGCTTAATTAAATTATCGCTTCCATACGGCCACTGGTTCACAGGAACCAGCTCCCAGGGAGCACTTCAGCAGCTGAGGGTTCTTCAAATGCTGATTAATCCCCAGACCGAGCACAAATGTTTGTTCAACTTTGCATTGAATCAACACTGCTGGGTTCAGTCTGTGCTGCTCTGCAACAGCAACAACCGAGGCTTCCACTTGCTAACTGGCTGGTTCTCCTTCAAGACTAGAAGATTTGAGAATGGAACTTGGAACTGGACGTGGAGCAGACCCTTGATGAGCTCTCTGGTGTGACTTACTCATTTGTTGTGCTGCTCATTCTCCCCACCTGGCCCTGTTCCTCAGAAACTTCATGTTCTGATGAAGAAATGGAGGCAATTTGGAGTGTCCTGGTCTGCTCAGCAAGAAGTGTACTTTGGCAGCTGGCATCCACACACTAGCTACGACCATATGTGGGCACAGCAGTAGTGGTGGGGAACTTATGGTAGGTGCTGTGTTTTGAATGGGGCTCCAGCAAGAGGGACATCGGTACTACAAGTAGATCCAAACCCTACGGACAAGAGCAACTGAAATATAGATGGATCTGCCCAGCCTGCTGCTTCTGAATAAACAGATGGGATATCTGGGGTACAAAGTTCGCTGGGCACAGCAAATCTCTGGGGAAGCAAAAGCCAATAGATGGAAATGGAGCTGATGGGTTCCATGGGAAGAGCTGCGTAAGGGACCTGTTGTCTTTCAGCAACACATCAGGAGCCACGCACCGGTCACCGCAGTGGTGGTGCCTCCTTGTTTAGCAAACGGTGAGGAATGTAACAACTGCAAGGAGGGATTTTGGTCATGCGGTATGTGAAGTGTTTGTTTAGCCTGCAACGAAGAGAGTATTTTTCTGAGTACTATGTTCTTGTTCCTGGGTTCCCAGCAATCACACCGGTTCCCCAAAGGGCTTTTGTAAAGGCCAGCGATGATGAAGTGAGGACTGGCCGCTGTTCACAGAGCCAACTGGTCCTTTTATCACTAGCTCACTTCCGTCACACCTCTTATCTCAAACTCTTACAGTACTTACTGATGCCCTCAAGCACTGTATGACACCTGGGGGGGACAGAACTCGTCAGTTCTCAGCTCCGGGCTGTCCAGGCACCCTCTGCTTTCCTGTCTCCTCTGCTGTGCACTGGCAGAAGGCAGTGACAGCCACAAACCAGCCACTCAGCTGGTGCAAACTGGTGTTCTTCTAACTGCAGAAGAACTTCACCAACACCCAGTCCTGAGCTGGATACGCTGCCACTGGCCTTTGTCTGCTTTAGTCTTCAAGCCTGATCTTCCACTGAGATGCTAGAGCAGACCCAGCAGTAATTCTGCTGACCTCAGTGGGCAGGAGACGTCAGTTCATACAGCCCTGGGCAGAGGGGTCTTCAGAGTCCTTGTGGTGATAGATACATACATAGAATCATTTTGGTTGGAAAAGACCTTTAAGATCATTGAGTCCAACCACTAACCTAACACTGCCAAGCCCATCACTAAACCATGTCTCTCAGCACCTTACCTACACATCTTTTCAATCCCTCCAGGAATGGGGACTCCACCACTGCCCTGGGCAGCCTGGGTCAGGCCTTGACAACCCTTCCGGGGAAGAAATTTTTCCTAATATCCAACCTAAACCTCCCTGGAGCAACTTGAGGCCATTTCCTCTTGTCTTATCACCTGTTCCTTGGGAGAAGAGCCCAACCCCCATCTCATACTGTCATGTATGCACCTCTCAAGCCCCACCACAACCCCACAGCTAGACCTTGGTACCCAACAGTTGCTTCACATCTCAGTCCCACTCACCTGGGGGGGCATCCTGAAAAGGTTCTGATTGTATTTCATCTTGAGGTCCATGTACAGATGCCAGGTGTAGTTGACAGTGTATAGAAAAGAGGCCACGTAGAATATCTGAGGAATACAACCAGAGAGAATTTCAGCCCAATAATAGTTCCTGTAGCACTTTTCGCTCATCGCTGAGGAACCCGAAGCCATGGGGCAGAGGCAGGACGCTGAGCAGCGTCGGGGGCTGCCAAAGGGGATGGTCCCTCCCCAGCCCCCGGGCTCACGGCTGCTGGGTTGCAGTGGGACACTACCTGGGAACAGCCAGGTAGAGGAGGGGTTCCCACTTTGTACCACACAAAACCAGCTTCACTTTGGCCCCAAAGCAAGGGTGGGAGAACTAATGACAGCAGGACTGTCTTAAAGGTACAAATATTTGTGACTCGGCTCATTTTTTGACCCAACTCCTGGCAATAAAGGGTTCAAAGGCACCTGGACCCCCTCTGTGCTATGCCCATTAGGAAACACAGCACAAATGCTGCGCTTAGATCTGCTGCTCACACGATGACCTCGCTACACAGTGAATTCACGGAAACGGCAAACAATTATATATTTAAAGAGGAAAGCAGGGGCAGAGAATATCTGCGCTAAGCCCGAGTTAACATCCTAAAAGCCTTTTTCCCTCCCTGGATAAAAAGGAAGAATGAAAAGCTACAGAACACTGTTTCCAACAGAATTTCCCAGCCCTTGATTCCAGCTCGAGGTGAGAGCAAATATCTAAAACCTCCTGTAAAAAGCCTCCAGTCTCTCTTGCGTTTCTTTCTGGTTGCTCCAGGCAGTCAAGTATAAACAGAGCTGCCTAATCATACTCTCTATATGTGTGCACTGGGCTTGTTACAGGAAACACATGCTTCAGTGGCAAAGAGGAAGGGCTGGACAAGTGACTTTTTTTCTGTGGATTTGCTACCCTTTGCCAAAGAGTCAAGGAGCACAGATCTGCCCCCCTGGTATCATCTAAGTCCAGGAAAGTAGTCACTAAATAAGCTTGGTCTCCTTCACTGGGGTTGCAAATGCTCTTGGCTGATTCTCAAGAGTCTGAGTCCAAGGGGCTGCGGCATTGCAGCAGGGACATTGCAGTGACTTTCCAGCTCATTAGACAAGGTTTAATGAGGGTTTGTTGCCCTTCAGTTACTTCCAGGGAAGGTCATCTAAACAGCCCACAAAGGTCGTTCTCTTGCACTCCGAAGTGCCTTAGTAGGGCTCACAAAGTATCAACACTGCCTTCTCTCTTGGAAGAGGGAACCAAAGGCTACTTGTAAAATTTCCAACGGAAAGCAAAGGGAGCTCTGCTCTCCTGAGCCCCAGCTCCGGGGCTGTGGACAATCCTGCAGTGCTCACCATGAGGAGATGAAGCAGGGGCTGGGAGATGTGCGAGTCCCTCATTAGAGCACTTCTGTGCCTCCTCATTGTGCTCACCAGTGTGAGCAGAGCCTGCCAGGACCTTATTAGGCCACTGGAACTGAACTGGAAGAATGTGGGGGAATTGTGCAATTATAACCACAGTCTCTATTCTGGACTTCATTATTGTAATGGAAGGGCAAGGCAGGGAGAAGGAGAGGACACAATTAAGGGACAGCAGAAGGGAGCAGCGTTTACATTTAATAGCAACCAAGAGTGTGGAGCTGAAACAGGGAAAGTCCAAGAAACGAAGCAATCTCCTTCTTTACGACACAACGTGGACGTTGGGGGAGTTCCATCTGCTGCAACATCAGCCCACAGCGATACAGTGATGGTAAACAGGCTGATGTCCTGCTCTTAAAGCAAGCCCTTGAGACAACCACATCACACAGACCATGGTGTGAGTTACACCAAGGGCCACCATCTGCAAATGCCACTGCTGAGCAGTCCTGAGCTGGTGCTCACCCTTGTCATTCAGTGCCTTTTACATCTTCTAGGTGTCTGGGTGAAAAGAAGCCGTGTGTAGCTATGAGACACCCAAGAACGCAACCCTTGCGAGACTACTCCCCACTCAGCACACACAGAATGGGGCCAAGGAGACATTCACTCAGTTCCTTCGGTTACAGATCACTTATGCTCTGGAGAAGCTGCTGGTTAAACCTGTTACTGGCTCCTACTTACGCACAAGGTGTTCCCACCACGCAAGGGCATTGCTGGGGTGTTCAGCGAGGAGGTGCCCTGCGCCGTGTCACGTGCACCATGCCGGCACGGTTGCCATGGCAAGTGCTCCGTTTGTTTTAATTGCTCCCAGAGCAAACAGCTGCCACAGCTCTTGCCAGACACAAGCTGGCTCTGCCACCCTGGCGATCCTCCTGCCACAGAGGGGTCTGCTGGTGGCACGCAGGAGAGCAGCCCAGTGACCCTGTGGCTGGGATGTGGCAGGCACCCTGCACACCCCACCACAGCACCCTGACTGTCCCCCATGGGGCTGAGGCAGCAAGTCCTGCAAGGACTTGCCCAAGGCCAGCTCTGCCTACACTGCCTGGAAGTAAAGGTCCCCCCCTGTCCCCAGCCCGTGCTGGTGTCCCTGAGAACATGGCCACAGGCTGGAACAGCAAAAGCAGACAAGAGCCAGAAACGCTGGAGAGCACAGCATGCTCTCAGTGTCTCTGTTGAGAAATTATGGCATATTGCCTATATCCAACCTACTTCTTCTCTAGCAGCGCAGCTTGTCTTCTCCAGGCCATCAAAAGATCACACCGGCATTAAGAACTGTCCCCCAGGCAAAGCTGCAAGGGAAAGAGCTCAGAAACACCCTCGGTCTTGCATGCTCCTTCCACCTTCCAGCTCTGAGAAGCCTCTCCCAAGCTCTCCTCATTCCTCTCAGTCCCATCATCTAAAAAACATCTGTGATAGTGTTCTGCATCATTCCCAAGTGGCCAGGTTACCCACACCCCGCTGCTTCCTCTCTCGACGTGAACATATTGTGGTGCTTCCACAGCAGCACAGAGAGACCCGAGATAAGCCGGGAGTGCAACAGCTGCTCTCGCCATCGTGAATATTATGGTTCTACCCACAAGAACAGCTGTTGAAAGAGCCCTGGGCTGCAGGCGCCCATCCCCAGGCACACCACAGCGCGAACACTTCCATTCTGCACGTGTTGGTGCTCCCCTGCCCTCGCCGAGGTCCGTGGAGAGCTCCTCCAGCTTCAGAGGCTGCCGCTCAGCCAGGACGTTTCAGTTCCCATCTGTGGGTACCGCCGGGCTCCCAGGGAGCTGCCCGAGCCCACACAACACACATCAAGGCTCCCGACAGCCGCTCGCTCTTCCCAGCCAGGATTCTGTGGGCCCTTTGAAAGGAAATTGTTCAGCCCAGAGATTCGCCGCTTGCAAACCACCGCTGTGGCCCAGGCTTGGCCGTACCCCGCAGAGTTTGTGGAGAGCAGTGATTTGCAAAGCCTAATGCTGAAATGGGAACTCGGCGAGACAAAAGCAAACGGTATTTCACTCGCTCCACTCCAATTAGGCTCCAGCACACGAAATCAGCTGGGAAGCAGCCGAATCGCTGGGGCATGGGGCTGAGCTTGTGCTGGCGGAGCAGCTCCTGAGCATCCTTAGGATTGTTTGAGTGAGGAGAGGGCCAGGTCAGCAAGAGCCGGGCCGTTTATATGAGTAATGCTGTAAATCTGAGCTCAAGCGAATTGCAGAATGTGTCTGCTCCTGCCCAGGATGGAGGAAGCATGAAGAGGAATAGAAAAGCTGCCGTGTGAGAGGCACAGAGATCATCGCTGGCACAGGCCCAGCAGGAAACAGGTTAAGACCCATCCATTCACATTGCACAAGCAACCACAAAATCCCATGCTCTCTTTGCCTTCCTCACTGCCTCTCACCAACCAGATCTACCTAAACCCAAGCACTGTTATCTCAGCTCTACACGCAAGGCGAAAAGATCTGATAAGTCAAGTTCACGTGGGGAGTCTCTGCCAAAGCCCATCTAGAAACAGTCCCCCAGGGCCACGCTCTGACCACCAGCAAGGCTGATTACGACCAAGGGTGCACAGTAACAGCATGAATGGCGATGCCAAGCCTACTCACTTGTCCTGTCGCTTGCAGGTTGTAGCAGATGAGGTCCTGCTTGGAGGTCGGGGTGCTGTAGAGAAGTGCCCCAGCAAGCCAGCACATGCCCAGAAGTAGGTCGGAGAGGCTCAGGTAGAAAAGCGGACGAACCTGGGAAAAGTGAAAGAGGTCAGCAGGTCTGGGTGATGGTCACAACAGTCCCATGACCACTTACAGCAGCCGTTTTACCCCGTCATCTAACCAGGCTTTTGTCACCCAGCTCTCCTTGCACACAAAAGCCATGCTGATTCTCGCTCTCAGGAGCTGTTTCAATGCAGACACCCAGCTCTAACCACCCTTCCTGCCACGAGCAACACCCCCGAATCCAAGAGCAGCACCAGCTCTTAAAGAAAATATCTCAAAAGTGCAAACTATTACAATTTTTGCAGAGCGGGACCAGCTGGCAGGGAGGAGCGATGTTAGCTATTAAATCAACTGCTAGAGAAATCAAACTTCTGGTAAACACAAACCCTTCTTCAGGTCTGAAATAACCTGAAACAGACATTTTCCCCTACGTGTTTCCCGTCATTTCGGTTGGTGACTGAGGCTGAGTCTATTTTACACGCCAGATTAATTTTCACGACGAGAGCCATTAGCACACTGTGTCTTGCTGGAACGGAGTCGCGTCTCCTCTAATGGCAGTTTCCAGCCCATTTCCAGTTTGCACGCACCGGCCAAAAGGACTGTAAACACTGGAGGAAAACATTTGTGCAAAATCCCAGCCAACATTTGCGCTGTTAGTGGGAGAGTGGACACTCTGGAAAAGCAGCCTAATTATCTAGATTCTTAATTGTAGTCTTCGGTACCTAATTTTCAGCATGCTGGAGAGAAAATGATGGCTTTTTTTTTTTTTAATTCCCTACAGGAAATTATAATGCTAAACGCAGCATAGAAACATTTCAGAATGCCTTGATTTTAAGATTTTTTTTCCAGGAATCGAGCTTTTTGGCCTCAATATTGTCATTTAAGTAAATGTTTGCCACCCATCGCATTGTGATTTGTTCCCATGAGCAATGAGAAAGAGCTCAGGAAGACTGATAAGCGGTAAAGTAGATCTGATAGAACTAGATCTGTCTTTATGGCACAGTTTGAGGGAGATCTGCCTGGTCTTCCAGGTCCTCTCACTGCCATGCAGCCGCAGGACAGGCCCTCTGCCTTCTGCAAACATTCTTGTCTCTCCAGTTCCATCTTTGTACCATCCAACCCAGCAACATGGTAAATCAAACTGCTGTTGCTAGCTAAATATCTGGAGCTAGTCTGCATGTCATTGCATTTATAAATGTCTTTTTTAGCCAGGCTTTTCCTTGCTGGTGCAGAATTGAAGACCTGGAAGGTGGTCATAGGCATGGCAGGCTGGGGACACCACCCTCCAGGTCGTGAGCACGGCAGGTTAAAACCCAGTAGCTCCAAAATAAGCAAAGCAGCGACTTTTGCAATCAACAGGTGACCCCTTTCTCCAGCAACAAGTGTCCTTGGAGCAAGGCACCGCTCTTTGGTAGAGGAGCTATTTTGGCACAGACCTAAATAAAGAAGTAGGTGACATAGTGGTGAGTGAAAGGCAGCGTGGTTCTTGTTGCAAAAGGGCAAAGGAAAAAAAAACCAAACACAAACGGTATTTATAAAATAGAGGAAGGGGATGTAAAGACCTAAGAATTCAGATGAACTGCCAGGCTGGAGCACGCATGTTGGTTTAGCTCTGTCTGGCCACTGCCCAGGGACATCTGCCTGCACAGAACCCATTGACAGGACAGAGGAAATCCTTTGCTCATTGCCATCATCTCTTCTGAATGATTTAGCTCAGGCTGAAGAGTTTCATTTACCCCACAGAGACAGAAAACAAGCTTCAAGAATGCAATATTTGATTTCCTAGGCTGGGGACAGGAGGGGAAGTGTTTATAACATTGTTCTCCTCCCAGTTTCCAGAGCTGTTTATTTTTAAACATTTCGCTCTGGAGCCTCATGACTCAGGGAATAAACTGTTTGTGGCTAGCTTTGATACGGATCTCTTCCCAGCCCCTTTGTTTACAAATGTCCACTTAAGACCAGAAACGTGGGGACAAGGCAATGGGGAAGTTACTGAAGATTTTGCCACTTTTGAAACACCAGCAAAGGGTCTCTCCTGACAGCAGAACACGAGCCGGGAAGCCTGATGCAGACCAGTGAGTCCAGCTGGTATCCATCCCTCCTATCCAGCTTTGCAGAAATAATCTGAGCAGAAACATCTGGACTCCCTTGAGCAGAAGGGTCCATCTGCAAGCTGGAGCCATGCGTGGCTCACAAGCAGCTTCAGTGCAGTTCCCAAGCCACAGCCACATCATATGACTAAGAGCACAAGGGCAGACTTCTAGCTATGGAAGTAAATGAGCTGAGTCACACAGGGACACCTGCCAAATCCAGCTCTGTATCTTTCCGGAGTGGAGGACCCCAAGAGAGGACCATGTCTGGAGCTCTCCAGGTGCAGGAGATGCGGCAGAGGAAGCTTTTGATGTGCATCTTGTGCAGCAGAAGCTCAAGCAGGTTTTCCATCCCAGCACTAAGGCGAAGTCCCAGCCTTCCTTCCACCCAGGAATGCACTGAGATCTCGGCGGCTCGTTCTCAGTGTGCTGGGCAGAGCGTTTCCAGGACGCTGGCTGCCTGGGAGCGAGACTGTCCTGAATGCTCTAAGCAGCACAAATTTGTCCTGCAAACCAGGACAGGGGTTCTCCTCCCCACCCTGCTTCATCCAACAATGCGTCAGTTCCTAGCTGGACTGCATGCCTGCCTTCCCTGAGGACAGCTCACTGCATTCCCTGGAAGTCCTGTTCTCTGGGCTGCAGATCAAACCCACGATGTACAAAGAACGCTGCGGACGAGGGAAGTACAAATACAGCTTTGTTACAACAGAGCTGCCAGCTCTGCTGTCCTACCGCTCTCGGCAGCAACCTGGGATCTGCGTGGTCCACAGAGCTGGCTGCCAGAGGTCTGCAAATCTTGGACAACGAACCCCAGCTTCACCCAGATCCGCTCTGCGCATTGCCTCCGGTAAATCCTGGACAGACGGAGGGACTGTGTGTGGACAGCACAAGCCTGGAAGGCTTGGGATGGAGTTCTGCGGCTCCTGCTCATGTGCCAGCCACCTGCTCAGCACGTCCACGTATCCCAGACACACGAGGCTCCCTGCACACGTGTGATGCCCTCGGGACGTGCCAGGCACCGTGTGCGTGTCAGACCCCCAGGACACGTGGGGACAGTCCCGCCCTGAGGGATGTTTGCACCCAAGTCCCATTGCTTCAGCACTAGAAATGCTGATGGCTCCTGTGCAGGGTGAACCTCCCAAAGCCCCACCGCAGAGTCCAGCACAACAAACTGCATTCCAGCCTGGCTTTTTTTTGTCTGAACTGATGCACCATTGAGCCGCATCAGTTCCAGTAGCACATTTGCCTGGAAAAACTACCTGGAGATACCCAAAGCCTGACACCTGTAAATACATCTCCTGCGGAGGCATCTCCAATGGGCACTTCAGCAGCTTGTACACAGCTCCCTTCGGAGGAGGACACACTAACAGATCCCTGTTCCCAGGAACAACTGGAGGACTTTCCCAGAGCAGCAGAAAGCACCAGGCTAAGGAACCTACTTCTCCATGCCTGGGCACAGCTCAAGGTTCGTCCCTTCATCTCCTGCCACTGACAAAGGGGCAGATTCTTGGCAAGCCCTTTGCTGCCCGGCTGTTAGACAAGGTCTAACCGCATAAACCCAAGGACCCACGCGAGGCTTTGCTCCACGCGGGTCTTTGCTCCATGCACGATCCATCAACAAGGTACCGGGGAGGGAAGAGGGAAGCTCAGACCTTACCTCGGGGGACCGCACGACATTCTGAAAGACGGCGTAGGCAAGAATTGAGCTGGAACCTATAACACTGAGAAAACAAAGCACAGGTTGGAACAGGAGCACGTCTGCCTCGCCGGGATGAGCGATTTCTCTTCTTTTTTTTTTGTTGGGATTTTTTTTTTTGTTGTCGTTGTCTTTTTTTTTTTTTTTTTTTTTTTTTTTTTTTTTTTTTTTTCGTTGTTTTTTTTTTTTTTTTTTTTTTTCCAGGAGAAAATCGCCATCGCAGGCGGGGCCGTGGGTTCAGCAGCGCGTTGTACCTGAGCATGGCCATGGTGAACTGTATCCAGTGCAGAGCCGAGTAGACCTGGAGAGAAGGAGGGGAGGGAGCTGAGCGGGGCACGGACCGTGCACGGCGGGGGGAGCCCCACGGACGAGCGG
>VZZY01007596.1:106861-138834 GCA_013400335.1 Eurystomus gularis
CCCGGGGCCGAGCGGCGGGGGGCGGGCAGGGTCCCGGGAGGGGCAGCGCTGCTCTAACGCGGTCCCGGGGGCAGGGAAGGCAGTACGGGCGGCCTCGGCCCTCAGGGCTGCTGTTGCCGCCGAAAAAATGTAGAAATGGGCAAGTTCCAGCAGCAGCTGCGGAGGTGAAGGCAGGGGAAAGGGGAGAAGGCAGCGGTAAGGCCTCCAAAGGAGCCCCGCTGGTGCCATTTTAATGTATTTCTATACGGCAGCAAGCCAGGGAGGGTGGCCACTGCCCTAGCATAGCCCCAGCCCTCTCAAGCACATTTTGTGCGTCTAAAGGAGGTAGCTCATGCACTGGCAGCACTTACTTTGCCTGTCCTGAAACCGAGGATGAAGTGCAAGCAAGCAGTGCAGAGAGCCTGAACAGCAGATTGCCAGATGATCATGTCAAAGAACACACAGCCAAGCTCCCTCCTCCAGCAGACATCATTCTGAAGCCAGGCCTGAAGTGGGTGGAAAGGATTAAGTTTTTTCCCTTCTTTCCATCCTCCCTCTTTGCAGGTAACTGCATTTTCTGCTTGCCCTGCAAAAGGATAATCTGGCTTCAAAGCTAGACAGCGTAGGCGAGCACTTCAGTTACCTGCAGACCCTCGAGACAGAAATATGAAAGAGGCAGCAATACTGATTTGTAACGAAACTGACTTTTATATAAATTATAAACCCATCCAGTTTAAAGCAGATCAGTTGCAGTGGTGTCACTTAAGTCCGTAGAAGGCTGAGGCATACACATCTCCTACAGTCATAAATTAACAATGAATAATCAAGGAAGAGAAAGTTCAGGTAAGGCTGCAGATACAACAACAACAAAAATCTCCTCTAAGATTACTAGCGGTTAAAATAAAGTAATGATTATCAACGACTGCAAAATATAAATGCAATTTTTGAACAGTTAAAAAGTACAAAAATGATGGGCAACACAAACAGGCATTGTACATGTTGTCCAGTATGTAGACAAAGCCGGGTAGGAGAATTCTGACCTTTATCTACATCAGACACTGATTTTAAGCAAAGAGTTGAGGAAATCTGTAAAAGGATCGCGGCTCATGATCCCAGTAGTATAAAAGCAGTATTTTTCAGTCTGTAAACAGTAGTCTTGGTAGCTTCTTCTAGGTATGGTTTTCAATTCACCACCAAAAAAAAAAACCTGAAACAAAAACAAATCCCAAGAGTGGAAAAGGGGGGACAGCAGCAATGGTTATCGCTTGAGTTTATCAGGTCCCTGTGGGACATTCTGGAGGGGAAATGCTCTTTCATAAGAAATATATATTTAACTGTACACATTTTATAGGGGGAGAGGAACTCTCCCTTTCTCTCCACCAAGCCCCCAGGCAGTACACAGTCATATTGGTACACTGTTTCCTCGTATAAACTACAGCTTGTGAAAAGATGGCACCTGGCTGTATAAAACACTGAGTAATCCAAAAATTGTATTTGTTTGACAAGCTTAGCGCTCACCAGTGGCTGGAGCTGGAAAGGGGAGAGCAGCAAACACTGAGCAGCAGCCAACGTTCCCCCTGTGCTGGCACAGCGATGGTCTGAGGAACCCGCCAGCGCTGGTCCTGCGCTGTGCCAAATGCTCTGACAGGACGCGAGAACGAGCCGTGGTTCCAGCTCTTCTCAGACTTTGCTTCAGATGACACACGTCCCCCCCAGCAGTTTCAATTCTGCTTTTTAAAAGGGAGCTGATGCAAAAAAACCCGCTTTTTAAAGCGAGTTCTGCTTTCAGGCACATGGGAGGATTTTAAAAGCTTGGTTATGTTGAACATATGCTTCACTGACATTTTCACCGTTGCTTATTGAGTTCAACATGTTGCAGCAGCAGTGGAAGGAAACCAGCATAAATAAGCCCCTGGATTGTTCCCCCTGGCCGAGGGAGCTTCCAGTGCTGGTGTCTGCACAAAGCCCTCTCCGGTCACCACTGCCACCAGGGAGGGGGAAGGAGGGGACAGGAACATCAGCAACAGCAGTTTGCCTCCTGGAAGGAACAGAGGCAGTGCAGATTTCTGGCTCAGGGCTTCTTTACGAATTCCACCATCTCAGCAATGGGACTGTTTTCAACTTACCCTACACATTTCGAAGCATTAACTTCAGTCATCGGTCTTGCTTTAATGGAAGGAACACACCCTTCTTTCAAAAAAGGTACTTCTAGACAACATAGACGAGTTCAGGTTCGGGTTTTTTTTTTCTTCCAGGAAAATATAATTACTCTAAAACCAACTGAACACATTTTGGTATTCCTCCAGCCCAGAGCACTTACCAGACATCGCAATTAAACCGTCACGACATCCATTACTATTGGGACAACGTGCAGACGTTCTTCTTTCCCTTTCAGGATGGGGCAAAGCAAAACTAAATCCAGCAAGAGCAGCTATGTAGGGTTTGGTTTTTTTCCTTTTTTATACAGGGGATTTATTTTAAAAAAATACTCTCGTCAACATTCTAGCATTACTAACAAAACATACTCGGAAGAGATGACAACAAAGGGAGGATTGTCAGCTCTCTTAAAACTTTAAATAGAAACTTGAGATCCCAGCTGCTTTAAACCAGAAGATGAGGAATCTGAAGTCTGACCAGTCCCTTGTATTGCAGGTACACGTAACTTCTTTTGCCTACCGACTTGAGACAGCATTACTCCTTTAAAATGAAAAAACCCAGCAGAACTGCAGATTCAGTGGGAACAGATGAGGCGACTGCACTTTCTAAGAGAATGCCTAATGCACTAGTACTCGAATAATCAAAGATCAACTGCAAAAAGCAAGCATACAGTTACAAAAAGGATTCTCAGCCTCATACCACAGTGGAAGCAAAAGTTACCTCTGCCAACCTAAAACCAAAGCCAATAGGATTTCATTTCTATTAAAATATTTAAGTCTTAAAGTTTTTTAAGTCTTAAAGTTTCAATATTCTAAATACACTTTTAAAAAGTCATGATGATTGCTCTTTTACATTAAACCGACATGAAATCAGACGGCAGTGTCAGACTCCACTGCAGCCATTATATACAAGGTCTCTGGTTTTGTCTTTTTTTGCTGAAACACCAATTCCCACCTCTCTCTCTAACGCTGAATGGCCAAGTTTGCTCCTCATCAGGCTTGCTGAACGTGAGAACACCCTGTGTACGCTGAGAGCACCTCTTCCCTCAAGCAGCTCTCTCCTCACACCCAGTGTGGCTGAAGTCCCAGTGGGTGCGGAGGGCTGGGCTCTGCTGGGAGGCTCTCGGCAAAGGCTGCTCCTCCAGCACGGCCTCACCTCTCCCTCCCAGACCACCACACAGAATTCATTCAGTAGGACCACGTGGCTTGCAGACAAAAGAGGCAGCTCCAAAACGGGCTCGTTTCATTCCATGCGGGCATCTACGATTTCTGCGTTTCTAAGGCAAGGACCATACAAAAATTATAAACACTGTATGGTGATGAAAATACAACTCCTTTGAGATATATGCTTTACACTGGATTTCTATTGCTGCTTCTAAAGACCATCTCCAGTTGTTTCTAGAGATTAAAAGGGAAGAAAGTTAATTTTCTCCTGTTGCAATACGCTTATGAACATGTATAAAAAGTGGTCAAACCCCGATAAGGGTCCCTGCTTCTCATTTATGTACAATAATTTAAATCAGCTCAATACATCTGTAATACCTAAAAAATTGTTTTATGATTTTAAGTCCTTCATGCATTATGAGGAAGTTCTGGATTAAAGTGATGGTATATTGGATGTCGCTTCTGTCTGCGACTCTGGTGTCACTCCCCTGTGGAGTCTGTCAAGGATGCATTTCTCAAATCTTTAGTTTTTTAATGGTATCGAGTCTCTTTTTCAGCAGCTCTCCAATTTCCTGAACTGAGTGATGGTAACTGCTCTGGACCTTCCCTTGCACAGTCTTTGTAAACTTTTTTTCTTCCTGCAAAACGCAAAAGAGAAATCATTCACTCCTCAGCAACCGCTTAAACCCTCTTGTTAAACTTCCCCCACCATCTCAAACACTGATAAGAAACTCATGACGACCACAGTGTGAATTTACAGAGGGAACACCTGCAGGTACCCAGGTAGCCCAGGCAGGGCTAGCAACACGTTAACAGTTCTGAAGAACTTCTGGAAGCATCCTTGTGCTAAATATCAGTGGCTGAAATTGAGAGTGCATGCAGCGTTTTATTTTAGTGAGCATTTACTAGAGAACTGCTATCAGAATGCCTTGTGCAGACCCGGGTAACGAGCAGAGAAGCCTGCGAGGCACAGCCCGAGTAAACCAACCCCACGCTGGAAAATGTCAAGTCTGCAGCAAAGTTCAGCTGACACCACACCAGTATTGCTCTGCTCCTGAACCACGCTACGATTTTTACTAACACCTGAACACGAGGACTTTTCCAAAGGCACCTTTTAGCTCTGAACACACGGAGCTGCAAAGCTCCAAGTGTGAGTAGAACTCTCCAGACTGTTGAACAGAGCAGCGATCACGAACAAACCCAGGGAAAGCTGCTGACTCCCAGAGATGCTTCTGCTCAAACCCGTGGGCTAACGGTCACGTTTCCCAGAGCTGTCCTGTGTAATCATCTGATGCTCTGCATCAAAGGGAAGATGCAGGAATTTGCTGGCTCAGCGAGGAACCAGAAAAATTACCAAGATCAATGATGATTACTTGACACTGTCTTTTCCATTTAAAGCAAAGATTCTTTGATGTTGAGAAAACAGACTTTTTAGTAGTCACTCAAATTTGCATTCAATACAGTTGAAGGGATTTCCTTGCTTTCTATCAGTAGTTGCAGTTGGTTGGTTTTTTTTTCCTTTTTGGAGATACTTCTACATGAGCCTCATACAGCAACAAGCCAAGGGAAATTGTAAATGTGCTATGAAAGAAACAGGATGATCTAACCGAAAAGATACCAGCTGGCCAACAGCGGCCCAGGTGGGCAGGAGTGCAGTTCTGAACTAGATGGAGGCACCTTTTATATCCTTCCCACTTCAAAAGCCTTCAGATGTCCCGTCTAGACAAACCTTAATGCCAACACCCTATAAGCCAAATTTTGCATTTCAGATAAATATAACAGAGCCCTGTTTTTGACTTCAGTGCTGATTCCTAATTGAATCTGGGGGGTCCTAGGTAACAAATGCCTGTGCTTTCTCCCCCACCCCTTGAACTAATACTGGTGAGGAGATGACTCCCCTCTAAATGCTCCTTTGAGAAGGAACATGACTCACCACTTCCCCAGCCCCAAGACGCTGCCTATTCTACCACTTTGCTACCTTGCGCCTTTTATCCCCATCTGTGTTTCAAGAACACATAAAGGAAATTCCAATTCCATGCTTTCAATCACCTCTAGGCTTTTTAGCTGGACTCTGACACTATTTCAATGATACTTTCAGGATTTCAACTGCTGTTTTAACCAAACAGATTCATAGTAAGTGTTGTTGAACTATCAGAAGGTCCCTTAGGATGGTAACATTAAGTTGTCTATAACAAAGTTTAGCTCTTATCTGATTCCCATGGCTTAAAAACCCAACTGTCCTCATTAGGCCTATGCTTCACCTCTCAATTTGCCATGAGATCCGTCACCTGTCCTGCCTTTTACTCCAGCCTTTGGTTTTCCTCCCTCTAAGGGGTGGGGGAAGAAGTTGGCACTTGCTTTTCTGTAAGGATCAAGTAATTGTTTCCAGGGAAGTGACTAATCAGCAGTAAGTAAATCTCCAATGTTTCCCGGAATACGTTATTTTAAATCCATTATGGCATGTAAAATACAGATAATAGAGTAAGTCATACCACAGACAACAAAATGTTACAACCTTATGTTGTTCTTCACTAATATACCACGCAAAATGAAAGTATTTTTAAATTCCTGTGTTTAGACCTCGTTTTTTGAGATTTTGTGCAGTGAGCTAGAGCTGACAGATGAGACACAGTTACTGTGTCCCTATCGAAAAAGAAAACCCAACTTATCTCACCACTCCAACACTAAGCTTTCCAGCTTAGTTTTCCTAACCTCTGCTTCGTAACAATTAAGTCAATCATAACAGGTGCTTTTTGTTTGTTTTCCTTTTTTTTTTTTTGGTGAAAAGCAGCTTTCACCAAAGTATCCCATAGGCACATGCATACAGGTTGTTATCAGTCATGCAAACAGGCAGAGCGCACAAATTAACACCACAAGCTCTTACCTGTAAAAGCAGAGTGTCCTTGAGGGACAGCTCTTCAAGTTTTAGTGCAGTCAGAATTATTTCAAGCCCTTTGATGTGATCTATTACATTGGAAGTTAATGTCTGTAGTTCAGTAACATAATCCAGAAAATGCGTAAATACAGGTGGCTATAAAAACAAAGACATCATTTATAAACACACATTAATGCCCATTCAAATGACTATTCCAGATGACAACTCACTTAGTAACTTTGTCCATCACCCTATTCCTTCTCCCCAGTGCCAAGATATGATCTACATGCCCATATAGACAATACCAAGTAATAACCTTGGATTTTTCTTTCAGTATAAACATGCTGTTAGATCTGGGGTGGGGGAGAAAAGGAAGGAATATTGTCTCTACCATAGCAACACTGCTTTCTTTTTTTTTCTTCTTCTTTTTTTGCAGGTTGGATTTAAAAGGTCGGAGGACGCTGTCACAGTAACTTGATACCCACAGGGCAATGGAGATCGTCTGGAAAAAAGGTACAAGTATGTTACAAGTTGTATTTACAGCAGGCTTCTAAACTCGTTTTAGTGTTCCTGCTGATAAGATTCAGAGGAGTTAGAATATGCAACATGCTTTGAGTGACTGGGATCAAAGAACTTTCACTTTAGTCCCAACATTTCTACCCTGAAGTACTCTAAAATTTCTAGTTTCCAAAAGAAAAGGAAATACCTCAACAAAGAAGACTAGATTTTCTAACAGGTTTGGATGAGTTTTCAAGGTGCCATCTCTGACTTCAATCAGATCACCTTTACATTTATTGAACAAGTCTGAAAAGAAAAAAGAAAAGCCTTATTCAGGACACACAGACCATCTTAAAATGCGTATTTTCTGTACCGTATGTTACTCAGTGTAGCGTGCAAAGCTGTCACAGGACTGACCACTAAGCAGTTAGTGATAACTTTGGCCAAAGCCTCTCAAGCAGGTCCAGCTCTCAAGTTTCCTCCAAACTGCAGTTCATTACAAACAGGATCTCCCCACCATTTATTAGCACACCTAATTAACACACATAGGGAGACAACAGCTGCTAAGATTAAGCTGCAGGGCAGTGAAATGACAGAACATAACCACATTCCGTGGCATGCAACAGCTTCCCGAGCAGACAAGCCATGGGGAAGCTCAGTCTTGTTCTCAAGTCCATTTCAAAGGGGTCTGCAGATGCATGCACACACTCCCTGTAACTGCAGCACGCTCAGCAGCACATCCTCCAAGCATCACAAAGCACTAGCTTAGCCACCAGTGGTCATTCTTGAGTTACCATTTACCTGTTAGTCGTTCTACTAAAGACTTGAAACTATTCCCTATCCTCTCCTGGATTTCTGCTGAATCTTCTGAAAGAAAAAAAACCCCAGAAGTTATAAACTACAAATTTGTGTATTTTCTACTTCCAGAAATCTAAGAGGCATTTAAATATAATTTAGTGTTAGTGAATGCAACTGCTTTCAAAGAGGATCCAGGATTACATCAACATACACCATACAAAAATTGGCATTAAACATTAAATCAAGGCCTCCCAGAGAGCTCAGTGTCATCCAAAGAAATTAACACACAAGTAACAGTCTGGATCCACCTCATCCAACACTGAACGGAGACACATCTCGCTCCCTCCCACCACACACACCACAACGATCCGGTTCAGCCCCCGCCCCTCAAGCACTTACCTAAGCCATTGGTATCTAGTTCATAAATATCACTAACAAGATAAAACAAGCTAGTCTGGCACTGGCAGCTGCCATTACTGAAGAAGCCAGCCATTCGGGTAGGAGGAGGGCCAAGGACAGGATACTAGGCAAGAAGCAAAGAAAAAGATAAAGGTGTTGCAGCTTTTCCTTATCCAGAACACAGTGTTTGTCCCTGGCACGTCTCGCAGTCATACACTACAAACTCAGGGTCAGTTAAGTGCATTCTGCAGCCTGCCGGACGTTACAAGATGCATTCAGTTTCTCTGCGTGCATTCACGTTCATTTAATATTTGGGAATAGCTTTTTCCTTAATGGGTACCTGAATTTTCTGTTCTAGAAACTTCTTCCCTGAATCCACTGCTGCTTCCAGCTGCTGAAGCAGGGATCGGATTGTGTCAATCTTGGATGAGACGCCGTTCTCTGCAGTCTTTTCAGAGTTCTTTGGTTGAATAGTGTGACTAAGAGTTGGGAGTCCGCTTACTAGCCTTAAAGTTAAAGACCGGATTCGTAACCAGATGGTTTCTTCCTCCAGCGAGAGTTTCCTATGCTCTTCAGAAATGTCCCTAGAGAAAGGCACCAAATGTTTTCAGGCAAATGCTTCAATTCTGCAAAGTAGCAAGCTTCACTCAGGTGCAAGAGCCTACCCAAAGCTATCGAATACCGTGTGAAGAGGAAGGAGTGGGTAGAAATTCAGAAACTGCATTAATATGTAAAAAGGCAGCACTGCTAGAAGTGATGAATGCTGCTTGTTAAGTTTGCAGTCAGCCGGCCGAGAGAACATCTAGCCACGGGAGTTGCCCGAGAAGGGTTTTCTTTGCCACGTGTGCTGTGAGGAACAGGCGTGACCCTACAGCTGAGGGTATTTCTACTCACCTGTCTTTCGGATCCCAGTTAAACAAGACTGTCAGGTCTCTGTTGTCACGCAAATCTTTCCACGGAATGTCATCCTCCTCTGGGCTCAGACTCATGGACTTTATACTTTCTTCTAAACTCGTTGATCTGTACGTAAGAACGGGCACCCTTAAATCCAATATTTTATCACTAGAATTAGGAATCACAGCTCACTAACAGACCACATTCTCTCTGTTCAACTCCGGTGATAGCAGAAGCGTTACACACACAGGGCACTGACGGGGACGCTGAAGGGGACAGCAAATTAGGAGCAAAGAGACTGAGGTCCCAGGTTTCTGCCAAGACCTGCAAGCACAGCTCTCCAAGGTCTCGCTGGGCCAGTGTTCTACCTGTGCACAAATCTCCATTTTTTTCACTTCTTGCTGCCGTACTTACATGTTTGCTTCAAGTAAGAGGTCTAACAACATCCGTTCCGTGCGAACTTGCGCAAAGTGAAGGGAAGAGTTCAGCCTATTTCTAAACGCAATGAATTCTGGGATCTTCTCAAACGCACCATACTTGTAGGCTTGAATGATATATTCTGAGGTCTGGAAGAAAACACACACGGTCTCCGTATTAGTAACTTCCATAGAATTCAGAACAACCAAAGCTTAACAAGGTCACTGCCAAGAAATTGCATTTCCGTGGTTTTTATTAACCCAGAGGCAGAGTCTGGCAGATCCTCAGTCCCTGGGAGAACTTTGCACCTTTGCTCGTCCAAGTCACCCCAGCAGTGTTGCTGCTTTAATTTGAGTATGCCCAGATGCTCCGCTGGGTAGCATGACTGAATAACCAAACCAACACTAGAACATCACATTGCTGCTGCCACTGAGACCGAAAAATACTTAAGAGGAGAGAGATGATTTTGGAAGGCTTTTTTTTTTTTTTGAGATGCATTATTCACATCATTAAATCACTATTAGAAGTACTTTCCGGCAAAATAATTATATCCCAGATTTTCTGGAACTGACTTGGATGTGCATCACATACCACCACATAGATTAAAAAAACAATTAATTCACACATTTTTTTTGTTTCTCTTTTTTATTAGATTTTTGAATACAGTATCACAAGGGAGTATCACACAGTGTATACACATCACAATACAATCTACACACCAGAGGCAACTGTCAGGGTCCACAGGACAGCTGCTTCTCCTCTGATGAAATGCAGCAATGCAAGGCACGGAACTAATATCTCACATCAGTCCAAGCAATCTCCAGAAGGAGATTTCTATGACAAAGGAGCCCCCCAAAAAAGCACATTTTAATTACAATTTCTAACTGCGGTGACAGAGTGAACTACTTATACTTCCAGTCAAGACAGATGGCTGTATTTATTTTTTGTTTTTAACATCAGAATTGCTCCACAAGTGAGAAATTCTGGCAAATCAAATATTTCCTCCTGAACAAGACTATAAAATGCACTGAAGATGAGAGGCACCAAAAAAGGCCCCTGGTTAACACTATACGGTACTGACTCAACCTGTCTGGAACGCTCTCGGACGAGAAGCTAGCACTTGCAGATGAAAGCCACCTTTTTATTCTTCCCCTTTTAAAATAAGAAATGTCCTCTAGGTAGCTCTGTCTTTTTTGTTCCTAAGAAATTTGGTTATTTCACTGTATGAAAGAAATATGCCAAATATTCAGCAACGTACCCTCTGATAAACAGCCTTGCAGAGTTCATTGTCAGGCTGCGGGACTGCGCTAGGGGTGCTAATTCAACTGCATCGGCGTGGTTTTTAAATCCCCAGAGGACACGTTGGTGTTCTGTTTGCCTGCAGTATCTGGAGAAATTAAAGACGGACGGACACAAGAAAATTAGAGAGATTACTTGTGATTCTGCGTATTTAAAGGAGGACTATCTCGGGAAGAATCAAGTTGCCTTTTTAGTTTTGGCCAAATAAAGCAATACTGCCTTCTCTCTCCTCTCTGTCCTTGGCATCCTCTCCTGGAGCAGAAATACCATGTCAGGACTGCGATGGGACCTGCTCTTAAATAGGCTCAGGCTGTTAAGTTCAGCCAGTTAGAAGGAAAACATGTATCCAAAGCAATCAGTCTGAATCAGTAGCTAGATTTTGATGCTTTGTTTAAATCCCACACTTCCTGCTCTAGGTGGAGTCCCACGCACAGCGTGCTGCAGGACACGCTCTCTGCGCTGCAGCAGATGTTCCAGCTGTCCCAAACACCTACCTAGAGAGGAGCAGGCAGCAACTGAAAGCATGTAAAAAGGGAACTCGTAAAGGATAGTCTTCCTTTAACCCTGCAGGTTGATGTGATTACGGGACTTGAATGGGAAGCTGGGATCAGGACCCTGAGTACGAAGGGGCGACCCCAGCAGAACCACAGCAGCATGGAAGCTGGTAGGAGATTCTGACCTTGTGATACCTGGGACATGTCTTATGGTAAGGAATCCCTTTTTTTAATCTCTGCTCTTGTCATGCCATGATCCTAGGTGATCAGTACCCTGAAACGAGCCTTCACCTCCCGCCATTTGCGCCTTACGGTTGGTTTAAAGGACACTTGCTAATTAGTACAGCTTTTGATGTGTTTCCCAACTAAAAGGATCTTAAGGGGATAACCACTAGAAGGGTGCAGAACACACAAGAGCTTTGGCTACCAAAGATGGCTCGTGGTCCTTCGGTTGCAATACTCTGTCTCCAAGATGAGACATGATTCAGGTAGGTTCTAGAGACACGTCTGTATTGTGCAGCAGAAAGAACTAGAATTCTTCTCATAATTCTTATAAAGCTGATTGCACCACTTTCGCCCCTCTTGCAATTTCAACCTTTTAAGGTGCAGTAGCGAGGCAGGTCACATCATTCAGGCACCTCCTTTTCAGGATTTCTGGAAAACAAGTAGCATTTTCCTGGCAGCAGCACTTGGAGCATGGCTGTCTTCATCTGTGTACAGATGTTGAGCTGCTGGAGACAATCAGGTCTTCTTTGCTGCAAGCACCTTTATCCTTTATGTCAGAGAATAACCTTCTTCCATGGTAACCACACCTGAAGCAACTTCAGATTGTTTTCCAGGAAAGATGATTTCTTGATGCTTTACACCGCAGTGCTCCCAGGCAGACAAATCACAGCCAAGAGGTTTTTCAGTTGACGTTTTTCACCTGGCACCCAGCAGCCAAGCGTTTTATTCAGACACTTGCTTCCAAGTCTGCTTTTCATTAACATCCACAGAATTATTTTAAACACTGAGCAAGTTACTCATTAAAAAAAAAAAGAAAAAAAAAAAAGGCAAACAAGCTGCCACTACCAACAAACATGCAGGAGAAAGCTGCCCTGGATCCAGGGCTTCACTCCAGCACAAGACACTGCACCCAGGAATCCCAAGACCCTTAGGAAGTAGAATCAGTGCTTAAACAATAAGCAAATGAGGGAAGCAGACAAGAGTGAGCTCCTATTGTACACAGAACCCACGTGCTCCTCTGCACATCCCACTTCCTACACGGAAATTCCTGTGTCAGGTCGCAGTAACTCAGCATCTACCTTCCAAGCACAGGTAAATGGAAACTGGTACCTTGTACACAGGAATAGCTGGGCTGCCAACAGAGCAAGCGTACTTCTACTTTTCCTGAGGGATTACTGTGTGAGGATCTTTACTACTCAGTACAGACACGTCCTGTGCTTTTATTTGTGGCTGGGATAGTGGGAAAGTAAGTTGTGTGAGTGCAGACAGAGCCTTTAGAGCCAGCTTAGCGAGGGGCTGACTGGAGGAGTTACAACTGGATTGCACCGTTGTTTCTTACGAAGTAAAGTAAACCCAGTTTTCTTCACCTACCTCTCAACAGTGATCAAACTGTAAAACAGAAATATAAATATACAGGATACCGAATGGGACTGCCTTGCAAGTTTTGGGGAGCATACCCTTCCCTGCCACAATTCTGGACTATTGCTGCTCCTATTTGCCCAAGATATTTCCACCATGACTTCAAAAATGTGTTGTTGCACTGTTCTCCTACCAGGCCCATTTTTCATGGAGTCCATGGGAATTCTGAAACAAAATTGGTATTTTCCCTATGAACATACACCAGAGTGTACTTTTCAAGTAGGATTATTGACAGGCACAGTTACTAACCAGCAAGCTACAAGCATGCCGGGTGCCTAGGACATGGCGCGCATTTTAGGAAGCACCTGACCTTTGGAGAATTCAGCTACCCTCCCCTCACTACCGCCTCCACTCCAGCCCCGAGACTCTCCCTCAAGATAACTTTCTTTTAATTCACATCGCTTTTAGGAGTGAACGAATAAAACAGGTAATCCCCATTAGCACGAGACCAGGTTCTGCAATTTGACCCTATCACTTCAAAATAACACAGTCACAGGCTCTGCTCTGCCTTCAGTGAAGCTGAGACTTCAAGACTCAGTTTTTTCCCTCTGAAATCCTCCCACCTTGTTCGTTCTACTTCCCCCCCTTTTAAGGTGGTGTGTGTTCCTCACCAGCCCTGCGTGCCCAGTACAGCCATCACTAAACACACTGCTTCATCCACGGTCACATAAAGGATGCGTAACTACACCACTGCCCTGCCTGCTGCATGACTTCCCAAACCACTAAAAATTATATGACACCAGGACTTAATTGCCACATGACGTTTCACTTAAATTACTGCACAAAATCACAATCCATCCATTAAAAGCAGTCATACCTGTCTTTTGAGGAACGTTACAACTGGCTTTTTAAAAGAAAAGGTAAAGCAAACCCCCATATAACAGTAAATTACAGATTCTTGTAATGAGCAACATAGGTTGAGGTGACCTTTACTACAAAGTTGCACGTATTATTCCTCCTTGTTATCACCTTATCAACCACTACTTTTCAGTAAGTCCTTACACAGAGGTGCCTTACGGACGTCTGCACCTGACACATCGCTCTGTTACAAAGACACAGAGGTTTCTTTCAACTTACATCTTTCTGGTTGGAGTGGAAAAACCTGAGTGCAAAATTGCAGGATTGGGATGCAGCAGCGTAGTGGCCCAGGGACTCTGCATAGCGCGTCAGGAGATAGCTGCAAGACAACACAGCCCAAGTCAAATACCAGCACGCAGCCCCGGGGAAGCCTGAATTTCAGACACAGCTCTGAACAGAGAACTGCAGCACAGTCCAGCTTTCAGGAAAATTGGATTGGATACTATCCAATAGATCGGATATTGGGAAAAAGTTCTACTCTGAAAGAATGGTTAAGCACTGGAACAGGCTGCCCAGGGAAGTGGTGGAGTCACCATCCCTGGATGTGTTCAAGAAATGCCTGGACGTGGCACTTCAGGACATGGTCTAGTGGTCTTGCTAGTGCTGGGTTGATGGTTGGACTTGATGATCTTAGGGGTCTTGTCCAACCTTAATGATTCTGTGATTCTATGAAAAGTCTGGAGATTTAACAGAGGGCATTCACAACATTCGTATTCCAATTTAGGCTTCTAAAAGGGAAGGAATTCTTAATTTTTTAAAGACAGCATATGAAGACTTGCGGCTCCTCCATCCACCTCATTACGGGTGCAAAAACTTTACTTAATTCAATACCACAAACCCACTAACAAAGGCACGGACATTTGGTGTTGGTTTTAACCAGCGCTGCCAAGCTTTGCTCACCAGTAACACAAGCTGGAACACCAAGATACACATTTCACAAATTTCTTTTAGATTCTCTTTAGTTAATACTCTGGAAACCCCGAACTGATCAAAATCACCTATGAAAGACACTCCACAAGAACGGGAGTACACTTCGCTAGATGTGTCTCACAAAATTACAAAACACTTTTACACAACACCACACGAAAATCTGATAATCTGCTAACTTGTGGTAGCAAAGGAAATGGAAGATCTCAGGTTACTGGAGGGTGACGATCACCAATTATTCTCAGTATATACTACCCACCCGATGGTGTCGTGCTGTATGTGCTTCGCATCGAGGCTGGAATAGAGCTCTGCAACAGGTTCAAACGCACCGAGCCTGCAGTAGATTCGAATGAGCAGCAATTTAAACTGAGCGTTAGAAGGACTATGAGATAACCCTTCTTCTAAGAGAGCGAGGCACTGCCACACAGCCGTCTCTTCACCTGGTGACAAAGACAGAGCACAGACGTGATCAGTGAGGCACTCAACGTGACGGCACAGTTCACTTTGGCATTGGAGCTTCCTTACATCACACACACCTCTCCAAATGGTCCCCTGCGTTTAAATGTGCAGATGGTGTTCACAAAGCCACGCTGCTACCTTTAGAACACAACATCTGCTCCAGCACTGCAGCTGCTCTCTGAGGGAAAGGTGGAGGAATCATTCTTTACAGGGAATAGTCAGCTCACATCTGTGCAGACCCTACACGAGCCCACTGCAGAAGGGACATTCCCCAATGAGTCATGGACTGTTCAGGATTTCTAGCTTATACCTACAAAGAACTCTTGAGCATTATCACAGAATCCCAGCATGGTGGGGGTTGGAAGGGGCCTCTGGAGATCTAGTCCAACCCCCCTGTTAAAGCACGTTCACGCAGAGCAGGTTGCAGAGAGCAGCCCTGAGCCAGGAACTCAAGAGTCTGCACTCCACCGGTGACCTGCTAGGAACCTGACAATGAATTTACTCAGGTTAAAGACTCAATCTTCCTTGGAAAGATCTTTGGGAAAGACAAAGGCATGACTGACAGCTATGCTGAAGGGTTGGAGCACGTCTGCTGCGGGGACAGGCTAAGAGAGCTGGGGTTGAAGAAGGCTTCTGGGAGACCTTACCGCAGCCTTTCAGGACTTCAAGGGGCCTGTCAGAAAGATGAGGAAAAGAAACACTACCTACATGGGAAACTCAAGACAAGCTTCTGAGGACAGCCAGCATTGAGCTGCTAGAGTCATCAAAGCTCTGCCAGGACTTAGAAGACTTAACCATAAAAAATAAATCCCTGTAGAGGTCAGTGAGATTCAGATCAAACACCAGCTGAGCAGAGAGGACGCCTGAAATTCCTCACGTTGGGATAAAAACCCCAGAAAGCTATAGGCCAAACAAGCCATGCCAAATCCACACTGGCCACGGGGACACAGCCTCTGTCACAACCATCCAGGGTGGCATTAAGCAAGACAATTGTAGGAACATACCTTCTAGCCACAAATCGAGCAGCAGGTGAACTGCAAGCAGACAGTAATAATCTGAAAACTGCAATTCAGTTTTCAAACATGATTTACCTACAGAAAAAAAAGGAGAATTACCCTTGAATTATTAACAGTGCTGTCAAGCGCTTCTCACATCAGTGTTATCAAACAACACAACGGTTTGGCAGACAATAACCACAGCTTAACGTATCAAATCCAGAGGTCTTCGCGTGCTGACAACTGCAAGATTTCCAAATTAATATTCCTGCCTGTGTATCTGTCCTACGCACACCAGTGAAAGCCCAGCTTTGCCTAAAGGCACAAGCAATTTTGGAAACGTATAAATATACTATCTGAACTACCCAGAAAAGTCTCATTTATCTTTGAGATATACAACTGAAAAGAAGAAAAAAACCCAAACCACCTGCTAATTCAGGTACACCCAAGGATATAATCATGAAGGAGAAAGCAAAGTGTTATCCAGCAGCACAGTGGCTGCCATCAGCTTTTGTGCTGTTCTGCCCTCCTGGAAAAGCTCTCAACTTTTGCTCATAAAAAGCTGCAAGTGAATTGCAACGTTAATCTCAAGATTTTCCTCACCAAACTCCAGTCCATGGCGATATCTTAGCATCAACTCCCGCACCACGGTCAGCTTCTGCTTCTTCTCCATGGCGTGATAGATACCGAGCAACCTCGAGAGCTGCACCACACACAAATGCTGTTGCAGAGCTTTGATATCGGCCGGCAGTGCGATTTCACCCTCCGCTGTTGCTGACAGAGGGATTACTTCCAGCAGCTGACTGATGAACTGAAAGAGAAACACTCTCATTAAATTCTAAATTCCGCAGGGCATCTGGGACTGTGCGAAGTGAAGGCGTCGTTTCCTCCAGCAAGTCAAGAAAAAAAAAAGAAAAGCAAGGTAGCAACACCTGCATCAGCCCTGATGGCACTCTGGAATCACTGGATAACGAGCTGGCTCCAACGTTTATTTTATTTTTAATATATTTTTGGAAGTAGTGAGCACAGTTCTGGTTACACCCAATCCCTTTTAGTAAGTTTCATCAAACAGATGGAGGAAAAAAAAAAATAATCACAGGCAAGTTTCCAATACACAGACACAGGAGGGAATTCAAGCACCTGTTAACGCTCACAGGAATAACACATGCAATTAAAATAATTAGTTACTGAAAGGCTTCACAGTTCACTTCCAGGAAAGAGTGGGTTTGTACGAGCTATTACATTTTCTCTCAACTCTGAAGTAATGCGCTGTGCTCAGTGAGGTCATCATCTTTGATTAATGACTGGGTTTTTGAATTAAGTTGTGAGAAAAGCGGCCTGTTGCTGTTTGCAATCGTAGTGGGAGAAGGCAGGCCCCTCGACACACGGGGCTGGACAGCAGCTTCCTGGTGCCCTAAAATCCAACGGTGTCGACAAACTGAAAACTGAGTTGAAGCCAATGAATTCAACTTTACTGTATTTGGCCTTAAAACACAAGAACTGCATCAAATGCGTGCTCAGGTTAAAAAGCGTGACAGCCAGACAGGAGGAACACAGCCCCACGCACACAAATTCCAGTTTTCCGGTAGATTCTGAGGAAGAGCATGTTGACAAATCTTTTCAGTTTGAGATTTCTGCCCAGCTGAGAGAGGTCAACCAAATCTCTAGGCCGCATATTCCAGCTTCCACCTCTAGGAAGTCCAGACGGATGTAATGACGATTATTTCTGGGCTATCTCCTGTGTCTAGTGGCCCAGGAAGATCACCACAGTCTCAGCTCCTGAGCTGTAACGCTGTTCAGAATTCTTACCAAAGAAAAGCAGAAAAAAAAAGACAAGACCAGACCCCCTCAGCTGTGTCTAGCCTCAGCGCGACCCTGCTACTTTACCTGGGATACATCAACCTTCAGCATCTTTTGCTGCAAAATAAGAATAAATCTAAGACAACCTAGAAATATTTTAAGTAACTCAAACTTGCAGATTTCAAAAGCTCATCAGCACCACTCAAACTCCTTGGCTACATGTCTCTGAGCGAGTTAAACTGCTGCAGACGTGCTGCAGAGACAGCAGCAGACAGCCACACACTGGGAACACCTTCCAAGGTGTCAGGATGACACGATGATATTCTATGATTCACTAAATCAGTAGCGGTTTTAAAACCAATCAGAACGTTTTAGAGAATTTATTCCAAGTAATGGCTTTACAAGCCCTGTGATAAAACTGTAGCCTAAATTATTATTATTAAATATCATTCCCCAGCTCGGGGTTTAGAGTTCGTTTCCTGTTAGGATTAAACCTGTTCAGTCCTTCAGGGTGACCTTGCAATGGTATTACCATTTCCAGAACTAGAGTTAAATATCCTTCTGACCACATCTCTCGCCAGCAAGGAAAAAGCACCCCTTTTAACAGAAACCATCAGCAGCGACCCCCGCACGTCGGGACCACCGTTCTCAGTAGTCGTGAGCCTGTGGGAAGAGCTTACATTACCAGCTGAGATATATTTTAATGAATTAAGAAAACACCACCACTCTCTACGCTCTGTTTACAAACATTTTATCAACAGCCTCTGGCTGAGCCAGGATTCTGTCTAGCCCTCCCCAGCTCTGCTAATTTTACACAATGGCTTAGAAAAACAATGGGGTGAGTGACGGGATTCCCAGGGGCTGAAGTCATTCACCGAGCTGCTCATGACTCCGCACAAATCATCTTTTCTGTTAAAGAGAGCTCGTTTCAGAAAGATTCTGGAAAAGCTGCCATAGGTCTCTCGGCCAGTACGAATGTGTCTGCTCTTCAGCAGCGCTGCAGGGCCAAGCAGAACACGTCTGGGACACATCACCTGCTCAGATGAAGGAGCAGATTTTTCCTATTAAATATAGAACTTTAATGGGAAAAGTGATTGGTGGGAAGAGAGAGGAGGAGGCCTTTGTAAAACACAAGTTAGACACAGCAAGGAGAACTGCGGGTGAACAGACAGGGTGGTCGTTCTGTAGGGTTACACGATGTTTCATAATCCATAAACAAAGTGATGAGAGATTACTTGCTTAAAAATGAGGTCGCTGGGCAGCTTATCAATTACACCACACTTCCTAGGGGGCTTTTCGTTACAAGATACAAGCTTGTATCTTCTAACTTTCATCAGCATTACGAGTTTTCATTTTCGATACAAGAATTCAACCAAGACCATCGCAAAGCACCCCGACAACCTGAAATGGAAATAAAATGCCAAATGAATTTGGATCTGAGACCCTGCAGGGTCAAACTTAGTTTCTAGCCTCCAGAATCCAGATTCATTCTCTGAATGAAATCGCCCAGTGTATTTGGATGTTCGTTGTATTTTCTACAGTACAAAGTTTTCTGAATTTCAAACAGAAGGTAGAAATTTGATGTTTCCAGGCTTTTAACACGATCTGTGGGTATTTTAAAATGACGGGACCAGAACGCAAACAAGCCCTGAAGTTCCTGTCACCACTTTGTTAGCTTTCCTTACCTTTGTGTATTGGCTGGATGGGAGAAGATCCACAAATACTTTGAGATCAGTAAAACAGCAGGGTTTGTCCCCAAATTTTTTGAAGTACTGGAACATCAGTTCTTCTGGATCACCTAGGAAAGAGGCCAGTTTGTCTTTTTAAGATGCTGAATCTGTAAAATCACTATGAGAAAACTTCGGTAATGCTTTTTTTTTGCCCCCTTCAAGACTCCAGAGCAATTCAGAAACCTGATAGCTGCACTACTGCAGATTTTAACAGAGGTGCAACATCTCTGGTAACCAAGGACACAAAATCCCCCCCCCGAGAGCTTCATTCAAGCTCCTCTGGCAGATAAGAGCTCAGCATAATGGGAATGCATTCACAGCCTCCACTTATCTAACAGAAACTTATTTTTGGATGGAAATACAGAAGGAACCAGTAAGTAGCACAGATGTTGCTCTAATCACATTCTCTCCTTCACTGATTCCCTAAACGCGATTTTCAAATGTGAGTTTTTAAAAAGCAAAACCTGCTACTACTGCCAAAGCACTTAAATGAAAAACCACTCAGAGATGAGAGTGCAACAGGACTTTCCACAGAAGCAGCGCATCGGGAACGCACTTTTCATTGCTGTGGCAATGACCATATGCTCCTGAGTCCAGAGGTCCTTTTGGAAGCTTCCCTGCTGCTTTTACAAGCTGTGGAGCAGCCAGGAAGCACCTGCCTTTCTTCACGGCTCATCTTCTACTGCTTTCAAAATTCTTTACATGTAGACAACAGCACGTACATTTTCGTAACAGACAATGCATTGAACTCAACGATTTCACAAAGAGCTTGTTCCAAGTTTTGTGTTCTACAAGACTAATTCATCATCCAGGTAGTGGCTCTTACCTAGTTTATATTCATCGTTACAACCTCTGCATCGCAAACGTCTTATCAGCTCCAGTTTAGCTAAATATGGTCCCCGAAGTGGCCGAGAGCTCTTAGATTCTTCTGTTATCCTCTCTTCTATAAATTTCACAGCCTGCTCTATAGTATAGTGTACTTCTCCTTCCAAAGAGCTGTGCAATTAAAGAGACAGAAGAGTCTTTGATTTCTTCCCATTGCTAGGGCATTGATAACACATACTCTGCATACTCCTGGGATACTCTTAAGGAAATCTGGCATGATAGATTCAACCACCATTAAAAAAATTAACTGGAAGAGTTCTATAGCATACAAACGACTACTAGACAGCTGTTTCCAATAAATTACTGCCAGCCTCCAAAACAAAGTAGGGAGGGGACATAATCTGGGGTCTGATGTCAAGAAGCCATCCAAAGATGCAGACAGCGCTGGACTGAATATAAGCATGCAAACAATTCACTATATCACAAAGGAAAGACAAATCCAGAGCAAAACAGTTGACTTACTGTTCTTCTTCTGGTGGAGGTGTCCAAGATTCATCAATGAGTTGAAACACTGAATCAAAGTAAGTTATATAAAACTGCCAATCATCTGAGCTGAAACAAAAATCAGGCACAGGAGAAAGTTTAGGGAATTGCCAAACTAGTAACTCACTTCTAAAACTGCATTCCTTGAAAAAGCTGAATTTAAGGACTAGCACATATTCATATTACAGAATAAACAAGCGTAGTAAGAATCCTTTCTCCTTCAAAAGGTCTCGCATCTTAAGAATGTCATCATCCCAATTTCTTGAAACATTATTAGAGGAAACAGTATCAATAAAGAACTGAGGCAAGCTACAAACCCTCCTCTTAACATTTACATTCCAATCAGAGCTCATTGATATCACTACAAAATGCTGTGGCAGAAGTTTCACCTCTGTTTTTAACTTATACTTAAGATTAGGGCACAGCTAAATGCAAAAAGCAAGGAGCAAATCTCTCTTGCCAGTTTCAAGAGCCAGATTTGATCCTACTGGTACGCTCTCCCCTGACACGTCTGTTCAAAGCATCCCATGCATTTCCCAGTGTGAAGCCTGGCCAAGTGAGAGAAACGAGGTTCCAGAAAATTAAACGTAAATGCTGTTCTCCTCCTCGCCCATCAGGAAAGCTACAGCTGGACAATCAGCCCGGCCCTCAGAAATAAGGATGTAAACAAAATTTTATCGCATTAATGTATTGCTAAAGTCACTCTTCAAAAAGAAGCAACTACAGTCCTGACACTGACTCTCCTCATGTCCCTTTAACGCTCCATTCTGCTGCCCTTTCCCGCAGGCATTGGATTGCAAACGTTTGGAAATGCTTTGAGATCCTCGGATGTTCTATTTTAACCACCATTTACAAAAGCCAGTAAACAAGGCCATTCACAGCCAGCCAGGAATTTTTCTTCCGTTTTTTTTAGCAGGACTTCAGAAATATCATCTCACTTTTTCAGCAGCAACCTTCTCGACAGCGCGTTGCACTCTGGCCACCTACACAGCTTCTTGTACATTGCCATACACTTGTTCTCACGGCTTTGGAGCTCACTTGTCAGCTTCTCTGAATTAAAAAAAGAAGGGCAAGTTTATTTAATCAATGCATTTCCTCCTCTACTTTCTACATAAAGCTTCTTATTATAGCCCAGGATGCAAAATACTAAGTGGAAGAGAAGAGAAGAGAGAGGCCCCTCAATCTTGAGACCTTCACATCCCGATTCCTTAAAACTGCCAGTGCATTTTAACCATCTGAAAGACTTCAAAAATATAGGATATTAGGAATATTTTTACTAACGTGTTATCAATTTACTACTAAGCAAACTGCTGCAAAGTCCATCACTGAATAACGCTTCAACATTATAAAAAGGTGGGTAAAACCAGCTTGTACAAGAGCACAAGAGCCTGCACCAGGGTTTGAAACTGGTGCCACCGTCAGGCTCCCCACAGCCTTTTATTTTGGAACCAATGGACAAGCGTGAAGTGAAGGAGAACTGCTGCATCCTCCACACATCTGTGATCATTAACTGAAGAATAAGTTACCTCCAAGTTTTCCTCTGACAACATCTAAGGCTTCCTTATACTTCTCCAAACGTTCCAGAATCATGTAGTACAGTTCGACCTTAAAAGAAAGATTAGACTGCGATGAAATTTGCTCGTAAAATAATACACAGGTGGGCCAAGAAATAACGTGGTTTGTGTTACTGTCGTTAGAAACAGGAGATAGCCAGGCCTGCAAAGTTATCTTTAGCATCCCAGAGGGTGGAACATTCAGGAATTTAGGTCTTTTTTTCCATTCTCAGTCCTGAAGTTTCTCTTGGGGCCTCGCAGGGAGGAAACCCAAGTACTTCATCAGTCAAATCAAATGCCAAAAAAATTTCCTTGGCCACCCAATTCCAAATCTCTCTCAACCCTCTGCTCTTGGTTGTCCTTCTGTCCCACTACATTTACTTCCAGAACACTACTGATTATTATCTTAGAAAACTGTTAAAATAACCAACTTCCTTTAACAGTGCATTCCTTGTTTCAGTAACATTCAAATCAAGCTGAAAATATCTGCAAGCCTTACTTCAGCCTCAGCTTCAATCTTATCCTCTTTCACCATTTTTTCCACCATTCTCTCAGCTAGTGGCAAAAACATCGTCTTTGAGAGGTTTTCATCCTGTGCTGAAATAGACTGAGGAAGAGAAGAATTCTTGTAACAGCTCATCAACTTTTGGTGTTGTCCCGCCCACTGCTTTTTTTCCCATTAGAAGAGGAAAAAACCCCAGATGCTTCAATTCCTCCCCGAGCCCACACATTCAGAGCTGCCATATCATGTGCAGAGAACAACTGCTCTGTTAAAAGGCAGCAATAAAATCAGCAGTAGAGGGCAAAGCTCGCTCTTGATTGCATTGTCCAGAGGCTCCCACACCCAGGCACACAGTGCCCGGGGCAAATCACAGGTAGCAAGACCACATTTTCCATGGTACAGTATTTTAGAGAATACGATGAATGCCCCTGTGGTTATTTTCCGTTCAGCCAACGCTGTCACGTTGCCCGATTAGTGCCTGAATCGACAGCAGCACAGCTCATCTGCACTCTATTCCTGCAGACCTTCTGCAGCCTTAAAGACGCACTAAGCCCAGAGCTCTCATTTATTTCCTCCTAGAGCCTTTATAACCTAGAGGAACGGTTCTGTCTGAGGAGCTGCAGATGTCTGAGGGTTTATTCATTAGCTCGCTAACTCAGAAGCCAGTAGGGCACTAGCCCAGACGAGAGGATAACTCCGGCTGTATCAGCGCGCTGAGGCAGACCGGTTAAGCTGCATTACGAAAACACTGCAGCACTCGTTGTGGCCCACATCAATAGTGCTGCTTAAGGAGGGCTCAGTCCTCCTCCCTGCATCATACAGAAACAGTCCAAACACATTTTACTTAATCTCCGATATTTTCACTCGGAACATTTCTATATTTGCACCGTTACCCACGGCGAAAGTCAAACTTATTTCAACACTGTACCCACCTGCATAATCAGGCTCATCACGGACCAAAAATAGTAAGGATTTTTGGGTACAATCTTATAAAGTGCCATTCCAGCCTAAAAAACACAAGACAAAGTTTCATCATTCCTCAGACGTACCTGTTTGTTAGCTCTCATGAGAGACAGCACAAGCAAAGCAGCAATGATGGCAGCAGACAACAAAGAATTAGCAACTAAAGGTGAACTTTTGTCAACCCATCAGCTCTTCCATCCTAACACACGCTGCTGAAGAAAACAGGGTGAAAACGTTTCAAAGATTAAGCACTTTATGTAGGTCTGAGAAGAAAACAGCAATGAGCAGGCACATCTATGATTGCCCAGCAGATGACAGCTTTAATTAGAGGCGGTAACTAAACCAGGAAGCAGAAGACTTATTCTTTAGGAGTGAGGGGGATGCTTCCAGTGCTCATTTTCACTGGTATGCTCAGTCAGTGCTAAAAGGCACCCCAAAGCACACACGTGTCCTTCACAGAAGCAACTGCCCTTCAACATTCATTTCATCCATGTGGACACCTGAAACGTGAGGTCACCTACACGCGCAAAGCAGCAGTTCAGCAAAGGCCCAGCTGAAAGCTCGGCTGTATCAAAAGCTAAGCCAAAGTAGTCGAGATTTTCTAGCTTAACAGTTATTCACACATTTCTCTCACAGATTTCCAGTGCCTATATATAACGGACAACACTTTTACCCCTACAAAACCTGTAATTAATTTTAAGAAGCTACATGTAACACAGTACGTTAGGTCAGGCTCTTCTCCCAAGGAACAAGTGATAGGACAAGAGGAAATGTCCTCAAGTTGTGCCAAGGGAGGTTTAGGCTGGACGTGAGGAACAATGTCTTCCCCAGAAGGGTCATCAAGGGCTGGCCGAGTAGGTGTGGTGCTGAGGGACATGGTTTAGTGGTGGGCTTTGCAGTGTTAGATTAATGGTTGGACTCGATGATCCTAAAGGTCTTTTCCAACCAAAAAGACTCTACAATTCCATGGACTTTTGTGCCCATTTCCTGACTGCAGCCTCAGTTTGCATTTTCTAGCCCTTTCCGCCGAAATACCCCAGAACACAGGAGGCTGAGGTTTATTTTCCCTCTCCAGTCAGTTGGCATCCTCACGCTCTTTGCACTTCTAAGTCCTTAGGTCAAACGCACAGGCCAGTCTGGAACATCCTACCCTCTGACAGTATCTGGGTAACTTAACTAGATACATGTTTCTATGGCATTTCAAACATACAAAAGGTCACATAAATGTTAAATATCATTATCTGTGTTAGACTGGCATTTTCTCCACTCACGGTTGTAGACAGGAGTACAATTAACATACACTCACGCCCCATTGTCATATGAGGCTTGTAATTTAATGTACACTAAGAACTCAGCCCCTGCCTACGGCTTGAACTCAGACAGCAGCATCAAGTGGGGCTACAATGGAGAGTAACACTTGTGCTCAATATGTTCTTTCAGTTATTCAAACCAAACTTGTTCAAAGATTCAAGTCCCCTCAACACAGTGGGAACGAGAGGGAGTTTAGGGCTCCCTGACTTGGCTCTCTGTGCTTTCTTAGACAGAAGAGTGAGTGCGCATGCTTTGAAAAGAATCTTCCATTTATAGGCATTCTCCAGGCACCTAATTTGGAAGGGATGAAAACAGAACTAACCAGCATGACATGGTTCTGAGAAGTACAATCTGCTTAAAGGAAGGGCTTTTTAGTTTTCTTCACTGAATTACAACCAACGCAAGCCTGGTTGTATGTTAGATTCCAGGAGTAAGAGCACGGGCAAGATCACTCTCCCCAAAATAACAGCAAACTACGGAGTAAATCAAGACTGAAAACACGGATCAGAAGCTCTTGCTAGATCTTCTACCTATTCCAGAACTCCTTTATATTACATCGCCTCATATGTAACCACCGTTCTGCTGACATCAATTAAAACCTCCCAAAATAACCAACACGTTCTGTCAGACCAGATACGCACCCAAAAGGCACAGTTGTCCTAACCCATGTAAGGGAAAGAAAATATTTGTCTTCAGGCAACCCCCTAAATAATGGTCTTTTTAGCCTTTCTGTAAAAGCTAACCTAGAATAACTTCTGTATTAACCCAGCTTAGCTTTCTGGAAGATTATTTTTAATGTGAAAAAGTATTAATGACAAGAAACATAGAAAAAGACACCTTAAAATGACGAGAACAAATTGCTGATCATACCTGTTGCATCTTCTTGTACTCTCCGACCCTGGCATAGGCCATGAAGAGATGTGAGTGATACTCTTCACTGTTGGGAACCTTCTTTACAGCTGCCTCATAAAGTTTGGTTACCAGCTCCGCTAAACCAAAACCAGATGCTCGAGTTAGGAGAAATTGGGGAATCATTTTAAAGCACGACTGCCTAAAGATAGCATCCGTGACAGTCCGACCAGTAATCTAATTACACCCATCAACCGCAGAGCAGAGATGGTGTGCTCCGCCCCGAGACCCCAAGCACTGCAAACAGGGGCCAATAAAGTGCTTAAAAAAACCAAACCAACCCCAAAACAGAGTTAACAGCAACACCTGAACTTCCTAGAAGCGCTTAAAGTCTTTTTCTTAAGGAAGTTTATCTACTTTGAAGCATTAAACTGAATGAAGATTTCTACTCCTGGCAGAATGACTGCTCCAGGTGAACTATGTATCAAAACAAAGAACATTTCCAGAGTCTAAGAACAAATTAGTTACTCTTATTGCAGGTTTCCATACTAGTCACACCCTGTTATTCCCCAATTGCCTATTTTAGGACTCTTAACAAGTGAAATACTTCACACGATACTTTTTAATAACAAGCCTATTGTGACTAAATACTTAAGACAGAATAATATGCAAAACTTTCTCACATTTTCATGCTTCCAGATTTTTTTTCCATACAATCATATCTCAGTATGTGAAAACTAAATGCAATTTGTTTTTCACATAGTTTACATATCCTCAACACACACATATAAAACATCTAACAACAACTTTCTTGCAGGACCGTAAGTGGCAGCGCCTGACACCCACTATTTCCTTTGAGCTACCAACCTAAAAGTTTGAGACCTGAGTTTAATGCTCATGCAGGATCACAGAAAGGGTTCTGACATTTTCAGGGGTTTATGTTGAAGTCACCCACCCACATACAAAATCTGTATTATTCAAAAAACGATGCTTTAACTCCACATGTACATACACACACAGAAATAAGCTCAGAGAGCACAGCAATTGCTGTACTGCAGACCGATACCAGTGATCCATTTCTACAGAAGCTGTTTCACCCCACTGTCACTGCTCCAGCAATTCAACAGCAAACGCTGCTCCCACCACCGAGAACCGTGAGAAGTTGCCAGGAACAACTGCTCGGAGCTGTAGATAAGCAGCATGTAAGGCCTGGCTTCTTTCAGAAAAGCACAGGCAATTTTATTCCATCACTCAAACATTCACGATTCTGTATTTTTAAAATACCATCTCACGACAAGGTACTGAAAAAGCTCCTGTGGTCCACTGGAGAGATTTCCCTTCTGTTTGTCACACAGGTTCTTGAGGTCTGAACCCCTCGAATAGTCTCACAGCATTAAGCACACCCCAAACCACAGACCGAGGGGTGCGTCGTCTCTACCACATACGCTGGCAACAAATTCCAGGAGCTTTCGTTAAAGAATAAGAGCGAACTCATCGGCTGATTGCAACGGGTGATTATTAGCATGCCATTCATTTAGGAACTACATACACAATAACGTTAACGAGAGAAGCCTAGAGAAGGTTCTTTGCTTTACGGTGATCGCTGGAGCCTCAGAGGCATTTGTAACGGGCATCATTTAATTTCCGAGTCTCTTAACACACCCATACAGGAACCCAGGACTGCACACATTTCCCATGAAACTGGGGGTCACATATACTTCTGGAAGAACATAAATCATCGTGATCTTCAAGAGAGGCAAAGGAAAAAGCTTACGTCTGTGCATTTCCCGGTAAAGAATAGTTAGTGCTTGCAAGGAATTATCATCTGTGGGTTCGAGTGCTGCTACTTCTTGTGCCAGAGTATACGCTTCGTCTTGCTTGCCAGTTCTCTGCAAGCCAATTGCCTTGAGAACCTATTGACACAACACAGAGGCAGCCGTTAGAAACACCGAAACCCAGAAATCCTCTCATTCCTGGGGAGAGGAGCCTTCGCCCAACCACCTCCTTATTTCCACAGAACTTCATGTCTTACTAAGTTTCTAATCCCCATGGCGGTAGAAGAAAAATTCCAAACGCAAGCTGCATCAAGCTGCGTGGCTCTGCATTTCTTACTAAACGTGCGAGGCCGCTCCAAGGCATCAGTCGCCGCTCAGTTTTCCCTACCTGCAGGCTCAAAACTGACCAGTCCTGCCAATTCTCACACATTTTCTTTCAGTAACCACTCAGAGAGAAGTGACATAAATGAGATTCAGGTCAATGACACATGCTTCAGCTTGGGAAGCTTTCAAACTGTAACAGTGGTATGAACCGTAGAGGAAAAGCCACAGGGAAAACAGAAAAGCAGAAATACAGTGGTATGTTCAGAAATCTGAGGAATGGAACGGCTTTCCCTTCAACAGGGGCACAGCAAGGAAAGCAGTGAACAAGCAGAAGAGCAAATGCCTCCAAAACCCCCTTCACTAACAACTACCCCTCCCAAGGAAATGTTTTGCTCCAAACTACTCCAGATAAGTATCCCAACCCAAGGTCCAAACCAGGCGTTTAAGGCACAGCCCATGTGCCAAGGCTGCTGGCAGTGGCTCTGACAGGGAGCTTAGACAATTAGCTTGGGTGTAACTAATTACACTAGTCATCTAATGACTAATGACATCTAGTCATTAAAGGCACCTCACCAAGAGGATCTGTGCGCGCTTTCAGGCAAACACGATATTGTGTGAATTGGAACAGCCCAAGATCTTTCAAAGAAAGGAGAGGACGAGAGGAAATGGTGTCAGGTTGTGCCAGGGGAGGTTTAGATTGGCTATTAGGAAAAATTTCTATACTGAAAGAGTGGTTAAACATTGGAACAGGCTGCCCAGGGCAGTGGTGGAGTCACCATCAATGGAGGTGTTCAAGTGGTGGAGTCACCATCAATGGAGGTGTTCAAAAAACATGTAGACGCGGCACTTCGGGACATGGTCTAGTGGTCATGGTAGTGCTGGGCTGATAGCTGGACTTGATGATCTTAGAGGTCTTTTCCAACCTTAATGATTTTATGAATCTAAGGGTTTAGAAAACATGGGTCTCTGGAAGAAGATGGCCACTGCTGGAAAGGCACAGTGAAATACTCCAGTTCTCGGAGCCACGCTACTCAAGCGAGGTCCGCGCGCCGCAGTCACACCTACCTTTGCGCAGTGAAGATCCTTGTGTTTTTTGAGCAGTTTATCCGCTTGCTGGATTGCCATCTTATTATTGCCATTATCGAGATAATCTGCATAAGAAGAACATACACAGTATTATAACAGAAGAAGACCATTCTGGAAAGCCACCTCTGATTTTCCTGGGGAGTACGTGCTGTCAGGCCAGTTGCGCAAACTGCATTTTCCTTGTACAATTACTACTAAGCCCCACGTTCAGGAAACGTGTCATTTTGTAGATGAAGTATTCATCTCGCTGTACCAGTTCTAGTCATTCAAACAAACAAGCTTTTGTAATTACTCCACATAGATCATTACTGCAACAAAAGGGACGTATAATAGAGAGGTTCTGCAGCAACAGCTCTTTGCTAGCAACCGAGCTTAGGCTCTTCGCTTCGGTAAAAGGAGAAATTAATTTGGTGTGCCTTTGGGTGACTTTCAATGATTTTTAACAGGCAGAAGGTTAGAGACTAAGCACTCAGGGTCCATCAAAGGATTAAGTGTGAAGATCTACTGGTCCACACGATCCATACTTCAGGCAGAGCGACTCTGTCCCCTAAGAGTATCACTGTGCTTTCACCAGACTGGCTTTGAAGACCAAGAAGTGAAGCCCTGATGGAGAGCTTCACCATTTCCTAGGGGGATATCCCATCATCTAGTAAAACTTCAGCTGTAGAAAACCCCTGCCTCAAGACCATTTTTCCTTTTTTTCAGCTTGGTATTACAATTTTCAGCTTTGCCTACAGCACACCATCATGTTATTAGACAATTTAGGATTAAAACATGACCCCTGTATCCTTCCCCTCCCTCAAAAATCAGCACTTATTAACCAAAACCCAGTGGAACAGCTTAGCTGCACCTGACGGGCCAAGACAGAAGGGTCTGCTCGCACTGGCCTGGCCTCTTCCCCACCAAACTGCGAACAGAGCCAAGGCCAGTTAATTGAAATTACGTTACACATCTTTTTTCTGGTCAAGCCTGCAGTTCTCATTACGACAGAACTCTTTTACGGAGCGGAGAGGTGACCTTTACTAATTCCTTGCTATATGATACAAAGTGTGCATCTACACTAATGAGGCTCATATTCGGCAGCTTTAACAGTTGCTCCCGTGGCCGAGTGCTGCAGATTTGAAGTGGAGCTAATTGGGCTCCTGAGACCATGCAGACAAAACCTCTAACGAGGCAGCCTGCCCACACTCACCAAAACAAAACGCTGCTGCATGAAATATAGTTTGAAACTGTAGTATGTTATCTCTACGTGGGCTGTTCTAACTTAGGACAACGTGCGCGTCACCTTCAGCGTTCAAACTTAAGGAGAGATTCTTGGTGAAGAGGTTTCAAAACCGTGGAACAGAACGTCCCCACGATCTCTTCAGACGCCAGCGGACTTCTGAATTTAAGGATCTATGTTGCACAGTTCACCTACACACTAATTATCTGCCACGCTGCGATACCTTGTTTTGGATTGTTTAACTACCGTGCCGATAAGATCTCCACTTCAGGTCTCCTAAAGTAAATCAAATAAACCACAAACCTCTCTAAACTGCAACACAATAGAAAGATTTTATTTTCCTAACAACAAGCAAGGCTGATGGAAGCCAAAGCAGCTGGTAACTTCCAAAGGAACTCAAGCTAAAGGAAAATAAACTCAAGCCTACGTTAGTTGCAAGTCTGTAGGTGGAGATGCTCAGTGGCTGGAAAGACAACACGTGAACCTTCAGGTGAAGGGAGAAGAAATCAAGATGAGAGATAAGCGGAGCCGTCAAGGAAGCCCGAGGAAGCAGGGCACACGGCGCGAACTGGAGAGCACTGCTTTAAGTCAAGAACCAGACCTTCGGCCTCACGCTGCACATCCCCATTTTATGGCTTTTGGGAAGGCGTTCACCCCCGTAAGGACATACACTTCATTCCGAGTTCTGCAGCACCAAAGCCTGAATTCAAATCTGGCACTGCAGATCACCCTTTCTAGAATAAGCAGAAAGCTATTTTAAAGCTGCACTCTCCAGAACGAAGACAGGGAAACACATCTCGACATCATCTGCTCTAACACGGGTTGAATTTACCGAGCTGTTTCTTTCAAGAACACTTGAGACGTTACACAGGTTGGAACACAGACAGCTGCACATCCATAAAAACGGCAATCACAGCATGTACGGAAAACAAAGGAAAAAAGTTAAAATTGTTACATAAAGGCAACCCGCAGAGCTCTGCTCGCGATCACGCAGTGAACTTTAAGGTAGCTGGGTGTTCCTACTCCTCAGCAAACACTACTACCTTCCTCCATGGCACGGAAGCCCATCACGGCTGCAAGTCTGTACCGCGCCGGCCTCCCAAAGCACATCCATCCCAGAACGAGGAGCACGTCCATCCCAGAACGAGAGCAGCTCTCCGCAGGTTTGCAGGGAGAGATTTTTTTTGTTTTCCTGGATAGAGTTGAGGATATTTTCCAAAGCCTCTGTCCAATCTTCAGTTTTGGGGGAGAAGTGATACCGTAGCCTGGGGAAGTGCTTTTCTTTTCTCTTTCTCTGTATTTGCATACAGAGACAAGCTTGTCTACAGCTTCTTATGCAATCCCAACTGCATGGAAACATCTGGGGACAGCTTAACATGAGAGGTTTCTTAACGAGACCGTGTCCTTCTAACTACCCCACTCGTCTCCCCATTAATTTCCGTAACACCGTAACGCGCCTGTCCCACAACACCTCAACACACAGCTTCAAGGTTTCCGGGACTGCTCTTGTTCCTTTGGCGAATTCGCCCATTTCTAACCTCACTGCGGTAGAACACAAGCGCCGGCCGGAGCTACCGCGACCAGAGCCCCCCGGCCCCCGCCTCCCGAGCGGGGAGCCCCCCGGGGCGGGCAGC
>VZZY01007596.1:139253-226461 GCA_013400335.1 Eurystomus gularis
GGTAGGAAACGCGGGGCGGGGCCGGGCCTGGGGCCGCCGAGAGCCGGGAGCGCAGCGCTGGTGTTGCCTCTTGTCGGGGCTCGGTGCTTTCCCCACAAAACCTGCCCTGCCCCGGCTGGGGGACGGCAGCCGCCGCCCGGGCCCCCGCGCTGAGGGACCGGTGGGGCCTGTCCCCCGTCAGGCGCTGAGGGAAAGGGGGGGGCCTTTCTTCCAGCCCCCGGACAGCAAAATGGCCATAGCTGCAGTGACCGAGGCGGAAACCCGGCTGTGCGGGAACTGGTGAGAAGCGAAACCGAGCGGGAGAGGAGAGGGCCCGGCGGGGGGAGGCCGTGCGGAGCCGGGGCACGGGCAGGAGAGAAGCCCGCGGTGTGTGTTGCCTTGAAATGCTGTGAAATATTAGGAGTGCACGTTAATAACGAGCACGCTAGCTTTGGAGAAACGTTTAGGGGTTTGGGTTTGCTTTCTCAAGTGTTTGGGGAGGTTGAGGTTGGCCAAGAGGAACAATGTCTTGCTGGCCAGGGCTGTGCCAGGCTGGGCAGGGCAGTGGTGGAGTCCCCATCCCTGGAGGGGTTTCCAAGCCGTGGAGATGTGGTGCTGAGGGCCAGGGGTTAGTGGTGCCCTGGCAGTGCTGGGAGAACGGTTGGACTCGATGACCTTAAAGGTCTCTTCCAACCCAAACAATTCTATGAATGTCTAATAATTTTCCCAAGCTTTGCTTAAGTTTCTGGCTTAACAACAACTGGATAGAAACCAAAGTGTTCCAGGAGAAATAAGGACTCGATTTTCAGCAAGGTACACGTTGAAGTACATGCTTCCAAGTTTTATTTTAGCACCTGTGTGGCTCAGGAGCAGAGATGTAAACACAGAATCCATAGGCACAATTTGTTGTGGCCGAAGTTTCTCTCTGATAACAGTTCTCTTTCTTTAGTGCATTGCCAGTGGTGGTATCATTTACTGAAAATGATGTCATCAGCTCAGAAGAGCCATCTTGAATACAAGCAGCTAAAGAAATTAACCTTTTATTTTCTCAAAAGAGGTGGGAATCCAGACAGGTTCTTGCAGCGTCAGTCTGGTTTGTGTGCAGGCGGTGAGGAGGTGCGGTTCAGACCCTGCTGCTGGACCCGGTTGCTTTGCCAGGCTGCTGGCTGCTTGCCATCTGGCAAGGGGGCAATCTGAGCAGCTCTAGTGTTTTGCTTCGTGACGTGGAAGGTGCTAAGCAATCGCTTATGAGGTTAATTCTGGTGGTTTGAAGGCTGATTTCTTGGAGGGGATCCGTCCATCTAGAAATGATGCTGCCTGCTTGAGGCAGGAGTAAGGACCGAGCTCCTAGTGCCTGGGTTCTTTTTGGATCTCTTTGTAAGCCTTGCATCCTCCTCAAGAGAGGAAAATGAGTATCTCAGAAATGAGGTGAGTTGGGGAATTCTGGCTGCAGAGTAATACGGTTACTGCTGTCGTTCACTGAACAGGTCTGGCCCAACAGGATCTGTTCTTTTTCCCAGCAGAGCACTTCTCGAGCTCTCGTAGCCAAGTTATTTTCAGGAAGAAACTTCTGTCTTCTCAGTTTAGTTTCTTAACTTGAACCTGGTGATAACTTGAACTCAGTGATAACTTGTTTATGCTGTAAAATTTGTCTTTCCGTTAAGGAAATAAATCCACCTTGATTTTATCTCAGTGCAGTGTGAAAATCCTGACTTTTGCACGCTCTGCATGTTAATCCCACACCTATAAAGGACACCTGAGGCCTGGCTGGGTTTGCCTTTCTCTTTAGCTACTCAGTTCTCTAAACCATGAATTCATAGAGAGCATGCTTGGCATTTTTTTTGTTATGAAAAACTGCTTGAAATAGTTGTTAGTGTATTTTCTGCAAAGTAACTTCTGTGACTTTCTCCTAGCGAGAAGGATATTCCTGTGGCTAATTTCATCATTCATGAAATCCACTGCAGCAGAAACATCCAAGTGTGCCGCTACTGCGGTGAATCCATCCCAAAGTCTGAAATGAAGAACCACGTGGAGTCTGAACATGTGCAGGTGAGAAACTTCTTCTCGGAAGCTGCTGACTTCTACGGCAATTAGTCTAACAAGGTCTGTTTATTGTAGGTTATCTGCAAGTGTAGGATGAAGATGGAAAACAGCCTCCTGAAGGATCATGAGGTTGGTGGACTTTGTGTTATTAGATGCTTGGAAGATACTCTACAGTGTTTCCAAGCACTGGTTCTAGGGCCTTTCTGTCAGCCAGGACCTGAATTCTGGCCAGTGATTCCTGTGTTCTTTTTATTGAACCGTGCTCTCTAAATTCCCACCTTCCTAGAGAAGGTGCCTTAAAGTGGTGCAGCCTTCATATCCCAGGTAACTGCTCGTTCTGTCCTCATTAGTGATTAAGATGAAATCTGGTAATGCTGTTTCAAAAGTCCAGAATATTATTAACTTGACTTTTTTTCGTTCCTTTAACGTTTTACATTTCTGACTCTGCTGCAGTCGTTAGGTGAGTTTTAGTAACTCATTATGTCCAAACAGACTTTTAAAATAGCTTGTAAAATAAACTAAAATAGGACACGGTGGGATCTTCTGAGTTTCTGAGTCCGGTTGGCTGCTGTCACAGCAATCTTGTTATAAATGTCAGGACTCTCCCTTCCTGTGGGCTCATTTAAAGACAACTCTGGAAGAGCCACTTAAATCTGCTTATTGCCGAGGAAGAAGAGGTTTTCTGTGAAGGTATCCCAAGTCCCAAACCCTGGAAGTTTTGTCCTGCATGTTTGTGTGCAGTGCTTTTAGTTTTGTTTGTAAAGCAAGTGACGATGTGGTATTGCAGCACCTGCAGCTATAATGTGTTTCATTTACGTTTAATCCCTTTCTAAGGGCAATGTACCTGAGGGTAAAGGAACGATTGCAAGAAACTGAGTATCAAAGGAGCTGTAAATCTGTTCCCTCGTAGCAAACACACTGGGTGGTTTTTTAGCAGTACTCAATGACATGTGACGAGCACTGGGTTGAGACTGTATCTAAAAGCTGACTTCAGAAAGCACCGTGTGAATCTGCTGTCCAAGCGTTAAGGTTTTAAAAAAACCCTGAGTATTCAGAGTGCTTCAGCTGGTGTGTCTGTGACTGCACAGGTCACACAACACATTGTTCTTACGTTTCTCACATCGTATCTTATTCCTGCCTGTTCTTTCCTGCAGCTTCGGGTCTGGCCAAAGGAACAATAGACTGCTCAGCTCTAAAGCAATCTGAGAACCTCCCTCCACCTTTGCCTCAGCCTTCCACACGTGAAGAATGGTCCAATAATCCCTCTTTCATTTTCCAGGCGTCGGCGTGCCCTCTGCGTCCTGCCCTCTGCCAGTACTGTGACATTCCCCTGACTTTCGACAAGCTCCAGGACCATGAAGTTTACTGCGGGGCTCGGACCGAGACCTGTGGCGGGTGCGGTCGTAATGTCATGGTGAAGGATCTGAAAGAGCATCCTCAAGTCTGCGGGCAAGAGGTGAAACAAGTAAAAGGAAGCAGAGCAGTGCCTCGCTTGGAGGATAAGGATGGAGATTTGCGCGCCCTTCGAGACATTAGAAACCGGCTGAGATCAGGTAACTCCGCTGGGCCTCAGCGGGGCGTGCCCACGGGGCTGGGAAAGCAGATCTAGAGCAGCTGTGCAGGAGACAAAACCCTGGAGGACACTGGCAGAGGGAATGTTTCAGCAATACAAAGAAATCCAAAGCAGGGTAGGATGCGGAGAGGAGCAATAATTGGCTTCTCATTTGACGTTTGGCAGCTGATGGAAACATAAGGTTTTGTCATTGCTTTCTGTGAAAACACGGAGTGGTGAAGGCTCTAGAGGCGCTGTGAGCGGCACGGTTTTACCCTGGAACGGAGCTGTGGAGGTGGAAGCCAGCTAAACAGAGGGCTGCTGAGGGGCCTGGGGGGAAAGCCCGGTCTGCCGCCTGCTCTTGTGTCTCAGAGCAGCTTGAAAATGAAATGGGAGTTGTTTGCTCACCGCACGTTCTGTCCGTTTTTGTCTAGCAGCTGCATTCCTCGTTACATCAGCGCACTAGAAGGGTAGGTAAGACCCGGGTGTGGGTTCACTCGTAGCGCTGCGCGTTTCTGCGCTTCCCTGAGCCCCTCATCTCTTCCCTCCATGAGCAGGGGGCCGTGTCACACTTACAGCCAACCCTTTCCATGAGCTCTCGGCCAAATCCACGCTCTGCTTCATATCAGTCAGAGGATTTAACGCTGCAGAATACTGAATTACAGTCTTTGCTGTAGAAGGCTGCCCAGCTTGTAGAAATTACTCCTGGACTTAGTTAATAAAACCGAGTAATCTGGAAGCTGTAACTCGTAGGCCACTTACGCTAACTTCCAAGGAGCGTTCCCAAGCAGCGTTTTCGTGCACCTGCCAGCTTTGTTTAGAATTCTCATGTAATCAGCACTGTTGTCAAATACCGTTAGAAGGAATTTGTTTTCCCATCGATACACTGAAAAAACAAAGCTGAAGTGTTTCAGCCTTGGGCCTTGTTCACAGTGGAGGCCACAGAAGGTTCCTCAGCAACTTTGTAAAGCTCCCCAGAAACTTAAGTTCAGGCTTTTGGAGTTAAGAGGAACAACAGTGTTCTTCTTCTCCTTTTTTTTGCTTGTTACAAACAAAAATAGGATGACGGTTTTCCTTCTTGCTCCTGAATTTGATACAGGTGTCCTTCTAGGCTTTGAAACGTGGGAGTCCACGTGTGCCCATGTGAACCCCTCGTGGTTGAGCCGGTCCCATGTCCAGAAGGGAGCTGCTTGTTGCAGCCTTCACGTTCTCTCACATGTATGGTTTTTATCTTTTGAAGAGGATGAACTGGAGCGGTTGGAGAGAAAGGAAAACACTCATTCCTCGCTTTATGATGAGTGGAACGCCGATCTGGACTACGTGTTGGCGCTCAGCCTACAAGATGAGAATAATCCTCCCAGAAATACTGCGGCTGAGATTCCAAGTGACTTCTGGGAAAGCTACTGCACCAAAGGGGCTGTGCCATCTGCCCGACTTCGTGAAACGGACAAGTCAGATGTCTTCTCCTGTGACTCTTTAGTCTCTTATAGAACATCAAGCCACATTAAAAGTAAGTAGAAAAGGTGCTGTGGTGGTTTTTTTTCCTTTAAAGTGTGAGGGAAGGGAGAAGAGGAGGAGATTTTTGGATTGGGAATGTAAAAAATTATTTAGGTATTTTTAAATGTCACAATGAGTCTCTTTGAGACTTCCTGTAAATCACTTCTAGATAATTAATACACAGGGGATTAGACTCTCCACGAGTATCATTCTTCCTTCCTTAAATTTTGTCTTCAAATGCAGCAATACTAGTGTTTTAAATAGTTTATTTCAAAGAGGTTTTACAAAAGCAAGACAGCGAGGGAAGAAGAAATAAAATCTATAGTAAATCTCTGACCTTGATAGTGTGTGAGAGCTTCAGAACAACCAAGAGGTGACAACTTTCTTGTTGGAGTAAACGTGATAGGAAGGGAGGATCTGGGGGTGACCTCAAGTGCCAGCTTGGTTAGAAAGGAGACACGGTCCCAAAGGTTTATTGACGGCACTAACAGGTTTTTTATACCAGACCACTCAATATCTCTTTGACCCCAAAACATTGTTCTCGCTCTGGGTGATGTGAAGGTCCACAAGTGGGCCTAGAGCAGCTGTTTCCTTGGTGTTTGTGCTGCTCCTGCAGCACGGAACAGGAGTCTGGGGCATCGGAATTTTGAAGATAAGTTGATCCAAGAGCCTCAGACTCCTCTGCGGTGGAGGATGTGACCGTTACTTACTTTGCAGGTGATGAGACCATCATGTTGCCGTGTGAATTTTGTGAGGAGCTCTACCCTGCCGAGGATCTCATCCTTCACCAGGTTTAGTATTTTCCCATATTGTGGCTGGGGATTTGCAGGGAAGATTTTTTTTTTCTGTGGTGGTGACTGAATAAAGGGCATGGTCTTCATCTGGGGACATTGTGAGAACACTGACAGTTTGGTCTTTGCAAAGCATGGTTTTAAAGTCCACCTCTGCTGATTTTTTTTTCCATGTTGCTTGCACAACAGACAGGTTGTAACCCAGCAAGTGCCTTTGCCTCGTTCAGTAAAAGATCTTCTCCAACTCCACGAGAATACGATGGTCTGCGTGCTGTTGGGTCCAAGAGCCGTAGGTCTCTCTCTTCATCCCAACCCCAAGATGTCCAGGCAGATGGAGACATGATTCCATGTGAATTTTGTGGCATCCAGCTAGAAGAGGAGATGCTCTTCCACCATCAGGTACTAAACACAACTTGACCACTTGTATCACATCCCATCATTCAAGAACGACGCCAGGTCCTGCAGCCCCTTGTCGTGGCACAGCTCAGGGATCCAAGTCACTGACCCCTGTGTCAGAGCTTCCTAAGCAAAGCCTCTTGGGTCCCATCTAAAATGTTGTGGCATGCCGAGCGTCCTGCTGAAAAACAGTGATTATACTGAAAGCTTTTGTTACCAAAACTAAACAAAAGGCCCTGAAATTGCACAACAGAAATGTTTGACATGTACATAAAAGTTGTGTTGAAACCAGGATGTATGAATCACAGCTGAGGTGGGAGAGGAGCACGAGTTTGTTATAGAATCCCAGACTGGTTTGGGTTGAAGGGACCTTTCAAGCTCATCTGGTCCAACCCCCTGCAGGGAGCAGGGACATCTGCAACCAGAGCAGGTTGCTCAGAGCCCCGGCCAACCTCACCTGGGATGTGTGACCTGTGTAGGTGAGAGAGGAAGTAGACAACATAGGGTGCAAGTGTAGGAGATGGAGGAATGCCTCAGAGGGCAGATGTAAAGAGAGAAGTGGTGAGAGCATGAACATGCCAGAAGCTCGGCCTCAAAAGCAGTGGTTGTTGGTGAAGTAGTGGGTGCTGCAGAGTGGTCACTGGGGTGTTCTGATTCTTCTCCACACTCAGAGGCTTCTTGTACGGACAGAACAGGAGGTCCTGGTACTGCCCAAGTGGTTTCTGCTCTTTGGGAATGCTGGACAGATACCAGCTAGACCCCTTGGTGCTTCTGCACACCTAAAGAGCAGCTCTGGGGAGTGACGTGCAGGGGGAAGAGACGCTGCCCTGGAATTTCCTGCTCTTACAAACACGTTGGGAAGATGCTGAGCTTCCTCATGTTCCGTTTCACGGCTCTGTCACGTTCTTACAGTGAACGAGCTGTCATTTCAACAGTCCTATGTTATGCTTTAGCACCACTGCGACCTGCGCCCGGCCAGCCCCGCAGCCGCCTTCCCGCCTGCGCAGAGCCTGTCTCAGGGCAGCCGAGAGAGAAGAGACTCCCCGGAGCTGGCGCGGAGGCGAATCCGGCATCAAGGTGTGGGCAGAACGCGGACGTAGGCTCGCTCTTTAGGCACGGTCTTTCCTGTTAAGCTTGCGGGAGCACTGTGCGCGTTCCAAGCTGAGTAGATCTTGGGACCCCGTTCTGTTGCCAAAATGTAAAAATCATAGAATGGTTTGGGTTGGAAGGGACCTTCCAAGGTCTTCTAGTGCCACCCCCCTGCAGTCAGCAGGGAGGTCTCTTACTCAGAGCCCCATCAAGCCTGGCCTTGAATGTTTCCAGAGGTGGGGCCTCCACCACCTCTCTGATCCTCTACCCTCGGTCTAGTTTTGTACAAGAAAGAGGAAATCACAGAAACTCGGTGTCCTCAGAGATCATGGCTATGAAGCCATCAGGTCTAGTTTTGTTACCTGAACAGTCTCTAATGTCTCTCGCTGTGTTTACTGTTCCTGTAAAGTCCTGAATTCTCGTCCTCTCAGGGGATGTTTCTCCTTGGTGCACAGAAGGCTTGGGGCAGCAGAAGCTCAGCTGTCCCGCACGAGGGACCAAGTTGCTGAACAATGTGGGGAATGCCAGGAAGGCGCCGTTGTCCTCCTCAGCGAGAGCCAGCGATGCTCCCGACTCAAGAGGGAAGCCCCGGAAGGTGGCTGGCAACGAGGGGAGACCGAAGAACAGAGGTGCAGGTGGGACAACACCACGCGTGAGACCGGCTCAGAACTTCCATTCCGAAGGCTTCACACCCGGCTTCTCAAGAACTTCTCCAGCCCAACCAAGGTAACGCCCTTGTCTTGTGAGTCAAGCAGCCATGCAGGGCTTGCCCTAAAGCCTAAGGGATTGGGGCACTGTCAGAGCAAGTCTTGCTCTGCGGAAAGCAGGGGCGCAGCCTGAGGCCTGGCACGTTCTGATCTTCAGCTGGCAGCAACCCCAGGGTGACAAATCCATCCCAGTTCTCTGCCTCATTTCCTTACGGGGCGAGTCTGGTTTCCCTCGTACTTGTCTCTGACAGTTTCACACAGTTTAATGTGGCTGGTGCTTATCTGAGCTTCTTGGGCTTTTATATAGAGATTGAGGGGGGGGATCCTGCCCCTCTGCTGCGCTCTGTGAGACCCCCCTGCAGTGCTGGGGCAGCTCTGGAGTCCTCAGCACAGCAGAGACATGGACCTGCTGGAGCGGGGCCAGAGGAGGCCCCAGCAATGATGGGAGGGTGGAACCTCTGCTGGGAGGCCAGGCTGGGAGGGTTGGGCTTGTTCAGCCTGCAGAGGAGAAGGTTCCAGGGAGACTTTCTGGTGGCCTTTCAGTGGTTCAAGGGGCCTGTCAGAAAGATGGGGACGGACGTTTGAGCAGGGCCTGTTGGGACAGGACAAGGGGGGATGGTTTGAAACTAACAGAGGGAGATTTGGACTACAGAGAAGAAAGAATTGTTGATGCTGAGGGTGGTGAGAGCCTGGCGCAGGCTGCCCAGAGAGGTGGTGGCTGCCCCATCCCTGGCACCATTGCAGGTGAGGTTGGCCGGGGCTCTGAGCAACCTGCTCTGGTTGCAGATGTCCCTGCTCCCTGCAGGGGGCTTGGATGAGATGAGCTTGAAAGGTCCCTTCCCACCCAAACCAGTCTGGGATTCTACACCAGAATAGAACAGACAAAATGGTCGCTGGGAGAAAATGTTTGCCAGCACCTTGGTATCTGTCCAGCTGCGCTTGTTGAACAGGACCTGGTTCTTCTGCTACAAAGATAGCTGGGCCAGGGTTCAGGAGAAGCATGAAGGGCTTCTTCCCCAAGCCTCCCTCACGTGAAGGCCCCATGTTCTTCAGCAGAAGAGAGGGGAGACTTGCTTCCTCTGAAACCGCTGTCCCTGTTGCTCTTCTCCAGCACCAGCAGTGGAGGACGGAGCTCAGGGACGGCGGATGGGGCCGACGGCGTCAGGCGCAGGAGCACAAAGGTAGGGCAGCCGCGCAGCGCGGGAGACGCCGCCATCCCGGACACCGCCGGGGCAGCCGGCCGGGCCCTCGCGCACACGGGCTTTAGTGTGCCTGCTGGGCCCACCCCGACAGACAGCACCTGGCTGTCACCCCTCGAGATGGTTTTGCTGGGACAGGGAGTTTATTTTACAGCCCTTCCAGCTTTTAGCAACTCCTTCTTATCGCGCACTCTTGGAAAACTGCATTTTTACCCTTTGGTTTGTTGTTTTTTTTCTCCCCCTGGAGGCAAAAGCCCAGAGCCCGGGATCTGCCGCTGCAGAGGCGCAGTGATCCACGCCTTGGGAAGGACCCTCCCCATTTAGCCGTGCGCAAGCAGAACGCCCGCCTTGCCATGTCGGTGAAGACTTTCTATGAATTTCGGTTTCTACAGGCAGTGATCGTTTTATATATCTATAAATATATCTCTGTATTTTAAACTCAGTGAGAGTATTCTACCGGTTTTTATGTCTGTGATCTGTGCGAGCCACAGCCCAGGACTGCAGCCCGGGTGGTTTCCATCACCCGCTGCAAGAGAAGTTCTGCTGTCCCGCGCCCGTGTCCTGCTGCGTGCGAGGGGGTGAAGCTCCAGCCAGAACCCGCAGCGAGCTGTCAGCCAGGACCCTGCCGGGAAGAGGTGGGTCCTTGGGAGGACACGCTGGAGAACATCCAGCGCTGCAGGGGTGGTTGGGCTGGGCAGGTCCTCAGGTGTTACAGGACATGGAGAAGGGGATTATTAAGGCCAGGGGATAAGTTCCAAGCCTTGGGCTGTCTCAGAAAATGCTTTTTAATGCTGTATTAGTATCTGCTTTTTAAATTCCTTGTAATAAAAGTTTATCTCCTGACTTCCCAGAACATTGTGCAGTAAAATGTGGCGGGTGAAGCGAGGTGGGGTCACAGGCGGTAGCTGCGGGAACGTGCCAGGACCAAGCTCCTGCCTCTGCACCAGCTCTTCAGTAATTTATGAGCTCTTGGGACTTGGTGCTGCAAAAGCTGGAGCAGGCAGGTCTTAGATAACCACCCTGGGCATCACCTAATTAACCAGCTGCAGCAGATGTCATTAGCAGGGCTCATTAACCCCGTCATGCTCCCAGGGCAGGGCTCCTCAGGCTGCGGAGGGGAAGACTGAAGGCTGCCTGAGGGGAGCTGGCTTCTGAAATAAAGACATTTTACGGACGCTTCCACCAACTGTTAAGCGTTTATTTATACAAGAAAAGCAGAATCAAGGTATTTTCAAAACAGGTGGCAACCAACCTTGGGAGGGCAGCCCTGGGGAGAGCTGCGGGGGCTGGGGGAGCAAAGCTGGGGGGATGGCTGGTTCCAAAACCATCAGCGTGAAAAATGATTTAACAACTACCTGGGCACAGGCTGCGGGCAGGAGAACCCTGCGCTTCCTCCACCCGTCCTCGTGCTTCTTTCCCTTTTGTACAAAATATTTACATTTCTGTTCCAAGCAGGTACCAGTGGCAGCGTGTTAACCCAAAAAAACCCCGTGGGGGGGTTCAGGGCAGAGGAGCTGGAGGGTCGTTCAAAGCCTCTGCAGCAGGGAGCTGCCGCCTCATTTCCAGCCCGAAAGAAGGACACGAAACGTCGACAGGGATGTTGAGAATCTCCTTTATGCAGGTGTACACTCTATGGCCAAGAGCACTTAACAGGTTAACGCTGTGCACGGTACCGAGATGGACACACACCACGCTAGAACTAATACCCAGCTCCAGAGTTTTGCCGTTGTTTAGTATAGTTTTACATTCTGAATGAATATATATTTAAAAAAAAAAAAATCATCATCATCATCACAAACCGCTCTTTGCTTTGACAAACAAGCCTGTTACAATGTCAAGTTCATTTAAAGCACAAGGAAGTAATGATGGTTTGAAGAGCTTTAATTAAAAGGCCGTTTGAGCTGCAGTAGAACGACAGCAGCGCTTCCTCCCTCGTAACTTTGAAAAAAAAAAAAAAGAAACAAAACCAAAACGAAACAACCCCCAGAAAGCCCAAACCCCCCCACACCGCGGCTCTCGCAGGGCTCCCTCTGCTCTCCAGAAAAAACCCAAGTCGAGGAAGGTTCGTTTTCGGTGCGACGTTTTTTCCTGTAGAAGCTTCGTTTACACAGCGAGGTGTAAACAGCAGCGACTAAAAGTTTGTTATTTGTCATCATAAATAAGTAATGGTAATAAATATGTAATCAAGTAACGTTTACAGCACACTTCTCGGGGCAGGGATGTGGCTACATCCCGCTCGGCGTGCTCGCCCCAGGAGCAGACAGACAGTAGCAGCAGTTTCTTACTCGTGGTTGTGGAACGGCTACGGGCCAGTCCCCAGGAGCAGCCCCACAGGGCCCGTTACACCCAGGAGGAAACCCCGGAGCCGTGGGCAGCAGCCGATGTTCCTCACGCCGGGAGGGACAACCCGGCCCTGAGCGGCTCCTTCTGCCTCATCTTCCCATCGCGCTTTGGGAGCTCCACGTGCGCTGGCGGTTGCTCCGAGGGACGTCTCTGCTACAGCGATGCTTCTACCAGATTCCAGAGTACACGTTGCTCCTCCGTGGACCTGCTCCCGTGGAAGGGCACCACGCATCAGAAGGTGACAGCGTTCCAAGCGCAGCCTTTGGAGGCTCCGCACGCCGACACCTCTCGCTCCGGCTGCTGCACGCACCGCCTCCCGTTCGCCCACAGAAGAACAAGAACACACACGCGCTCCTCGAGGCTCCTCTCTCTTACTCACACGTTGTCTTGCAGGTACCACGCACTCCCCGTTCCCAATATTCACAGTAATATACAATAAATACAGCTTGGTCAATTCCCGTCACCGCCAACAAGCCCGATTCGCGTGCGCTGTTTGCTGGAGAGATCCAACACCGACCTCTGGAGAGCTTCCGTTGTGCGCCGCGGGAGGAAAACAAGGACGCGGCGGCTCGGTACCGGCACTTCACCCAACCAGCACCCAGGCGAGCAGCCGTGACCTCAGCCTGTCCTCTTCGGTTCTTCAGAGCCGGGTTCCAAGCGCGGGACGAAGCGCCAGCGCCGCACACCCATTGCTGGGACAGCCACTTTTAGACGAGTCAAGGAAGAGCCGCGTGTCGATGCGTTGATCTGAAACCAGCCCGGGACGTATTTCGCAAGATAGAAAAGTTAAACCTCGAGAATCCCGCTCGCCCCGGTGCCTGCCCTCATCTTCCCGCAGAGAAACGCGCAATAGCTTCGTGCCTTCCCCCCACCGCATCCTCCTCTCCGGTGTCACGTTTCCAGGGTAATTTGCTCGTAGATCGAGGACCGTTTTTTGAGTACAGAAATGAGCTGCGGGTGTTTTGCTGGTTATTCTGAAAGCTCGTTTGGAAATAGGGTAAAAGTCACCGATTCTGAGCTTGCACCGTGGTGTCTCACACCGTACAGAGAGGCGCCGATGGTTTCGTGAGTGACTCTGTTCCTAAGCAAAGCGGACGGTCAAGAACATCCAGGGCAAGAGCCCAGCTGAGCGACGGCCCCTTCACTGTTCTTTCACTGACAAACCCTCCCGACCCCGTGTCTCGCTGACAGCCCCCAGGCCCGCGGCGGCCACCCCTGTGCTCGCGCGTGGGCCGAGAAGTGAAGAAAAGGGTCAAACGCAACCGTGCAGCGCAACTTCTGCTCTAAAACTCAAGCAAGTGCAAGAAATTCTGCACGAGCCCTGCCCCTGCCCTGCACCAGGTCCCTCCCCACACCCAATTCTGGCCGTTTTTGTACTCAAAAGTGCTCCGGGGGAACGCGGTCCATGAGCCTTCACCTCCGAGGGCTCCCCAGCTCCGAACGCCCTCACCCGGGTGGTGTTCACGTGGGTGACAGCGTCCTAAATTACAAAATTAGAAATGTACATGTTGAAAGGTTTTTCCAAATTAAATTATACACAAACTGGTCTTTACTAATCCTACAAATATTCCACAAACAAGGCAGCAAAATAACCAGTCCACCACAAAGTCTACGAATACAAAATGTTAAAGTCTTCCAGTAATTATTGTAACGGGAACGAACGTTTGGAAAATAAATTAACCTCCAGCTCGTCACGCAGTGTTACAGGAGGTGTTTCGATGGGAACTGAAGGGTTTCCAACGTCAGCGGAGTCACCAAACAATCGAGACAGTCACCTCGAGGCGTCCCCGCCCGCCCTCAGCCGCTGAGCGGATCCTCCCGGTAGTGGATGGCGTAGCGGAGCTTCTCCAGCATGATGTCCAGCGAGGAGTACTGAGGGAGTTTGATCATGAACATGCACGTTTCGACACGGATGTACCGGGAGTCTGGAGAACCTGCAGGGGAGGAAGCGCCAGGAAGGGTTTGAACACACTCAGTGCTCTTCACCTGGATCTCCAAAAGCATCCTGACCCCACAGCCTGGACTAAGAATCACAGAATCACTCTGGCTGGAAGAGACCTTGAAGATCATGGAGTCCAACCGTTCCCCCAGCACTGCCAGGGCACCACTAACCCCTGGCCCTCAGCACCACATCTCCACGGCTTGGAAACCCCTCCAGGGATGGGGACTCCACCACTGCCCTGCCCAGCCTGGCACAGCCCTTCCCACCAAGAAATTGTTCCTCGTGTCCAACCTCAACCTCCCCTGGGGCAACTTGAGGCCGTTTCCTCTTGTCCTGTCACTCGTTCCTTGGGAGAAGAGCCCAACCCCACCTGGCTCCAACCTCCTTTTGTGGAGTTGTGCAGAGCCAGAAGTGCTGAAGTACAAAAGTTCCCGTCTATCACATCTCTCGACCCTTAAAGCTGCCGTGCTGCTCCAGTCCTCAGGCTGGTATTTTTCTGATGGTTCAATCATTTAAAATGCATACGAGGAAAATATTGTTCAAAGTCTCTTATTGTTTCTAGAGGAAAATGTTTTTAAGTAGTTAAAGTTTATTTTAAATTTTATTTTAAAGTGCTTTAAAAACAAGTTTCTCTTTCCTCTTCTAGAGGTGCCCAGAGACAGGACAAGGGACAATGGACTCAAACTGGAACCCAGGAGGTTCCATGGGAGCAGGAGGAGAAACTTGTTTGGTGTGAGGGTGTGGGAGCCTGGCCCAGGCTGCCCAGAGAGGTTGTGGAGTCTCCTTCTCTGCAGAGATTCCAAAGGTGCCTGGACACGATCCTGGGCCCCCTGCTCTGGGTGAGCTGCTGGAGCAGGGGGTTGGACGAGGTGATCCCAGAGGTCCCTTCCAACCCCACCGTGCTGGGATTCTTATTTACAGCCATAACGACCTGCCTCTCTCTTGTCACTCTTTGTGCATTAAACACACTTCTAAATTCCGAGCGGGGAGCTGGGAGCCAGAGCCGCGGCGCGAGCAGAACTGAACAGACCTGCAGCTCCGTCCGGGGGGGCGATTTTCATGGGGTACGGCGGGACGTGGGCAGTGTCGGGGCCTCCGTCTTTGCAGGGACAGGTGAAGGGGATTCGCTCCTGGTTACAGGCGAACTTGATGAACTTGCAGAGCTCCTCCTGAGTGAACATCTCCAGCGCGCTCCAGAAGAACTCGATGTGCTGGTCAGTCTCCATCAAGCCCACCTGGTACATGGTGTGCGCCTAGGAGAGAAGAGACAGCGAGATGTCCACGGCTCATGCCTCTGCCCCAACGACGCCTCAGGAGGGCAACCACACGGCTCTCCCAGGTTCTCCTGCCTTGCCACAGGAATCAGGAAATCTGGCCATGGTGGAGCATTAATGGGGTTTTGTATCTTTTTAGCCCATCGGCTTCTGTCAGAGGCCTGTCCGAGCACGTCTCCCCTGGGTGGAGGTCGGGTCTGGTTCGTGTTCAATGAGCAGGGCTGGGGCAAACAACGCCGACAGCCCCGGCTCAGAACACTCTTCAACCTCCGACACAAGAGGACAGCTCCTTCTATGGTGGAATTCTTACGGTAACGCCAGGAAGGTTTTTAGGAGCCGAAGGTGTCTGCTAAGGGATGACCTGTACGTTTCCAGGAGCTATCTGCGATTCAAAATCAGGGCAATGGCTCTGTCAGCCTTTAGCTCAAGTGGCAAAGATGGAATAAAGCCCACGTGAAGCTCGATTTCAAATGGAAGTGGATGACTTCAAACTATCGAATGGAGTTAGATTTAAAATTTGATGCTAAAAAGTAAATTCATTGTTCCTCCCTGGAACAAGCCCCGCTCCCGCTACTTCCTGAAGCCAGTGAAATCTTACAAGGTGCAGAGGGGGTGTCCGAGCACAGCCAGTGCTCCACAGGGACCGTCCTGGCTCTACCACAAGCAGAAGGTTCTCCCCCAACACCCTCCCTCCCCTCCACGCGTCGCTGCCGCAGCAGCCGCAGTTCTTCACACCTTGAGGAACTCCAGGTTGATGTAGGGAAGGCCACACGTCCTCAGCTCCATCTCCAGAGGGGTCAGCGTGGTCAGAAGCTGCAGGGGGATGATGGAGCCGAGGCCAGCACGCACGGCAGTCATGCACTCCGGAGTCTGCAGCTCGCGCATCCTCAGGCTGCGGATGGCTGTCGCGTACACGTCCTTGTTCTCCCATCTGCAAGGACAGAGGTTGGGGACAAAACCAGAGAGGGGGTAAGAGCTTCTGGCCCCGCCCCGGACGGGAACAGCAGGAGGGTTTTACGGGGAGATTCCGTGTCCGATTCATCGACAGTGAGCACTGCGCTATTTGCATTCTGATGCTTCCCAGTTTAACGCCACCTTCCTCAGCCTCCTCTTCTCTCACGCTCGCCCGTTTCTCACACGCCTCCCAACTGTGGGTGTTAATGAATCCAGGGGACAGTTGATAAGCCCTGCGCTGGAGAGCCCGAGTTCCTGCCAGCACGTGTAAAGCTCTCCTCGATCGTTCCAGCCTTCAGCTTGTTACAAAAGCACCTCTGGAGAGCCTGGTGCTTGGAGAATTACCCCAGAGATGGTTCTTTCCCACGTAACCCAGCACAACGTCCTGCCCAGGCGGCTGCCACTTACCCCACGGGGATGTGCCTGCCCCTGGGACAGAGCTCCACTTCCTCCCCTGTCATGGTCAGGTAGGTGAACTTGCAGCACGGCTTGTTGGGACAGTCGGGGCTCTCCGTTGCGAGGTGCTGGGAAGCGATTTCTGCGCACAGAGCCTCCAGTTCCGTCTCGTCGTTGATCTGTCACGAGACACAAGATCAGTACCTGATGCCCCGCACGCGGAACGGCGCTGGGGCCTCACTCCAGGCGTCAGCAGCGCGTACAGAGCGCGCTCCTTCTATCATCCGGAGACACCCCAGCGAACGCCGGGAGTCGCTCTGGTGAGGGATTCGCTGGTTTAGTGCTGCCAATGCCAGTAAACATTTCAGAAGCTTTAATTCCACTGGGCCTGGCAGCAGAGGAGACCGAGCAGCTTTTCCAAGCCATCGGGGTGTAAAATCCTGCACTCAAGAGGAGTCAAAACACTTCACCACCCTGTTCACACGGAAAACATCTTGCTGGGAAGCCGACCACCGCCACTTAGGGCAGCAGAACTGCTTAAAAAAAACCTGAAACAACAACAAAAAAAGAGGGAATAGGAAAAAAAGTGACTTACATTTTCAAATTTTTTGACATAGTTGTAGGTGAGGATGTCGGCTTCCTGGAGATCGACATCAGGATCCAGGGGCTCTCCCACCAGGGTCTTCCAGAAGGAGGGCAGGAGGTCAAGCGGCAGAGGAACATCTGCTCGGATTGCAATACCCAAGAGCTGCCCGAAGAAATGGAACAGCTGCTCCTCGGCGTAGGTTATGGGGCTGGGCGTCAGGATGTACTTCCCCTTGAGAAAAACCAACAGAACAGAGCCCACGAGCCGCTGTTTAACAACGGATACAAACCCTGCAGGTCTGCGAGTTCCAGGCTTGTGACAACCCGGACGTGAGCAGGCCGGGCGCTGTCTGACTGGCTGCAAGAGCCTTCGCTCACGTGAGCCACGGAGTCGTGTGATACTGTGACGCACCTCAACCACTGCACGCTCTTTGGGCCACAAGCTTTCTCCTGTTTCTACAACACAGCTCCTGCACACAACAGGAGGACACTAAAGATGCATTAAATGGTGCGGGTGGAGCGTTTTACTCTACCAGCAACGCAGCTGCCTTTCCTGGTGACGTTCCTGGAGTAACAGCAGCAGAACACGGCTTCACTAGTCAAAAATACCCCCTGTCTAAATCGGACAACTGAACCAGATTTACTCTCCGTGAACTTTGACCAGGAGTCTTAATTTTGCTGTTTTGACTACTCGGCTACTTCTTCAAGCCCCTGCGGTGCCACGTGAAGTGCCGCAGGGGCTCCATCCACAGGCACCTTCCCTTCCATCAGGCACGTGAGACCCGTCTGGTGGGATGTGCTGACAGGGGCTGTGGGTCCGGAGCTTCTCTCAGCATCGCTCGCTGGATGTGCTCTGCTCCTGGTCACGCACACGCACCCAGAAAGCGAAAAGCCGCGTCAGTTCTCGCACGGAGATACCACACCTTGTTCTTATTGACTGCCGAGCTCGGGCACAACAGGAGGAGGGAGAGCGAGGAGCTCTGTAGCTCTTTGCAGACTTGCCAAAGGAAGTGTCGGAAAGATCCACCTGAAAAAGAGAGGGAGCAGATAATGAAACACCTTCGTGTTTGCACTGCCTTCTAACCCGGAATCCGCCATTCTCCTTGAAATCATGTTTTGAGCCTTAGATTACACCCTTAACCTCTCCGACTGCACAGACCTGTGGTTTCAACAGGGTGGGGTAGAAGCCAGCCACGCCAGCTCGCTGTTCACGTGCCACTCCACATTTCAGTAGCTTAATTTACACGCAAAAAATATTCACTGCATTTCCTCCTGCTGAACTCCTCCAGGCCGCTTTGTCTCCCAACACTCTGTAAGACTGGTACAAACATTTGTTGGCCTGCAAATGGGATTTGTAACTTGATTAGAAGGTGAACGGTGCTGTCTTTGGAACACGGGAGCATCTCCACAGCTGGAAGCAGTGGAGAAGAGTCTGCCCATCAGAAATCACGCGGACACAACACTTATCTCTCTAGAGATACTGTCAACAACCGCCACAGACCTTAAAAAGAAAATAATTCCCTCGAGAGGAGCATCAAGGAGCCCTTTGTTCAGCTAACAGGTGCACGATGCGAAGAATTTGCCTTTGCACCGTTTGATAGATGCCACTTGTTGGTAACACAGAAAGTGCACTTGGGGCTTTTCTCCTCTAACTCCACAAACCCCCGAGCACCTCCAGAAAGGACCCGTGATGATCAGCACACAGCAGCTGCATTCGTTTGGACAGCAGTGATCGATTTTCGCCGATGCACAGCTGATAATCTGTCTCGACACCCTATCGATTATTCAACAGATCTGCAAAGCAAGATTTTCTCAGCTCTCGTTTAAATCAAGTCTCTTCCTGGAGTACGTGCGGCCCACGTGGCATCCAAGGGAGCCAGCAGCCACCGACGGCCAAGATCCACACGGGGCTGCGGGGCATCCCCGTAAAGATCTTACAAAATGAAACCTCCCCAACTGAAATACAGTGTCGAGAAAAGAGAAGGGATAATTATCTGGTTTAATAAATATTATTGTTCAACGCTTGCTGCTGCAAAGCCGTACTCCGGTGTCTCGAGGGGTCTCTGTGCTGCTCGGGTGAAGTCAGGGCAGGGAAACGTTTGCTCCTTTATGAGGTTTGTTCTTCTAACCGGTCACGTGAGAAATTATTCAAACGATTGGAAGAAATACTGTACCTCTCCCAAAACCGAGGAAGATGCAATCTTAGTACCACTGACTGCAGAAATTAAGGTCAGTTGTAAAGCAACAAGACCCCTGCCCCGTGCACCATCGCTTCGGCGCGGCTGGGGCAAGCAGTTCTTACTTCTGCTGTCAAATTGAAAACAATTCTCCTAACACCGCGCTTGGGCACGACCATTTTCAGCAGCTAATGCTTGTGTGTTCTCCGACAGCTACGTCTGATAACGTCGCCTGTATGTAAAGGCAGCTGAACCTGTCAGCTGTGCAACCCCACGTCACTTCAGCAAGGAAAACCACAGCAGCGTTACCCAGCTCACTACTGACCAGAAAGTACTTAAAATAAATCTGTGTTCTGAGCAGCCTGAGCTCACCACAGCCAGCATCACATCCGCCTGAAGACACATTCCGACCAAACGCTCTCCCCGTGCCTCAAACAACTTATTATTACTGTACTTCCTTGCTCTAGTTGCAGAGTCGCTCGCCCAGGCACGCACGCGTCCTTAGCTAAAATACAGAAACCAACCAGCTGAGGCGTTTAATTCTTGAAGCTTCACCTGAAGGACCAGAAACCCCACGAAGGTGACGCTGCTCCTTAACGTGAGCGTGAGGCACGTTCTGGCGAACGCCTGGACTCCACCTGGAGGGTGTTCTCCCGGCTGTACCCGATGTCACCGTGCTGCTAACTCTGCAACCCCAACTTACTCGTTCCGTGAACCTCCTCCCCGGTGAAGCGGATGTTGAAAGCGTACGTGGGGTCTCCACCGCTGGCCAGTTTCACGCAGAGCTGCGAGGAGGGCACGCAGGCCAGCTGCCTGGCTGCCTGACAGAAATAGGAGTTCTCCGAAGAACGGATCTCCCCTAGTTAAAAACAAAAGAGAAAAACCATGAAATCCCCCGGCATCCTCCGAGTATTTTGCATTAATAAGCATCCCAGCTTGGTTAAAACAGATCGGACTTGCTGCAACCGAGTCAGTGGATTTTGGAAAGGAGAAATGTTTCCCCTACCTCCCACGATTTCCAGGGGATCCAGGGTGATTTCTGGGGCCGCGTGATCAGCGGTTCTTTGGACGGTGGCATTCAGCACCCTGTTCATCACAGTTACTTTTGTGTCGTAAAAGATTAAACCTAAAGAAAGAAACACTTTTCAGTGCAGTTAATCCTTCTGCAACCTTGTTTTCTGAAATTCTCTCATGGGCAATGGTAGAAGGATAATTTCACCTTCGTTAGGTAGGTAAGACAGGGCTAATTCGCATGATTTTTTCTATTGAAGTATTTGTTCCTAATGTTTACTGGAAGAACACCGATGAATGCAATTCTGATGTTATGTAAACAGACCCGAGCAGCTCCACCNCGTTTACTGGAAGAAGCGCATCAGGTTAGAACACCGATGAACGCAATTCTGATGTTAAACAGACCCGAGCAGCTCCACCAGAACCTCTGCAAATCAGAAACACTCTGCCAAACAGCTTCAGAAATCTGAGATGTTTTGACAGTAACGCTGGAGGCAAGAAAACACGACGAAAACCACGGCTCTCACATTGCACCAGAAATCCAGGCTCCATCAAGGCAAATCTCCGAGCGTTCCTCACTCCCATCCTGGGTTTATGAGGTTTTTTTCCAAGCTGGGCCAATACAAAACCCCACTTACCCACAGTGGCACCTCGGGAATTGTGTCTTCTTCAGGAGAAAGTGAGTTTGGGAAATGTAACGACCTAAATCTTGGGTTTGCTGGTTGTCTACTGAGGTTTGTGAAAACTATTCTAAATAGCTGATACACGAGAGGTATTTTCTTGATCTCTCTAATTCTACAGCTTCAGTGATCACAAGGATGCCAACGTGTCCTGGGACCTTCACCTGCTCTGCTGCTCCTTGACAGATACCATGAAACACGCCCAGGAATGCAGTGTGGTGCACAGTGCACCCCTCCAGGCACCGACCACGTTCCTCGAGAAGCTGACCTTTGGCCTCCTGCAGTAACGCAGCAATGCTATTAGCGTACATCTCCGTCTGCCGAAGCTCCACCAGCGGCAAGAAGAACGTCTCCAACGTCGTGTTGAGAGACTGAAGCAGGGCGAACCGTAGGCGTAGACTTTCAACGGGAACATCTGAGGTAGGAAACATCCAGTGAGAGAGACAAGGAGATTCCCAACCTACTGCAAAGTCCATCTCCCCAGAAGCCTCTGTCCAGGCAGCCACAGAAGCTTCCTTCTAAAGCAGCCCCTCCTGATCCCTGCACTTCACAAGAGGGATGAAGATGCAGGAACAGCCATGATCTGCGATGTTTCTTTCTGGATCTCAAGTCTCTAGGTGTCTGAGTCCAGTATCTTTCATCATCAGTGAATCTGCATTATCTAGAGACCCTCTCAAAGGAATAGGAGAGGAACAGGGTGACTCAAGTCTGTCTAGGTCCAGAATTGAAATCCAGAAATGGAAATCCCTTCCCCCTGCAAGCTGAACTCACCAGGTATCTTCCTGCTCAGAGAGCAGAGAAGAGCTGCTGTACCTTTCTAACTGCTGCCAATGTCTCCGCAGTGCCCAGGAACACCCACGGAGAGCAAAGACCCAGACCCAGCGTCCCCCTGAGCCCACAAACGCTCCCACCTGCAGCCTCTAAGTGAACGTCCCAACTCCCCGTGGGACAGCCAGCTCGCTCAGGAGCTACCCGGCTCCCCCACTGAAGAAAGCCTCTCTGCAAACAATCTACACGTACTCAACAGACAAGAAATTCTGGGATCTGCTGCATCAGCTGGATCCAAATAAACTTCATGGGGATGGAGTCGCGCTGGTGTAATTGCGAGGTGCCGACACAGCCTGTTGATGTACTGGACAAGGGCGACGTCCATTTCCAGCGTCCACTTCCGGGACGCTTTTTGAGCATGTCTTGCATCAATGCAGGCACACCTGAAATGCAAGAGGCGTAAGACCTGGTGAAACAAATACTGCTTATTAAGAGTATAGGAACTTACTAACTGTTTACTAGGAGCATGTTGAGCACAACCCCACGTGGCTTGTTCTGCTCCTCTCCCCTCTTTTTCAGCGGAGCTGTTTCATGATTAAAATTCTGGTTTGAGAAGAACTGATTTGTCACCTACCTCGCCTCACTGGTATTAAATAACAAGGAAAAAAAGGAACTGCTATTAAGCTTGCTTATGGCACTATCTTCTTCACGCTCTGAAGTGGATGTAGGGGAAGGAGACGTGGCAGTTGTGCTTGACACAGGGAGATAAGGACGACTCATCTAAGGGGCTTTCTTCCTGTACAGTATTACCAAGGAAGCGACTGCTCCCTCTTCTCCATTATTACCACTGGCCCAGTAACGACACTGCCAGTTTAAACAGTTACCCAGCGCATGGAAAGGAAAGGTGTTGTGGAAGGAAACCAGAGACGGGTGGATCTACAACTCTCACCAGGCCAACTTACACAGTTTGGGAGCACTAGAGGACAGTACGGTGTATGATTTCGTTAGATATGCTGGCTACAATAGTCAGGAACCTGCATTTTGACAGCACAGTGACTCTTTTTAAAGAGTGTTTTAAGAAAATAACCAATTCTCTACGGGCCTTGCAGCCATGGGTAGACGTTTGCATGTCACCAACACACTGGTTAAAGCTACTTGGAGGAGGAACACTTGGGATCAGGATGGTTTTTTTTAAAGTTAGCACAATTAATCGGTATCACCTTTACAAAAAGATTTGCCAAATTTACCTCTCAAAATGTAAATCGTATCCACAGGACAGAATAGCTCTCCACACGCTACGGATATCCTGTTTCGACCGGTCAACCACGAATCTCTGAAATCCATCCAGCGTCAAATACTTCTCCTCAGGAACTGACAGCAAAGATAGGAGCATCACACAGTTAACGACTGGCTCCAAAGTCTACACACCACAGAGGAAAACGGTCGGTGTGGGACCTGCCAGCTTCCTCCTGGCTCTACCCATCCCACCACGGCTTGGTTCTCGAGTAGTTCTAAACACCAGGATATTGTGGACTAATCTCACCTTCATGCTTCCCTCTCAAGGCCATAAATCCCCCAGCTGCCCTCTGGAAGAGCTCCACCAATGCACCTAACCAGGGGTCCGTACTTGGCTGAGTGCTGAAATTCCCCTCTTCTGAGCTAAGCTGGCATTTCCTACAGTGAAATTCACTCTTCCACCTGACTAGAGAAAGAAATAATCAAGCAAGACCCTGGAACTAACCCCTGTCATGGCACGGCTGTGCTGCCTCCTCCAGGGGCAGACTAGTTCTGAGGCATCCGAAGCTTCTCTTTTGTCCAGTTCTCCTTTTGTAACTCAATAATTTTCTTATACAAGTTGAGAAACGCGATTTAAAACCACCTAGTTCAACCCCACGACATCCCAACCCCACACTGGACAAAAAAACCCCTTCACACTAAACCTCTGAGGAGGTCACTTCTTCACTCAACTCTTCACACGGCCTACACACACCATTGCACGAGTTGCATGGGCATGGTTTGCTCTCACATTGTTAAGCCCAGATTTACAGATATACAAATTAAAGCAGCATTTTAAACCACTATTTTAAAAAATCAAGATAGCCTCATGAAAACTGAAGACAACCCAAATCTATCATGGCATCACATGAGCACACCAATACAAAATACGTGTTTCTTTTCTATGGTGGAAAACCCTTGAAAAATTCTAGACAGCTCCTACCTTCCTGTTTCTTTGTGGGAGACTTTTCCGGGTCCTTCTCTTCAGGTTTGCTCTTCTCAGGAGATTTTGGCTTTACGGTGGGTTTCTTCTCACTTAAGGCTGTTCGGCTAAGGGACAAAGTCAACGTTAGGATGAAAGTTTTCTTCCATCTGTTCAAGAAACCAAAACACTCCTTGTAGCTCTTTTACAATCTCCAAGTTCCATTTCCCCCTTCCAATCCAAAATACAAAGCGGGGGGGAATAAAAACCTGGATTCCTAAAGAGAAGCCACATGTTTTGCAACTGTGAAAAGGCCGAAGACACCAACCTGACGCTGTTGAGCATAGACTTCTCCTTTGTAGGTGGTTTAGTAACTGGGCGCTTGGTGCTCACCACTTTCACTGGATGCTGTTCTTTGCCCGCCTTGTTGTACTTGCTCTTGTCAAACTTCGGCTTGGGCACACCGTATTTCCTTAAAATCTTCCAACACAGAAAGGGAATAATCACCCAGTGCTCCCAAATGACACAAAAAGAGGCTGACAATAGTTTTGGAAGCACTACCTGAGTAAGCTGGTCCTCCAGCACCTTCTTCGGCGGGCGGACGTTTGTGAAGAACACGTGAAGAAGGTTTCCAGGAGTCTGGGAATTGATCTGCTCTTTACTGAGATAGATATCAGCGACCTTAATGGGTTTGGCTGGAGTCAGGCTCAGCATTTGCTCCGAGTGGACACAGCTTTTAAATATCTCCGTGAGGACTTCTCGAGCACCTGGGACCAACTTCTCACCTAATAAAAGGAAAAAAAACACTGCTTAGAATAGGAAATGTTAAAAAACATTTTGCACTCAGCTAAAATATTGTATCATGTGCCACTTGCTCCTAGAGAAAAATCACTTAGAAAAACTCTGCGAGCAGACCTGACCTTCCTGCACTCTAATACCCCATTTATTATAAAGAATTAAACGTCTTCTCCGGTTTTGGCCACATAGCATTCTTCTTATTTGAGTGACTGCAGTGGTAATGGCAAAAGCAGGTTATTTATGATGCTGTCATAAAAACGATGTTGTGTAGGTACACACCAACAGCCTTCAGCTGAACCAGGAGGCAAGTGAACTTCCTCCAAGCATTACCCTCCCCTACCCCCCAGTTCAGGATTCCGGCCCATTCCAGGTGGCTCAGGGTCTGTGTGGCCTTCACACTGTTGGAGAACATAAATTACTAGATGTTCTACTTGAACAGTTTCTACTCTAAAGTTAGGCTGTGTCTAACACTGGTACATTATTACAGTGGCTTTTAAAAAAAAGTCACTAAGCTCAGGTTTTTGGCTCGGTGGGGAGTTTTTTGTGGGGTTTTTGAGGGTTTTGTTTTTTTTTTTTACTGTTTGATTAGCTGTGAGGAGAGCTGAGCAATGTTCAGGTTGCAAATAGCTGCTTGCCAGCTGATGAGAGGGAGGAAACTTGCTATGAAATTACCTCCTGGCTTCCTCTCGCTGTCACCCATCAATCAGTGAGTCATGCTGAATTTACACCAGCAAGGAGAATCTAACCCCTGCACGTCCACCCCCAAAAATGCAAAATGCAAAGGAGGTGTTTGCCAATATGAAACCCACACACCTTTTATTGACTTATCGTTGAAATAATCTTCTAGTGCTGGGCTCCCTTGTGTGTCAAATAAACTCTGATTTACAGTGGAAACAGTTAAAATCTCTTCAGTTGACATTTCCATCAGTTCATCTTCACCATCCAGACTCGACAAACCAATGAGGTCACTACTGTTGAACAGACTGGCTCGGATTTTCTCTATTTTAGCTCTTGACCTTATCTGTACAAATAAGGAAATTGGTTAACGGGAATTCTGACAAACCAAATCCACTTCCCTTTATGTGAATTTGGGTCTGAAGCTTTCTCCCCTCCCCACGCAGATAATCACTATCGCATCTCTTCTAACACTCTTCTACATCAATAATTTGATACCAGAATTCAGGTTCAGCCTAGAAAACATCCTTTCTAAGGCCATCTGGCCACTGAAGCCGGCACGCTGCGAGCTAATCGGGCGCAGCTCTGAACCAGCTATTCCTTCTCTTCCTCTGCAGACAGCTCTTAGAAATATCAGAGAAGAAGCCGAAAGATTCCGACAGGGAACCTGCCGTTATCGGCAGTTCTGCTGCCCCTGCTTCGATTCTGCATTTAGAAAAATAGAGCTAAATTAGCACAGGCCTTGAAGTCTCAGCTCCACAAACTGGGAACAGGAACAATAACTTCCTTTGATTCCCAGAATAACCGCCGTGGATCAGGATGGCAGCAGCCACGGGCTCGGAGCAGGTGCCAACGTGAGGACGCTGCCAGCTTTCTGCACACGCTGCACGGCTCGTTTCAACTCCGCTGTCTCCATGTCAATTAAGAGCTTGAGAACAGCAACTGGAGATTTTCTGTCTGAATAAACGGATTTTCTTCTAAAAGCGAAACAGATCGAAGCCCAGACGATGCAGAAATGCCTCTTGACATTCACAAGCTCTCAGAAATAGCTGCACCTTTGTGAGCTCCTGCTAGAGCTGCAGCACGCAGCTGGTGTAACACCAGGCAGGAAGGGGTCCTGTGTGTAGCTGCAAGCCCAGCGTGAGCTGGCATCAATGACCATCACCCACCACGCTCTGGAAAATTCAGCTGGAACCAGACATCAACAAAACTCACCGTGTCTTCTGAAGTAACTCGACAGAGAGATCTGTAGATGGTTTAAAAAAATGTGGCAATGTAGTCATGAAAAGATAATTGCCTGGCGGGTCAAACCAAAGGGCCACCTATCTCTAAATTTATCTCCAGCAGTGGCCAGTAGCAAATCTTTGAAGAAAGTTACATGAAAGAGGAAACGACCAGACCTTTTCCATTACATATTCTCTCAGTCTCCAGAAATCAGCATTTTAAAGATTTCCTAAGTTGAAGGCTGCATTGACTGCTGTGCCTAACAGCTGCCAACCTGCACATCCTCCATGAACATAATCCCTCAGGAATTCATTTATGCTCTTGGCTTCCACAACACCTTGGCTCTACAACTTGGAACGTACAAGAGCATTTCCTTCTGTGTTAAAATTGCTGCTTGGTAACTCCACTACCAGGTGCCCTCTGTCTTTCGAGGGACAGCGAATGCTTCTAAGACTGAATGGTACTGAGAAAGTCAATGGAGAATAACGTTCTGTGCTCCTCCACCACCCTGACCAAGCTGAGATGTCCCAGACCCCTGTCTTGTATGCACACTGACATGCATTGACTCTGCACCCATGACAATGCTGAGCTACACCTTGCTAACAGCACCTTTCGCTCTCCATCGTTCACACCGTGGCCTCAGTCAAGCAGAAGAATCTTTACAGAAGAAAACAAACCACAAAACCTACAGTATTTCTCAAAGCCAGAGGTTAAAAAAAAAAGTTACTACAATCAGATCTCATCCCTTCAAAAAACGGGCCCGAAAGGCACCCTCCCTGATCGAAGGCTGTTACCTCCACTACAGCAAAGCCTTTGATGGGCCGTGACAGAAGCGGCTGGTTGTCCAGCGACGTGACTGTGTACATGGATCCAACATCAGACACAGACGCTGTTTCTACGTTGTCAAGTGGTTCCCCGAGGCTGCCCAGGCTGCCCAGGCTTCCAGTGCTGCAGTGTGAGAGATCCAAACTCTCCTGGCTGGAAACAACGTGTGGTTCTAGCAATCCTGGTGGGATGGCCAGCTCCAGTCCAGCTTGAAACTGGTCCACGGAGATGTCGCTCACGGTGCGAGAGATGCCCTGCGAGCTGCAGAGGGAGGCCTGGCTCGTAGACGCTGACGCGCTGACGCTCATGGCAGGAGTGACGCTGCTGGAGCTGCTGATATCCAAACTGTCGGCACTGCTTGACACAGTCGGTTTTTCCAGTTCAGTTCTGCATTCTCCTCCTTCCGCTTTGTCCTTGATTTTTTTGGGATCCTCTTCCTGCAAAGGGATGTAGATCTCATCTTTGAAGACTCCGCCATGCGCGTTACAAGCCTTCCGGATGGCGCTGCGGACGGTGCTCTCCTCCAAGTGCGTTGGGATTCCAGAAATGACAAGCAAGCGGCTATGAGCTGTGGGCCCCACCAGCGCTTGACACGCATCTGCCACAGCGTCATTTGTCACCCCCAGCCCCTGCGGATCCTTTTTAGTTAGGTGTCTGAGAATGATAAGCAGAGTCAGCGCTCTGTGAAACCACAACATGTCCTCCGGCTTGCTTCCTCCTATGCTGAGGATTGCAGCATCGGTTTCAGCTGATCTGGACGAAGAGCGTTTGCCTGAAGATGATGTCTTTTCCCGCTTCATTTTGACTTTTTTCCTCTTTGACAGCAAGCTTGGACTCTGCGGTGTCTGTCCTGGAGAAGATGAAGATGAGGACGAGGAGTCACTAAGATTCGGGGCGCTTGTTGAAGATATCACGTTAGCTGTCACGCTCATATTGATAGGCAGGGTTACTTCTGCCACAGCAAGGCAGACTTCCATCAGCGCATGGAAATACGTTGAGAATCTTCCTTGGTCGGCCACTCCAACACCAGAACCGCCACACGCGTTTCCAGACACCCAGTTTTGTGTTTCTTCATCATACAACTTGTGCAGCTCTGACTGCAGGGCCATAAGCATAGCCAGGCAGGGATTGAGCTGGAGGGCAATGGAAGACGACAAGCCTGCTGGGTTTTTTTTCTGCTCCAGACCGTGAATTTTGCGAAGCAACTCAGCCAAGAGATGAAATATTAATTCCTTCACACAGGCTGCCATGTCAGTTGTCCAGAGAAAGTTCCCTGTGCGTGGAAGGAGACAGGGGAGTCAGCAGTTATTTCACTGTTAGCTTTACAACATGAGCTGCAACAGTAACGGTAAAAAAAAAGGCACAAGAAAAGGTCATTTCAATGGCTGTATGTCAGCAGTAAGACAGGAAGGCTCCAAGAAGTGTGTATCAACAGGAAATTTCTGGATTTTACATATACCAGTTTATAAAAACACAATGGAATAGCTCAGAAATACTTTGTGACTAATTTTTCTTCTCTTCCTACACTCTCCATCTGAGCCAGCACATTCTTGGTGCTCATCGCTAAGGAAATACTGCAAACTCACCTAAAAATTCCACGACTTGCAAGAGAACTGAGGCAGGAATAGTATCCAGCTCGTCTTCCGATTTTCCATCCCCATCTTCCAATTTCCAAGTTAACAGCTGCTCTGTGAATGCCATGGCCAGGGGGAATTCAAGGGGAAGAGAATGCAAGACCAACACAGCTCCAGGAGGAGGAGATACTCCTAAGGAAAAAGATCAAAGGAAATGCTTATCGTGGCTCTAGGCGTTTGTAAAGTAAAAGTAGTAACGTATCTTGTAGGGGTTTGAGGCTGAGTTTATGCTAAGTGAGAATTTTCTCTGTTAAGTACCTTGTAATAAACAAATAGGAATATTTCTCTACAACAAATTGATCTAATCTATAATTATAAATGTAGAGATAACATTTTGTTTCCATGACATATGAAAACAGAACTATTTTTAGCCTGTACGTATCTAAACACACACAGGACTTTCACCAAACCAGTTATCTGTAGCACGACGTGTCTGATCAGTACTGAGAAAAACATCAGGGATGCTGTAGTGCAGCAAAAGAACTTCACGACCTCCAGTGGAAAGTTTTAAGAGCTTCCTGCACTCAGTCACCTTCACTGCTCTACATAAATCACACTGTCTTTCCCTTAGGCTGGAAGAGTAAAAAGAATATTAATGATCGCTCTCGCTTGAGAAGCTGGGATGACCTGTGTGTTACTCTACTGCATAGAGATTACTCTGTGTATTAAAGGGCCCTACAGTCACCTACGGAAGCAAAAAAGAAAAAAATTAATCTCCATCTGCAGCACAGCATCTCAAACAGCAGTAGCACCAACTTGAACGCTGCAGAAATATTAAAAAAACCAGCTTTTTGAATCCTGGGACACAGAAATCAGAAAAAAACCAGAAGAGCAGGTCCTGACAGATTTAACTGAACTAACAAAATCAGAGTCAGCCAGCTTCCAACGTTTCAAAAACTGTGTTTTCTCGGTGAAGAATGATTGTATATTTCTGCTAGGACACACTTGTTGTACAAAAACACTGTCATAGCCAGTGGTAGGACTGGTGACAATATCGGAAGGTCCTACAGATGCTTGTCTGGCTTCTGAGAACACCGTTTAAAAGGGGTTTATTTATTTATTTTACCTAGTTTGATGTGGACCTTGTCGGTCGGGGTGATCACTGAAGGGTACTGATTGGTTGTAGGGGGAGGTGTCAGGCCCGTGTTGCTCGGAGAGGCATCTCGAGGGTAGCACACGGCTTCAATGAGGTTTAACTGACCGTTCCTCTTCACCTTATGCCCAAGCCCGTAGACGAGCACTCGAGCCCAGGGAGCTTTATACAGGGATGAACTACGGAAAGAGCAAGAGCAGTTTGGTTAGACTGTAACTAGCTACTAAAAATCCCAAACCAATCAAAGAAAGACGAAACACTCTGGTATTTATCCCACCGCCCGGAACATTAGTCTCTGAGAAGGAAAAAATATCTAAAAACAAAAGAGCACCCACATCCTCAGGGTGCACAGGAGCTCAGCTGCACACCTTCGGTCTTTGCCACTCTTGCTCTCTCAATTACTTACTCTTTGCGGAATCCAGACTGACTTTCCTTACAGGACACAATTACAAACGCAGCCCCGGGAAAATTAACATCCATATTGACTTTGGATTCGGAAATCGGGAATTCTTCAGCAGGAAACTGTTCTGGTGCGGTCTGTAAAAGAAGATTTCATAATGAAAGCCCTCAAGCAGCAGCAGTAAGCCAGTAAACCACCTCCCTTTTTTTTTTTTCCGATAAAATAATGACACAGTGTGAGGCCACTCCGTTTTAATCTGATCCAGAGTACTGCTGCTTGTGTTTTCAGCATGCCCACTACGATCAGAACAGGAATTCAACCCATGCGGGAAACAACTCCGTGTGAGGATCACACATACAGCAGAGGCTCCTGAAAAAGAACAGCAACACCGCTCAGGAAACGGTATTAAATATTTTACCTGCAAGAAGGAGCAGATCTGTTTAGTGAGGTCTAACAGACTCTCCTCTCCTTGATGCAGTGTCCGGGTAATGGCCACAGTGAGCCACTCTCTGATGGCTTGCGAATTGCCCTGGTAGAAGAGGTCTGTGGCAGCACAGTTCTGGGAGTGGATGCAGTGTTGCAGGGACTGGGCCAAAAGGATCGAACTGGAACTGATTGTTCCATCTGTAATAAGCAAGATACGACAGATTTGGAGAGTGCTTCAATGTGTTTATGTAGCCTGTGAAACAGACAGCGCAAAGAGAAGTTTTAAAACACTTGGAAGATTACAAGCCTCTATTTTTCACCTCTGAGCAAGTGCAAACCTCCTCCCAACGGTCAGCAGTAGAAAGGGTCCACCCAAGACCAGACCTGCACCCCTGATGTGGTTGGTTGTAGGTGGGATGGCCTCTAAATGCCAGCTGAGCTCTTGACTTGCCTTAAGCCAGCCCTTTGGGAGGTCTGCCAGACGGACACCGAGCTGTGGGTTCACAGCTCCTCTTTTTGTCCCACATCTGATGGCATATCCCACTTCACCGCGGAAGTACAACAAGGACAAGCGACCAGAGGTGCTCTCTTCCCCACTCATTCTAGGTGAGGTGAAAGCAGCTTTATCTGTCCTCAGGCTTTCCCCGTTTATGAACATGACAGCTTTTGGGTGGCCCCGAGCGGGTCACAAGCCCCGACACCTCACGGCTCTTACTCTGGAGCTGATGGGAGAGGTCAAAGAAAAACAAATTCAGCGCACAAAGAAGGGGGCGATTCACCAAAATGCCCATTTGGAAACTGTACGTATTAGCGGGACTTGAATTAGACATATTTTTAAAAGGGAAAACTACATAAAAGCTCGTAAAATTATTCTCAAAGCCATGCAAAGTAGTGCTGTACTCTGCAAGAGGATCTTTTGCAATGCGGCGTCTGTTAGAGGTAGGCAAGTTTCAAAGTAATTGGAGGAGGGAACAGGACTCTTTCCAAAGGTAAATAATTGCTTTCAATTATTAATAGCCTATATTTAGCACTTCCGACTTCCTCCTTATGCTCCAGCCACGTTACACACATTTCTTTGCATGCAGAATAGCTTTGTCACGATAATTGCCTTTGTTAACACTCACTTGAATGAGCCAAAGATTCTTTTCCATGATTCAGCACATACATTCTCTAACCAGATCTGTGATTCCAGTAGGAAAAGGACAAACCACTTTGTGAAATGCAGAAGAATTGAATTTTGAAAACTGAGTCCCAACTGGCATTTAGTTTTACTACCCTGGATTTGAATGATAAAACATCCTCAATTCCTTACAAGTATCCCATACGGATACTCCCCCCACCCCCCAATAAGCAGAAGACCACCGATGGCGAAGGGCCAGGAACACCCTGAATGGAGTCTTAGGAGAGACTCTGAACTCTCTCGAACACTTTTAATTAGACCACCAGCAAGAAATTTCAGTTTAGCACCCTATCACTAGGCTCAGGAGTCCACTGAGACATTTTTTCATATCCCATCATTATTAACTAAGCTGTAAGTGCCAAATTAATCAGATATATTTTTTTTTTGTCCTCAGAAAACTATTGTACCAAAAAAGAGCTGTGATGGAAATCAGCGTTTACCGGGAAGAGGTGGTGCAAGAAGTTGGTTGGAGAGCAACTGCAGGTGCTCCAGGGTGATATCGCGGATGGCAGGAATATGAAACAGCCGAGTAAACATATGTGGAGATTTGGGGGCAAAAATGTTGAGGAGAGCCATGCGGCAGTACAGCTTGGCCAGAGAAGCTTCACTTCGCAAAAGCTCTCTAGAAAACACAAACATCCAAACATAAAATTGCTTCACCACGCTTAAAATGAGCCGTATCCAGCAACCTGCGCCTGAATCCAAACCTATGTAATGATTTCAAAGGTTCAAGTAGACCCAATTCTTTCTTCCTCACTTAAGCTAGCACTCAGCCCATCTAATTCTGGTATCAAATTCAGGCATCTGAATTAGAAGCCACAAAGTCAAAGAGTTTTTGAGCTTTTAGATAGCAACTGACTGATAGTACAGGGAACCTGAGCTTCAAGGAAGGTGCCTGTTGGACCAGCGGGAATAAAAACACTTTCACAGGACTAAGTAAAATTCTTCCAACAAGACAATTTTAGTACGTTTTCTTTATTACCCAATAGAAAAAAAAAAAATATCACGAGCCCACTACTCATGAATAAAACATGAAGATCTAATGAACCTTTGTCAGCTTTAAAGCAGTGACTAAGATTCAGAGGCTTACTACTGCTCAAAGTAAGGCTGCAGTAGAACATTGTCCTGTCAGAAACTCCACAGATCAAGGCAGATAATACAAATGATGTGTAACGACACTTCTTGTTCACCTGTGAATTTGGATGTTGGTGTTATCCAGGGTAACCAATCCATTGGTTGCAGTCCTCCTATAACCAGCCGGCGGCCTTTCCAACATGTCGATAGGATACCAGTATCTCACCAGAACTCCTTCACTTCGGAGGTAGGTCTCTACTTGTACCAACTCATTTACCTGGAACACCAAAACCAACACTGTCGATGTATTTCTCCTTCAAAAAGAGCACCCAGCCAGCATTCTAAGAAGTTCAGTGCACTTAATTTGCTCACGGAAACGTGATGCTGAAACATTAAAAGCCCTCCCAGGGTATCTCTACTCACGGAATCGACATCCAGAACAACACCGTGAAGACCAAATGTCTTCAGCATCCCACGAATAGCAAACTTGGGTAAAGCTGTTCCAACGGCACTGCTGGTAACGTTGTTACTGTCAGGAGAGCGAGTCACCACCGTGAGACCTGTGCAGAAGGGGACAACACAATTTTTAAGGTACAGCATTTTCCTCAGATTGGCAATTTACGCAGTAGATCCCAAGTAACAGAGCCCCTTCGCTTTTCCTTTTCCCTCAAGCTACGGTTTTGCCGACCTTACCTTTTCGTACTTTGTCGATCGTAAATTTGTTTGCTTCATCTTTGATATCCTCGATAGTAGGAAGGTAGAGGTCCCTCGGGATGCCGCCGTTCTCCTCATAGAGGAATTCTACAGTCTGTCGTGCTATATCCACCATTCCTGGTAGACAGAAGGGAGTGCTCATTACTTCCCACAGCCACTTGAAATGAGTTCTTATTAACATCATAAGCAGATGAGCTATCTAATAGTCGTTCAGTCAGGCTCATAGACAGGGAGCTCTCCTGAGAGACACTTGTAGGCGTCTCATGAGGGCTCTGAGTTCTTACTTTGCTTTTACTGTGACTTTCCCACCAACAGGTCGTACTGTCAGAACCATATCCATTTACAAACCCCCCTTACTAAAGTGTTCCTCAGAAGTTTTGCATTGCTACAGTCACAGACACAAAATGCAGGTAGATGACTTCCCCCCAAACTATTCCTCTGAAGTATTTGTTTCCACATCACAACAGCACAGCAAATTCTGCTGCTACTTCCAGAGCCACTTTCCCTATATAAATAATCCAATTTAAGCAGAAGTGTTAAAGAGAAATCATGATCCCAAACCAACTTCTATGCGCTTGAAGAAACAGCAAGAGATTTCTTTTAAATTTACATTTTCCAGCCCTGAATACAGTAAAAGAAACGGGTGTTATCTTCACACTTATTGCACATCATATTAAACAATGTGCAGGAAAACAAACACAGCCATACCTAACTGCAAAGCTCCTTTAATCTGGTCCAAGCCAGACTTCCTCTCAGCCTCATTACGGAATCTTCTTCTAATTGTCGGGAAAACTTTAGTTTCCCAGGCTTTAACCAACAGGGCATAGTGATCCTCCTACAAAGACAGGAGTTATTTAGAGCACCCAGAAAGGAAAAGTTAACAAAGGTGATATTTTCCTGAAGGAAGCAGGGAAAAACCTCATGTGGCAAAACTTATAAATCTGAATTACAAGATCTGTAGCAAGACTACAAGTTACAGCAGGCAGAGCTTGCCACGTTCCTCACCCGGGGAATATCGTCGTCATCATCATCATCACTTTCATCATCCGCAATCGGAGGAGGATGAGGATCGGGGCCTGACGTGATGAAGTTCTCATAGCTTAGTTCCATTTTATAGTGGCAAGATGTGTCGCTGTCATATTCTGCAAAACACATATGGAAATAATGACATCATAAGGCACTGGAAGGCAGGCAAAAATAGTCCGTGAGGTTTTTGAGTGATGCTGCATTCCACGGTCTGTCTGTGGAAACGTAAGGCATAACCAATTGGTTGATTCAATCAACTAGAACATCTTCTCGGATCCAAAGCCCTAATGAGCTGATTTCTTACTGTAGTTGCATTAATTGAGAATAATTCTGTGCATCCATATAAAGAAAGATCCTTTTAAATTGCCTTGTCTAAAATTAAATAAGCATGTACTTGGCAACGCTTGTACTGCTTTACCTAAACAGGCAGGATGTGCTTAAATCTCATTTAACTCATTTGAATTTCTCCCGAAACAGATTTTTTGTAAAAAAAATGTTAATTATCACTTTACGTTGTTGAGCCGTAGCAACAGCAGCAATTCTACAAGGAGGTCCGTGGGTCCCAGGATCAGAAGCTATGCTGGTGCCAGCATCGTTATCGCTGTCGGAAGCCATGGCAAACGGCAGCGCTTCAAAGTTGGCGCTGATTTCTTCAGCGAGGTCAATACACAGATCGGCAGCGTTCCTGTGAGCCTGTCCTTCAGCGTAGGCAAACTGGCGAGAGCCAAAGTTAGCACGGACTTTGGTGTTCTGAAAGAAGACGCACATAAGAGCGTTCCCATGAGCTGTGGATTGGTTTGGTCCTTCTCTTTGCTCTTCTTAAAAGAAAACCTCAGCCAGAGGGAGAAGCTCATGAGTCACACCTCATGCCACATGGTTTTCCCAGCGTTACTAGGGACAAAACTGGATGCAGCAGGGAAAGTAATAAACTTCTAAATACAAACTTTGAATTTGCCCTTTTTCTAGCTTCAAGATAGAGCATATTTAGCCAGTATACTTTGAAGCAAGGTCACTGCTGGGAAGGAATACTAATAGAAGGGCGACTAGCACAGCATAATGGCATCTCATCAAGCCAGCGGCACTTTAGAGTCCTAATTGGCAGGGAAATGTCAAAATAATGACAAAAGATACATGCACCTGGGAAGGGTAATGGGATATCTCAGCCTAACTCAAAAAAGGTGAAAACTATCACTCTACTTTTTTACAGATAGGTAAGCAGGCTCAATACTTCCTATATAATGTTTTTAATCTCTGAACAAACAATGTATTTATGTTAAAAAAACGTGCCTTTTTCTGAATGTGGACAACAGGCCACATTCCGCCAGAGACATCTTCTAGATAGGGCCCAAGTCGCTGGCCACAATATGTAAAATAAACTCTGCCTTTAGCTGGCTGCCCAGGAGGGGGTGGAGTTCCTTCTGTTCTTTCCCATCCAATTCCTGCTACATCACCTGTAGAAAAATATAATCATCACAAGAAGAACGTGGATTTAATCCATTTTCTTACCCACTGTTCCCCTTCCATTCAGAGGATTTTCTGATTTACCAGAGAAGCAAGTTAGCTGGGCTCTTACGTACCAGGAGAAAGAGTCACGTCCAGTCTAACGCTCTTCCACTGCAGCAGGCTGGAGCCGTTGTAATGCACCGCTCGCCCGTTGCTGAGGAGTGAGACAAGAAGATAATTAAAAAGAGCACTGAAACAAAGAAGGATCACAACTCGCTACCAGCTGAAGTCTATGTAGCTGTGCCACTGACAAAAGGCAACGTAACCTTCCTTATTTTGATATGGCTCAGAGGAGACCTCGCTCTCGACAACTGCCTGGAAGGAGGTTGGAGCCAGGTGGGGTTGGGCTCTTCTCCCAAGGAAGAAGTGACAGGACAAGAGGAAACAGCCTCAAGTTGTACCAGGGGAGGTTGAGGTTGGCCATGAGGAACAATTCCTTTGTGGCAAGGGCTGTGAAGGGCTGTCTCAGGCTGGGCAGGGCAGTGGTGGAGTCCCCATCCCTGGAGGGGTTTCCAAGCCGTGGAGATGTTGTGCTGAGGGCCAGGGGTTAGTGGTGCCCTGGCAGTGCTGGGGGAACGGTTGGACTCTGATCTTAAAGGCCTTTTCCAACCAAAGTGATTCTGTGATCACTTTCACATGTCAATTAAAACGTACATGTTGTCTGCTCCAATGTGCCACAATAGCCCTCACTAAGGAGCAAAGGAATGTACTGAGCAAGAGCACGATTTTTGGTGTATTTCTCCAACGTACTTGTGAAAAAGACAGGTGCCCACTGGGTTTGTCCAAGCACCATCCCGTTTTTCAGCCTCTGTAGCAAATCCAAACGAAACTATCGGTCCAGTGTCATCATCTGTATCTCCATAGGAAACTATTTCAATCTCCCAGTAGAATGATGGTGCCTAGAAATAAACATAACAACAATTTAAAAAAAATAATAATTCTACAAAACATAGGAAAAGTTGAAAACATTCTTTTTCTTTTCATGCACTATTGACTATCAAATGACACAAGCTGCTGCACAGTTGTGAGAGTTCTCACCTGCACTGGAACCGGTGAAGTGGCATAGATAAACGTGCCCCGAGGAAGTCCCCCGCCTGCACTAGGATCAGCCAGAAAGGTCACAGCTGTGAGATGTGATGAGAACATGCACGCTCGCACTGGGGGAAACACTCTGGATGGGCTCCAAGTGATTTCTTTGGGCTACAAACAGGAACAGAGCATTTTGTTCTACCAATTACAGTCAAAGTCATCTACTGAAATCCAACGACATACTTTTATGAGTGCACGTTTAATACAAACACACGCAACTACCACAGCTACAATCACAACAGGTCAGGTCCCATTGCAGAAATTCATATTAAATGAAATGTTTAAGTAAGAATCCAACCAGTTAGGCTCCAACACCACCCTCTGCGCTCAGTGGCTGCTTTCATTTGCAAGGGGTGGAAGACCTGGCAGCGTTCCTGTGCTCACCTGTCTCCTGTCTGCCTGGAGTGGAGGAGGGGGAGGTCGAGCACAGTCGCGGTACAACATCCGTAACCTTTCACACTGCATTTCTACCACAAGGAGCCTCTCCCCTGCAACAACAAACCAAAGCGAGTCATGAGGTTCCACGCAAAGCTAGTTACTTGAGTCCAACAACGCCACCTTAATACCAATAAATAGAAACAAACACAACATTTGCCTTGTAAGAGACCTGATCAAATAGTCTCACCTAATCAACAAAATTAAGGAGAAAACCTAATCCGTACAAGCAATGCTTTTCCTCAAGTTTCATTTATATTTGGTTAGCAAAGACATGGCTATGTAATTAAGACAAAGTTCATTTTAGTGAGCAAGTTTATGAGCCAGCAAGAGCAGGAGGTTAAAAGAATTTATGCCTACTGTCAACAAATCAGTAGGCTCCCTTTTACACTGGAGATCATACTGAAATCCTCTTAATTTTTACCCTAACATCCTTTGCCTCAGTCTCTTTTTCTTGCAATGAAAGGCTCTGACACGTTCCTGAAACGTGCCCTTGAACTAAGACTTCTGCTGGGCCCACCGCTTTTCCGTACACAAGAGGGAAGGAGAAATCAAGAGCTCAGCGATATGGAATATAAGCAAGCATTATGAAAACCAGCATAAAGGTCAAAAAAAGGAAACATTAAAATGATAGCGTGAAGGAACACAGAGTAAGTTACACTGGAAGCAAGAGAAGTGGAGCGGGTTCAGAAGCATAGTACCAGCGACCTAGTCCCGGGACTGGCATCTTCTGTGAGGCGCCGGATAATCACGGTCTGGCCTAAACTTTCTGCCTCATGGTTAAAATGATTTAGTCCAATTAGTAGCTACTCTTAGGTTAACTGCTATGACAAGACGTGCCGTACTGCGCTAGCAATCAAACTGTAAGTAGCTGGAGCACAAAACATGGAAACGATTTTAAAAGCTGTTATGTCTCTGAACTGAGTATGACAATGAAGCTGCAGGAAGGTGCTGAATACCTACCAGGGCTGCACTCCTGCGCTACCAAATTAAGGACTTCTACAGCAGCTGGACACTGTTGAATGAATTCTTCACAGAATGAGCTGTCTTCTAACAGCTGAGCCATCACCAGGCATGCTCTTAACGGAAAAAGAATACATTTAAAGCATTACAAAGCGTACGCTGAATTCAAAGTTGTCTTTAGGTTTATTGAATCCAAGACTATTTTAAAAGACAGCATGCCAACAGATCTATTTCTTTCTCTGGTTGCTTAGCTATGCATGGGAACTTCTGCAATGACAGCTTTCCCCTGCTTCCTAACATCTACTTAAACGAAGCATTTGCTCAACACATTATCGGCGGTACAGGGGGCACTTTATTTTTGGCGCTCATTTTAACGACATCCAGAAACTAAATGTACTTGAAGAAGCAAACAAGAATTTCTGCCTTGTGCCCCGCTGTCCTATGTCAATACCGACAGAGGACGGAAACAGGAACCCACCCAGCTTTCTTCAGCATTTGAGTACGGTTATCAGAACAGACTGAGGTGCTGCACAAAACCCAACGACTCACCTGGTTCTTATTTCAGCAAGAAGCCGGACCACTGCCATTACTGGAGTTGAGCCATCTCCTGTTGCAGGAAGTGAGGTGTGAATAGATAGACTTCCCTCCTGAGGGAGCAACATGGACTGGACTGCCTGTACTACCTTCTCAGTAATGGACAGTTTATGAAGAGGCAATGCCTGATGGTGGGGGGGCACGGTAAAAAGTTAAATTCAAGTAGTTAGTTTCTAAGAAATGAGGGCGTTTTATTACCTGGAGTTAATTCTCATTTTGTACTATCACAAAACCAGCACCAAACACCAGTCAAAAAAAAACCCCCAAAACCCAAAAGCATAACAAAACCAAACCCCAACAACACAGTATGCAATGGAACATCTTTAAGCACCAAAAGATGATTATCCAAGTTACTTGAATGAGAAGTTAAATATATATCTTAGCAATATATGTTTAAAATGAGGCAAACTTTACAAATAATCTTTAATCAAAGATGAAACGGACTTTTTAAAACGCTGTTAGATCAATTGCCAGTATGCTGTGACAAAAGAAATAGATAAATAAATAAAAGAATTGATATTACACTTAATATTGGATTCTTAAAACGACCGTACCTCAGATCTTGGAACACAGAGCCTAGATAATGGAATAGTTAATGTGTCTGATGCTTGGGAGGTCTTTCTACTGTCTATACTGGTAGGTGGAAATTTGACTGTTGCTATACCTTCTTGTTCATTAATAGATGCCACAATTCCAATGCTTCCTGCTATTCCTTTCCCTAAAACCTACAACCAAAGAAGGTCTGTGTAAGATTTCAGGTTTTACAAATGAGAAACACCGAGTGTTTAACACCACACGCCAACTCAACACACAATTAGAGCTGGGTATTTCAGGAAAGAGGAATTAACACACACCAGCAGCCTCCCCAGGTGTTAGTGCCACCGCTTCCCAAGCGCAGGGCGTGCCAACGCGGGCAAAACCTCACCAAACACACCGGTTCTCATTTAAGAGAAGAAACGTGAACGCTGCTGAATTACCTGAACTTCAGAACCTATTTTAATGGTCTCCTTAAAGCCACCCAGAGCGCACAGGGCAGCTACTGCCTGCCGAGCAATTCTTTGAAGTTTAGCAAGTTTCCTTCCACTGCTGCTCCCGTTCTCCAAAATGCTCTCTGCGTATTTCCCCAATTGCGGGATGTACATCAGAGCCCGAGACAGAACCTGAAGACAGAGGAAAAATACCAGAGAAGGACTTCAAAGCACAATTCAAACAAAAACCAACGCCCCAAGCCTCCAGCCCACACAGTCTCAGAAGAATTATTTTTGTTCTTGAAGGGAATTACATAACTCAGAATATTCTAAGTTCTCTGAAGTGCGAACGCCATCAAAGTTGGCTCCATTCCCCAATAACTTTTAGAATCACAGAGTTACACACACATTCTTAGCAATAGTTTTCGCTCAAGGATTTAGCCCAAGCAACAGACAAGGTGCTACAGGATTCAGAGGAACGGAAAAGCAACGCACTGTGCTTTCCAGCCAACGTTTCAGACCTTCAGAGGTCATGGCAAAGAGGAGTGAATAGCAAAGGTAGAGTAACTACCAGGCAAAGGCAAGAGAAGTCCCCACACAAGCAGCGTGATTAGTGACTGAAAAGAGCGACAGGTGAGTTACAGAATGACACCACATCCGCTAATGCTGGATAAATTTTGATTATTTATTCCACCCTAGGACATCAGACAGATACTATATCTAGAAAATGTTGCTGCTGCAGTTACACATCCCAGTTTGAAGTGTTAGAAGTAGCAAATCAGAAAGGAGTAGCTTAAGAAATTGCTAATAACTAAGTTCTCTTAACTACCGCGTACACGCTTGGTGTAAAATTTGATAGTCAAACTTCTCTTTGCTTACTTTTTCAGCAGTTGTTGTCCAAATCTGAGCTGCATTTGACTCTGGTGCCATCAACAAGCTGTGCAGCAAAGCAATCACCTCCGCTGCCATGCTGTTTGCAACGTGACCACTAATGAATGGCCTCACAGGATCCGTCCTGTACGGAAGAAGAAAGCAATTCGCCCGTTAATTACAAAGCAAGAGAAGGAGAAGGAGTTCCAATTGCCAGCACCAATATACAGCACAAAAAAGGGAAGTTTATAAACACAGGTTATTTTCTAGAGCACTACAACTACTGGGGCATAGAGAAAGCAGAATCCAGACTCTAAATATAGAATCAAAGCGACCTACCTGGCAAGCTCAGAATTCCTCTCTCTGCAAATAGATGTTTGTGCGGTTTTCTTTTTGTCCCCAGTGGACAACCCACTAGTAGTTTCTGGATTGATGGTTTCTATGGGTGGCCCAACACTAACTATGAGACCAGACTGTGCCCACTTGGTAGCTTTTCGAAGAGCTGCAGCAGCTTCTTCTGTAATAACTTCACAGCAGCCGCTCTGAAAATTGCCATATAAGACAAACACTAAAGTTAGCTCCGTTTGGCCACACTGTGTGATGCTTTTAACTCTCCTCTGTGTATGTAAAAGTACCGAGAACACATCAGAACACCCTCCTGTGTATGTATTAGTCATAAGACAAATTCTTTCTGTTGCTTTTGCCCATCTACAAAGAGATCAGAGATCAGCGTGGATTCATTGCCTTTAATACTCCATTCTTAACGGTATCGTTTCTCTTCTCTGATCAAAAAGCCACACACGAGTATTTCTGGTGCAAACACTCAAGAACATGTCTGAGAACATACACGAAAATTTATTTAAATATGGGGTTTTAAATCTGTACTAGCAATGTGCATTGAACACTTCAGGAAAGAGAATATTAAAGGCACTTAAATATGACCAGCAATGGTTGGAGGAAGCAGGAGCTGAAATTCTTTTTCATCCTCTACCCCTTCACTTACATCAATAACCGTATAATGCTACCATTACATCAAAGTTCTCTTTCTGAACCGTTCTGTAAATTAAACATTTGACAAAGGGGATTTAACATCAGTAAAAAATAAGATTTCTGACCGGCCACCGATTTTTGTGATGTTGAATAATTCTTCAGTTATTCCTTTTCTTACTTTTGTCATGTCTCGATCCATTTTCACCACTTTCTCCATATTGGCTCCAGTTCCCAGTCGGAATGGGCGACCTTCTGAGCTACTATTAAAGTGAAAACAAAACATATTAGCTTTGTTTTCAGCGGTGGAAAAAACCAGCTGAACTATACGGTACAATTTAATACATTACATGCGGTTTTAAATGATCGGAAAGCATCTCTTGCAGCTGATTTGCTCCACAGGAACAGAAACACTTGACAGTTAAGGACATACCCAACTGCACTGTGATTTACAAAGAGGAATTTAACATTATTCAATGTACTTATTTGCATAGCAATTTAACCTTTCCCCCCTCAGAAAGGAGCACAATGAAACTGGCTTTTACTGAACACAAACGCCTGAGGGCTCCTAGTTATCCTCTCACCGAAGAACACCCAGCAGCTTTTAGTGTCATTTTTAGGGCATGGGTTCAAAATCAACTTGGAGCAGGGGAAGACGAAGCAAATAGTACAAAATGCAAGAGGCGATACCGATGGCTGATGGACATTCAGAGATCTCCAAACCCAGGTTTGTACTAAGAATACTAAAGAAGCTGTAATAGCAAATTATTATCCAGCAGATGCATTATTAAAAGCAACGCTTCTAAAGCCAATCCTTTGATAGTTCTGTTTGTTAGTCCTACATTGTCTGTAATACCATAACAGGCTTCGCTCCATTCTTCTGATGGAGTACAGTTTCGGTAGCTAATTTTTCACGTGGTTGTTTTCAGACAGATTAAGATGTTTTAAAGTTCCTTTGCTGGTGGTTTACACAGCTTGTAAGCAAGCCAAAACTGAAACGTCACCCTTCATATCCCTCTCCTCCTTTCACGCACCCATATACTCGGCTCCGTTTCAGCTTTGCTGCTCTCATCATTGCTAAATAATCTTCTACAAAAACGACAAGGCCAGGAAATATTGGGATTTAGATTCTTTCTGCTGCTGCCTCACCGCAAGTTCAGTACAGTAGCAGTATATTTTAACCAGGTAGCAGTGTGCAAAGCATCAGCCCGATAAACCTTGCCTTTAGAAGCATTATCTGATTATTTTGCCAGTAAACGCAATAAACTGGGAAGACATTTCGCTTTCCCATTTGCTATTATGTTTAGGATACGTTTTTCTACAGCACTAAAAAAAGAGAAGAAATGGAACTGGTGAAATTGGTTGCCAATTCCAGCCTCGTGCATTCAGATTACCTTAGTAATGGCTGAAGGACTTCATGGGATGACTGGTCTTCCCGCTTATGAATAAAAATAGAAAGTTTACCATCCACCGCCTCGCTTTCTTCTCCAGGATCTTTATCGCCTTTTATGGAATTTTTAGGGCTGGCTTTTGCCAAAGCAGTATCTGGCTCAGAGGCAGTTGGAGAAAGAACCGTCTGGCAGCCTTGAAGTTGACAGGAAAAAAAGAAAACAAAGTAAAACACACAACCATGAGCTCCAGCAACAAACTTGCCTGCCCTTGACACGAATGCTAACATTGCTGAGACGCATCTGAAACATCTCTGTGACACACAGCTTAGTTGGAGAACAGCTAAATTAAGAGGCACATGGAAAGTCACAGAAATACCTTCTCTTTCAACCCTGCCATATCATACACCTTTTCCTACCAGAGCTTTCTGTCAACACAATACAATAGCTCCTTGGAGAAGCAGGACTTGCTTGGTAATTTCTTAGATTACGACAGCAAAAAGATGCTGGTACCTGGTACCACATAATCCGCCAGCTTTGCCAACAGCAGGGAGGCAATCTTGGAGGCTGGGTCGCTGGGATCATCCTGCTCACTATTCAGGGAGGGTACTGAGTAACTCCAGGGAGGCAATTCCACATTTCCGCAGTCCTCAACACTCATGAGTGGCAGTGCAGCCCGACACAACTGGAGGATTATAAGGACCAGCTTTGGAGAAGGACGCTGGTCCAAGAGGAGTGACAGAAGCTTGGAGACACAGGCTGGCTGGCTCAGGATTGCTTTACCTATGTGACTCCTGAAAGGGAAAAGACAGGTAGCTGTTGTTTGCAAAGAAATAACGGACTGCTTGTGATGCCCTTAGAATTAAAACCTAATTATTTACAAGATGCAATGAAAAAAAAATTCAGTGTCTGACAAAACCTGATCTGCAACGATTCTTACATGAACCGACAGGAGCAATTAAACACTAAGATCAAATGTCAGTTTACAGTCAAGTTTTAGAATGGTTCTGCAAAAAAAGTCCCCCCAGAGAAGCCCCACCTGCTTTCATACATGGAAAAAAAATACTCCAGAGGTAAAGTACCTTGACAGGTCGTTCAGAAGACTGAGGACATCCTGAAGCGCGTCATTTCCTGCGGCCTGATTACCACAGCACTCGGTAGCTCGTGCGAGGTGGTTGGTCAGAAGGCTGGAGACCTGACGAGCCAGCCCGGAGTGAACAGCTTCTGTGGAGCCACCTTGGAAGTTAAGGCAAGATACACAAGCGGAATTAACAAAACTGGATGTACACACGTACAAATTCCTCACCCAGAAATAGTAACAAGTGTTTTTGTCTTGCTATAGCCAAACTTTTATATATAAAATTTCCTTCATTAAAAATAACACTCCATGCAACATCTATGTCCCCTTAGCCAACAGCCACGTGTCTGTAAGTTTACGTATGATGGGTGAATCCTGTCACAGGAGAAACGGGTAAGTGATCACTTGGGGTCTCTGGGTTCTCTGGCTCTCTAGACAGAGCCAAGTGGCAGACTCGAAATTATCTGCAATATAAACACTCCCAGGAGGAGGAAAAAAAGCTTGAATTGAAAAAAAACCAAACAAAACAATAAGACAAAAATCAACTTATTTTTGTATCTGCTTGTGTGTTCCAAAGAACCCACACAGTACTGAAGTCACGGCGAGCGAACGTCCTAGTTTAAATACGTTTACACCACTCCTCAGGCACTTGGGGCAATTCTAAAGCACACAGTTGAAATCTATTTGGCAGTGCTCCTACCTTCTTCCTTCTCCCATTCCACACATCGATTGGCTAGCACCTGGAAGGCAGCCCAAGCCATGGTGGCCACTTTCTGTTTTTTAGTTTGTTTTTCATTTGAGCTGGATTCTGTCTGGCTGCTCAAACTGCAAAGCCGGTCCATGAGCTGTACCAGGCCGCTACGCACCAAACACTTCTCTTCACTCCTGTACGAGAAGAGAAATCCCGATTTCCCTTCGGTCGCTAACAACAGACACAGCGGAAATCCCAAACTTGCTGTTAACTCCATGAATTCATTACTTCACTTCTCAGAGAAATGGTTCTGTCGCTCCCTTGTCCTCTCCAGATTAAATTCGGTATTCTGAGAAAATCTAACAGGATGTTCTCAGATACTCCCCATTACGGAGAAAGGGAGTATATTTACAATATAATACTTTTCCTTTTTTATAATATAATACATTTCATTAAGGCAAAACCTAGTAAGGACAGCTGTGGGTGCCCTCCTTCCCCTTCTGGAAGAAATACTGTCGTACCTGGTGTAAGGTATAGTGCATAAGAGGCCAATGCTATTTGCACAAGCAATAGGGTAGCGAGCGCACAGCGAGACCACCGACGTCATAGTCTCTCCAAAAGCTTCCTGGACTTGTTCCACCATCCCGCCACACGTGAGCTCCTCAATTCTGTTGGCAGATAGGTATTTGAAATGGTAGGCTTTCTAGGTTAAATAAAATGAACAAACTTCCAAGTATAGCTTTAAAAAAAAATCACCACATAGGAAGAATTACTCAAGGAAGATTTAGAAGCAAAAACTGCAAGTGACTTAGTGTTTTAATTTGAAGCATACGTAAACAAGATAACGTGGTAGTTTTACCTCAGGCATGATTGAGATCTGACTACAAAGAAAACACTGGCAAAATATTTATCAAATTTAGAGGACAGTGTAAGTATCAGCTAAATCTACCACTACTACCTAGCTAACACGAATTTAGAATTAAAACAGAAGAGTAAGATCTCCTACATCCTTGTCTGTAGACACATCATCCCAGTATGAAAGTTCTAAATAAAAACATTTCTCAGAGTTTTCTGCTTTTTTACCCCACAAGGGCCAAAGTGGTTGTTGCAAAGTTTGTGCTGCAAACTGAAGCCCTCAGAGCTCATCACTTCCCCCAGTTTTTCTTTGCCCAAAGCAAAGCAAAGGTCTCTCTTCTTCAGACACCAAAACACTGAATTATTTTCAGAGAACTAAACCAACCTTGGTCCCCCCTGAAGTACCATGGTCACTGGGCCTACAAGATGTGTCACCCCACCGACCCGGACAGCTGCCGTCAGCAGCTCTCTCATGTGCACCAGTGCTTGCTTCCGTGTGTTCCCGCGTCGCCACCTGGTCTGAGCAGCCAGCAGGAAACTGCTGCTGGACACCTACGAGATTTTGGTTGGTTTTGTTAGTGAGAGACAAGCAAGACACACCTCCTTTCTTTGTGAAAGTTTGGATTTGAAAATACGACGACTGAGCCTGTTTGAAAGGGCATACCGCTTGGTCGGGATTCGTTCCTATGAAAGCGAACAGCTGCCCCAGCAGGACACTGTACGTGGGCTTATCTCTGCTGTCCTCAATGGTCAGTGACTGGAGAAGAGTGAAAGAGCTGCTTCTGTGGCTGGTGACGTGGCGGCGCCTGGGAGAACACAGGATCGTTACAGCTGGCGGCAGCAGCAACGGCTCCAGCGAAAACAGAACGTACCATGCTTGCAAAATGTACGATGATTTGAACAACACAGGCCACGCCTCTGTAAAGCAGCTTGGTGGAATAAACCCTCGCATACCTTTGACTTGATCGAGCAAACTCGAGATCCTCGTTACCAATCATTTCTAAGTCGGATGGCGCTGACATACTGCGAAGGAAGACGGGCTGGCGGACTGCGTGAGAGATCACTTTTGTTTCAGATGCTGATTTACAGGCTGCAATATTGCACGGTAAGAAAGAAATGTCAGTCCTGGCGAAGGACATTATTTACAAACGGTTTTTAAAAATCCCTGTGGACAGCCCAGTGAAAGCTGTAACACGGGGTGGGGAAAACACAGGCTAAGCAAGGCCTTACAACTCAGGTCTGAGGACTTCCCTGGATTCAGGTATTGTTTCAAGTTAATTTTGTTTTCATTAGGTTAAGCACTTTTTTTCCCCCCAATAGTTCAGGAGACTAAAGCTTAAACCCCACAGTTGTTACTCAGACCTTAATTTCCCATCATTATGGCAATCAGAAGACACTCAACTTCATTTACAGTAAAATAATTTCATTTCAGAAGTAGGAAAAAAAAAAAAAAAGGTTTTCTTTTAGTATAAGCAAAAGAGGGAAAGTAAGAGAAAAGGAATAAATTAGATCTTTAGGAAAAAGAAAAAGAAAGTACAATGCTGGTAAGGAGACCTATACCTGGGGTCTCGGCAGGGGTACCAGATATACTTCTTGTGATCCCAGACTGTGCTGCAATAGTGACATGGAGTAACAGCTCTGCTCTGTTCATCAAGCTCTTAACCAATGTTTTTGTCTTCGCTAGGGGATGATAAGTCTTCTGAATCAGAGAATTCACCTCTTGGAAAAACTTCTCCCTAAGATTATGAAAGAAAAATAAAAGAAGCAAATGCAATTATGTTTTAATGCCTTCTGAAACTGTTAGGTGAGAGAGGTTACTTTAAAGTAGTAACATGGAACACCAACCTATTCCATGCCAACCAAGTAGAGTAGGGTAATGGTTGGACTCAATGATCTTAAAGGTCTTTTCCAACCTAAATGATTCTACGATTCTAAACAGGTGATTTGTTAGCACGTACTAGTAGCTGTAGGCACTAATATTAATACACTTAGCACAAATGTTTCTAACAATCTAATCAGAAATTGCTGGACAGGCAGGAGAATTAAGTTTTAAAGTAGCTGCATCCCTGGTTAGAAGTTCACCTGAATGTTCCTGCTTCCAAAGATCATCTTCCTTCTACAGGTCTACCAGCCTTTAACGGTTAAGACACAAAATGTTTTTGAAACATTTAGTGGCGACTTCTATTTCACGTCAGTAAGTGTCACAGGGACACAACGAGATTCAAGTGCCTCCTTCAACAAGTGTTCAGGTACACACGCAACCTTACCTCTGTGTATTGGAACCCACTGAATTTCCACATCCACTTAAAGCTGTTAAACTCTGAAGTACCCTCCCTAAACGACACACTCCACAGCCAGCTACTGACCTTAATGCCAGGACCACGTTCTCAAGATCGCCTCCATCAAAAGAAACTTCTTTCATGGAACACAGAAGTTCGAGTTCTTTCATCTTGCTCTAAACAAAGTGGAGGAAAAGGATGAGCATGTCTTGAGAGAGCAGCAGGAAGCATGAGCACACAGGGCAGCCACCACGCTCACCTCGTTGAAGTGATAGTCATAAAAGAATGGGACGTTGTTCTCCAGCTTCCCATGCATGGCGTCATCTACCTCATTCTGCCATTTCTGCTCCAGCTCGGCTACACTCTGAGAAAGACAAAAATAACATTTACCACAGTTGTTCATTTTAAGGAGTAGAAGAACTCTTAGAATAAAGAAATCTGAGTACATTTTGTATTCCTATGTTTCTAAAATGCTGTTAATATACATTTATTCTCAAAAAAAAAAAAAAGCCTTCTGCTTTTTTATACAATTTTACTTTTACCTGCAATTGTCTCTCCATGGCATTTAGCTTCTTAAAGGTCTCTCCCATAATTTTACACAGTAAATCATATTCTTCAGCATGTTCTTCCTGATACTGGAAATTTATCAAGGACTGGAGTGCATCAACCAAATTCAGATGTTTAATCACACAGGAAACTACCATCTCCTCCATGACTTCTGGCTGAATCACTTCCCTGGGGTGACAGGTAAAGCCAAACTCGTTAAGTAAGAATAAACGGGCAAACCTGGACAATTTGTCCACTAGATGCTGCACTCCCCAACAAGTACGGACAGAACATTAAATGCAGACCATCACACACGACAGGCAGGGCTCATCCTCACCACTGCTTTTTTAGCTCGCTCACTTTCACTTCAAACATTTCAAGCAACGAAAGTTAGAGACAACAGACCAAACGACGACTACTTACTTTATACTAGGTCTAAATTGAGGCCGAGCACGTCCAGAAATTTCCCTGAGTTTAATCATGATTCCTGGAGGCAGCCTAATCCGAGGGAGATCAAAGTAGTGTCCAACAGGAGGCACGAGGACATCGGAAGGATATGTAAATTCTCTATCTTCATCGATAGTAAGAGGCAACGGAGAAGGACTTGGTGTAAGGGCTGGAGATATTACACCATTCGCTTCTACCTGCCACTGGCACCTGGAAAAAGGAATAAAACCAGATTAAAAGGATTTCCTGCCCCCCGCTAACTCTCCTGCCTCATTCAGAAAGACACATTAGTCAACAACACATTACAAAAACTACATATGAACATTTTAGGTGTGGCTTGTAGCCAAGGTAGCCCAATCCTCCTCCTCTTACGCTAAAGAAAAACTCTATTCCAGAACACACAACTGCTGAGCAAACTCTGAAGGAAATATTATCAAAACAGCACCTTAAAACATGAGACCTGAGCAGAACGACAAAAGTCACCTTCCCTCAGAAAAAAAAAACCAACACAAACCACCATGGGAACTCAAGATAATTTTTTTTTACCTTTGTAATAGTTTTGATCTTAAGAGCTCTTGACAGGTTTCTTCATCTTTGGTAATTTCTGGTCCGTTGTATAATATCCGCAGCATTGAACAAGCCAACACAGAAAGGCCAAGTGCCAGGTCAACTAGGAACGGCAAACCTCCCGACACGTCCTCTGAAGACTCCTGTAGTAGGAATAAGTTGCACTAATCAACCACCCATGAAGTTCTTCCCCAGCATATTTCAAGATTGGAGATTTTATGGTTTTATATAGAGTCTTAAATATCTGAAATAGAGATCTGTATCCATCAATATCTGCCTTACACTGGGGTGTACTGAAAAAATGCTTAACGATTAAAAGCAATCTGTAACAGCGACTCGAGAAGAGAAACAAAGGATTTCAACGTTATTATCCTGAACCAAGAAAGAAAAGAAAAGGGAAGTTATCTCTGGTTCAGTCTTTCTTTGGCCTGCAGATCTGTCACCTCGCAGGCCTACTCCTACCTTCCTGGTAGTGGGGTTTGAGCTTCTCTTTGTTTGATCCTAGTGTCCCTCCCCTCTCTTTATAGCCTGTAATTACTTCCTCATTAAATCTTCAATTTCCAGGCTTTTACCCATCTCTCCAAAGGAACCCTGATCTACAGGCAGCAAGTGATACTAAAGAGACTTCCCCAAGTCCAGTGCCAACGACAGGAGATAGGTAAGACTTATTTGGTAATAACTATCTTCATAAAATCCTACACATGCCACAGACCATGCCAGAGGGTGCCTCGAGCTGAGGGAGCCAAACATCTCAAACTTCGGTTCTTTACATCGTAAAAAGACGCTTTCTCTTACTGCCCAAATAACTAAGCTATTACTGGTTGGAATTTCAAACATTAACATCCACCTTTGAAGAAATACATTTCTACTTGATCTGAAGAGTGCAACAGACAGAAGAGAAATTGAAGTGGAGCCTATCCCATGGAATCTGTCCCGTTGGAGTACCTGTGCTCGAACAGTGCAGGCAAAGCCCCACATAGCTTTGTCTGGAGTGTTGTGCTCCCGACCACTCCGCATTTCAAAGGAGAAGGTGACTGTATCTCCTTCCACCTTCACATTTTGATGGGGAGGTAAAACAAAAAAACAAAAAAAGAAGAAAGAAGATACATTTAAGAATTGAAGCAAACAAACAGGCTTTTCACAGAAGTGCCTAATTTTATGGATTAATGTTTTTAATGGCAGTTATCTAAGCACTATTTTTACCTCCAATTATATAACCTGATTTAAGATTCTTCCCTTTTTGTAAGGATATCTTTTAGTGGACAATTTGATTTGAATTTTGCTGCCAGCTAAGTAAAGTAAAACTGAAAAAAAACCCCCATTGTTGTAGAATCAAAAGTAGAATTTATCAGGCTGTGTTACTTGGCCTTGATTTTCATTAGAATACTTTCATTATCTGTCTGCAGGAAATCATGCAATAATCAACAGTTCTCTTCCTGAAGGAAGACAGACAAGCTCTTCAGGAATAATGTCAGCACATTAATAGAGGAGTTTGCTAAAAGAGCAGTGTAAAAATCTATCTCTGAAGAATAAATGAAATTCCATTAATTGTAAACAACAGAGTGCTTGTCTGAAATTACCTTCCAGTTTATTAATTCTTGGTTTTCTTGTAGAAGTTATTTTTTGCTATGCATACAAGCCCAGTTCTAGTGTGCAACGACGTAGCAGCGCAAACACGTATGAAAAAAAAAATCATACTGCATATAATCTGAGGGAACATATTGCAAAATTCTTGAAGTTTCAAGAAGTTTGAGGGATTTTTCCGTGTTAGCTTTACTGCCAAAAGTATCCAGTGTCATTTTAAAACCCAACTCAAATGGGACGTTGCTACGTTTACTACTTGTTATATTTGTGGGTTACTGCTAAAAAAATGTAGTCGTGCCCACGGACCTTAAGAAAACACACACAGCCCCAGACCGGGCAAGAATTTCTAGAAATTCTAGACCTAGAAGGTTTATTTCTGAGAACAGCAGTGCCATTAGAGACTCCGGGGCTGGCACGTTCAGATAACAAATTCCAGTAAGACATAACAAAACAAGATAAGCTCACAGAGAAGCGTCACACAACACACAGTTCAGTTTCAAGTTATTCCCCAGGGACGTAACAGCCCACTTAAGAAGTGATCTCATCACGAATAACCGTACGCTTAAAAGCTTGGCCTTGATTGCTATAAGGGTTAAGTTTCCAAAGGGGATTTTTCTATGTGAAATATTGTTAGATTATAATACTGTACCTTTACTAAGTCTTTCGGCCAACCAGTTCCTAAGACACTACGGCTGCCATATCCCAGTGTATTGCCTCCATACTCAGCAACCTTCCTACTGTTTGTGTTAGGACCAGCATAGATCACCAACTTCAAAACATAAAATACACTGTTAGACTGTAAGAGAAAAACAAGAAAATCTAATAATAATAATAATACTTAGCACTTACATTGCGCTTTCTCTTTTCAAAGCGCTTCATCAACATTAACAAATCCTCACAACAGCCCTGTGAGGTGAGCAGGCAAGTATTATTATCCCCATTTTACAGATGGGGAAACTGAGGCAGAGAGGAAATTGTGTGACTTGCCCCCGAGGTCACACAGCAGCAGAACTGGGAGCAGAAATCAGGAGAAATCCTAACTTCCAGTCCTTGTGCTGATCTAACTGGAACATCCTGCCTCTCTACTAAGAAATGGATTGATCCTGCTCCCATCAGAGTTTGTATTTTGTCATGACTTCAGTGGGAATAGACCCAGGCCCAAAGTTTTCTGGAGGAGCTTAACCAGGAATGGGTGACATTAAGACACTTATAAATAACTAATGGGAGCGAGTATCACAGGACTTGCTCTATGTCGAAGAATATATGGCAACAATTAGTAAGCAGCACAAGCAGCTCTCTGATGATACAAAGTAAATAAGGGTTATTGGTTGCCTTGTTGAAATTGAAAGTACTTGTTCATATTAATCCATGTAAACAAGCCATTTATCTTCAGGGGGAAAAAAAAAAAACATTTATCATTGGGGGGAAAAAATAAATCTTTCCAGTTCTTTCCAGTTCAAACAAACTGTGCTGATCTACAGATTAGGCAGCTAGATTAAAATCACAAAAAATGAACAACAGCAAAAATGAGGAGGAAGTGAAACATTGACACTCTGAGCCATCATGAAATGAACTTTGAAAGAAGGGAAGAGCCGGCATGAATTTCTGAGGGGGGAAAAAAACCAAAAACAACTCCCCCCAAACCCAGTTCCTTTGGAGCCTGCTCTATTTCTCCTCTTTCATAACTACCACTACTTCTGACCTCTCTTGAGGAAACTTCCCAGTCACAGAACCTGGTTTTAAACATTTAAATAATCACTGGATATCATGTTCTGAAACAACACACGAGAAGGATTAAGCATATATTCTTTTTGGATTGTTTCTTCAAGAATAAGAGAAATTAAACAAGAACCATTTATTGCCTTCTTCTCCCCCAACGCTTGGTACGTTTTCTATCATTTATCTAAGTCTTAAGATGCAACTCAAGAATTCTTTTGCAAAGTTATTCACTCTCGTGCCACACAAGAAGTAACCTCTCTGCACCCCTGTACTTTAGAGCCTTGAAGTAAGTAGACTGTGACATTACAGCACACACCAATAAGTTCCCATCAATAAAAGCCTCCTGCGTTATCCTGAGCACTGGAAATAAGGTGCCATGAAGGACAAGGGGCAGAAAAGATGGAAATGGGCAATGCTGCTGACTGAGATATATAGGAGAGAAAGAATTTCTGAATTGGCCTGTACTTACCTTATCGTAATCGTACTGGGAAGAACATCTGTTGTCAAATCTAAGATACAAACAGCGGGCTCCTGGAATATGCACAGTTTCTTTAAATTTATAGTTATCCCTGACGGGATGAACCGTTTCTACAGTCTTCCCCGCAGCCCAGGGAGCAGGGATCTTCAAACCCGTGAGAAAACCTGGCTCTTCCTTCTCTTCCAGCATTCTGAAATTAGAGTGAAAAATTAGCCCTAAAGTTCGCCACGCAGATTTCTACTATATATTCAGACACCAGACTCTGGAGTATTTAAAATCACCTCTCAGTACTGACACACAGCTATTGACTGCTCACATTAGGCACAACTGGACCAAGGGAACACGTGGAATTTCAAGAGTGTGAACTCTGTACGTTAGAAATAACTGCGCCCATCTCTAACCTGGAGAAGCTGAACTTCCCCCTATACTTTCCAATTTCCAAATTCTGGAAATTGGGACAAGCTAAGTAGCACCATAAAAGCAAATGGTGCTATATATAGATTCTAACGCATGATTGGTACCGTTAAAAAGCCCTTCCCTCCTGGCACGGTACCCAAAACTGATTATACTGTCAGGAAACAATGTGCCTAATATTTCACTGAAGCTTGTAATTTGGAGGAGGATTGAAAATAAATTCCTCAGAGTTTTCACACAGTATATTACACATTATCCCAAGTTGTTTAATGCTACAAATTCTGCAACGCTGCAAATAGCTCTGGTAAGCATTTTTTAATTTAGCTGCGTGTTTCTGTTTCTAAGCAGAAGCTTTGGGCTGAGGCACAGGATTTAAATGCAGGACTTAAAATCATTATATTTCCCTATGTAAATGAAACCACTTCCTATCTCTGCAATGGTTTTAATACTGTATCTCATGCTGCCAGAGCCATTTACATTTTCTCATGATGGTCTTCCTTAGCCTAATTTATTGCAAGAGGAACATTTAGAATTAATTCCTAATGCTTGAGGTGAGGGGAAAAAAATCCAAACAAATCATACTCTGTGCAAACAACCCGAAGATATTAATCATTTAATTCTCTGTGCAAAGTATTTCAGAACTAATTGCCTTTTGTAAAGGCTTATATATATAAGACAGCCTTACACACCATTACGGCTCTGCCTTTTTCAGAAAAAAAATTAAAATACTTGCTGCTTTAAGGTTTATCTGACAGCAACGGTCAAATGAACATCACGCGTAACATAGTTTATGCTGTGAAAAGACCCAAACGGAAAGAAAAATCACCTCTCATCAGGTAACAGTTTCCCTTTCTGTTCTGATGCACCACTGGGGGAACTGTTCAGTTCTGAGAAAACCGGAGACTGAGTTTTAAGCAGCAGTGCAGTCTGTGGCACAAAACAGATGCGTTAGAAACACGCAAACAGTAAAGCACTTCAAGATCTCGTTACTCAAATACATGAACAATTGCACTGTATGTTCTTATTGACAAGAAATCAGTAGCTGTTGTACCAAGTTAAATTTAATATTCGGCATTATCAGCTTTTGTAGCAGTTGAGCAATTCTTCAGCTATGATCTGTGGATCACTTCCTGCAGAAAGCTGACCAAGACCTACAGAGTTTTAGAACGTGCACGTCACATCTTTTCTCCTTTGCAGACAACTACGGACACAAAGACCGCACCTGACTCGTGTACAGAACCAGCTGCACCAGCTGGGGCATCAAGGCGTCAGCCATAGTCAGAGTTTGCAAATTTGGATGCATCAGAGATGTCAGCAGGACAGGGAGCAGATGACCCAGCATAGTAGCCTTTGTAATTTGCTCCAGGCCTTTTAATCTGTAAGGAGAGTCAAGGTTTACATAGCAACAACTATTTTCACAGAGTATCACTACTATTTTTAGTTATCTATTTAATCTTGTAACAGGCTGTGTAAGCAGGCAATTCAGAATTCAACAGAGAATATTTGCATTATATTAAAAAACACTCAGCCAAAAGCTTAATATGTTGAGAAGATTACAATTTCTCCAAAGTGTTAGCACCCTAGTCTTTGCCATCAATTCTTCCTAAACCATGATACAGCAGAAGACAGTAAATCAAGAGCTTAATAATTACTTAGAAAATTATAAGCTCCCCTGGGCATGGGATGAAAGCCCACATCAAACACACACGTGTTTGTTCAGTATGTACATCAGGCTCCTGGCACACGGAGCTCTAAGGACTTGAAAAGAATCTCTACCTACAAAAAAAAGATATATTTGAGCATGAAACCCATCCGAAAGTATCTCAAAGGAATTGTGTATTGTCAATAAACAAAACTAATCTTGCAGGCACAGAAAAGCGTAGAAGCTGAAATCAAACACAGCGGGGAGAGGGAGGAGTTTGTTTAGTGAGAGAAAAGGTTCACAGCTTTTGTTTACATCCCATTCCCAACATGTATTTTAAGTGGAGGGGAGGCAGGGAAGGGCAAGTGGACACTATAAACACGCAGGATATCATAACAACATCCAGAACTTGTCACGGATAAAATACCTGGTCCAGCTACTAGAGATGCAATAATCAGGAATTTTAAAATAAAAAATACCGTAGCTTACAGGAATGATGAACTATAGTTTGTTTCCAGTGACCCTGCTCACAAATACCACTGCAACGGACTGAAACATCACCAGTTTGAAGTTTCCACAGATTATCAAGCTCCTAGTACCGACACGGAGAGTCTGATTCTAAATTCTTCCACAGATAACCACTAAGCAAATACTATAATAAGAAACCGTCCCTATGTGTTCAAAGCTCAAGCAGGATGTTATAAAGTAATGCTAAGCGTGCTTGTACAGTAAGCCACAGAAAGCAACAGTTTACTGTTTTTTAAGTCAGCATATTCACCTTACCTTTGCTCTCTATCAGAAATGTCACTGTTGATCAGGGCCGTCGTGACTTGTTGCAGCATTTCTAAAACTTCATCGCATCCTGTCAGAATTTGTGTAGCAAGAGACAAAATGCTGGTCTTTAATTCCTAGGTACAAAAAGAGTTACAGGATACTGAAATTCTTAGAGAACGCCAAAAAAGGACAACAGAACAAAACGATGGATTTCCAAATTAAAATAATGGTAATGTGACCTGGCAGGCCTGCAGCAGGAGACTCATCCAAGACTTAAATTTGATTAATGCTAAGGCCCAAAGTGCTGGGAGAAACTAGGTGCATATTTTACAGGATGCACATCCAGTTTCTAGAGGGAAGGACTCCCCAAGTCCAGCACAGGACAGCGAGCTGTTAGCCAGCCAAGGTACAGCATTGGTGACAGAATGTCCTAGCAGGTGTAAGGATCACTGTGGAGAGAGAAACTGAACAATGAAAACATGGGTGAATAGTGAGACAAGAAAAGTACTAGAATATTTAGCATTTACTCAATGAGCCTGAACAAATAACTTCCAACTGCAGCACATTACGAGCACACAAAGTCTCAAAGAGCAGCAGACAAAACCAGCTTAACAAACAATAGCAGAAATTCAAAAGTCAATATCATTATAGAAGAATTGGTACCGTTGCAAAGAATATTATGATGAGCCAACCTGCACGCTGGGACAAATCTGCCTTCTACGAGTTCATTCAAGACTATTCCAGCAGCCATATGAAATGACACCATTTTAATAAACCTTAGAGCAACAAAACAACCGCTGCCCGCCAACCTTGTCCTCTAGCTGTTGCATTGCAACAACCATTATTCACCTTATTTCAGACAGCAGATGTAGGTGGCTCTACATAAGCTTAAACTGCAAAAAAGCAGAAGCCAGGTAAGGCAAACAAGAAAACCCCTTTCCTATTTAAATCTGAAAAATGTTTTTTCAAGGACCATCTAAGTGATTTGGAGAAGAGGAAGCGGTGGTGTGGGGTAACGTGTCCAGAAAGGACTAATCTGGATGATGAAGATGGATTTTCTTACTAGCACATATTAATTAAAATACATTTTAAACTTCATTATACGTATATTTAGGACGGGAAATGTCTGCTTTCACAATACGGAGCCCAAGCTGGGGTACTGAACACAGAACAATCGCAGACTTTAGCTAGAGAACAGGAAAAAAACTGCCTACAGTGATTTAACTAGACCCAGAGGAAAAGAACCAACACAACAGCATAAGTAGAATGCACTGCAGAAACAAGAGGTGTCACAGGAACACTGACTGTAGAGAGCCATACTAGAATAAAACTTGGTGTTTACCTGTACCTTCAATGTCTCTCCCTGCAAGGAGCTGTCACTGTCATCATTTTCATCAGGTTTAATCAAAATAGTGTTACTGAGGAGGTGGTTCTGTACGGCCATCAGATACCGCAAACACGAAGATGCAGCCTTTAACATAAATAAGTAGACTTTACATTATCTAAACCCCTTAAGCAACCTTGAGTCAGGCAATCCCTGTACTTCGAAATATAAAAGAGGAAAAAAAGTTGAGGGAGAGGACAAGCAAGAGTATAAAATAATTTCCCTTGAACAGAAATGTTTGCTGATTTAAATGTATTAACAAGAAAACAATTGCAAAACACTGAATTTTGTTAAGCAACTTGCAAAACATATAAAGAAGCGGTGCCATTTCATTCAAGTAGGTTACATTATAGTAATATTCCAGGACTGTAACATTAATTAATTCTTAAAAGAGAGAGCTATATTTAAGTCACACTCCTGAAGGTGCTGCTGCTCCTTTCCCACCCTCCTGTCGTCCCCCCCTCCCAGTGCTTGCATTCGAATTCACCCACAGCGCAGGGAGCTGACCCTGCTCCCATTTACACACGCTTTTACCGCTATATAACGTCAATTTTCTCTCATTTCTGTCTGCAAATGATAGTCCTTTCTGCTTGCATGGATCATTATACACGACTGTAGAAGAAGTTTGCTTTTTAAGTAGTTGTAATGCTCTGAAGAGTGAGATACACAAACTTCTTTTCAATTGAAACAGCTGCTAGAGCAACTGGAAAATATATCCACATATAAAACAGTTGTAGCATCGCTGTATGATTTACTTTGCTGCAAGAAACTGTTTCGTCCTTCCCTGCACGCACAAACCAAAAGACACCCTTCTCCTGTATTTGTTAAGACACACAACTACAAAGGTTTCACTTTTAGATACTCAGTGAAGATGGAGGATTTAAGGAGGAAAAGAAGTCAAAGGCAAATATACTTTTATCAAAATCCATTTTACTTACAGGCACAGTTGAAAGAAGCCTTTGAAAGTCATCTTTAGATACAGTTTGGCACTTGGTGATTAAGACACAAGATTCTCGGACAACAATCTTGAGAATGTAGTGCAACAGCTCATCATTGAGTCTGCAAAAAATGCAAGAAAAGGAAAACGTTAATAGTCTAATCGTGGTGCATTTTCTGCAGCTCATCTCAATGCCCTGCAAGCTATACCACAAATTACTCGTAACTAAAACAATATCTCTTCAGACACAGAGAAAACCAAACCTGAACTATTTAACAGCAATCAACACAACAGATTATCAGTGATTTCCTGCACTGCGCCGATATAAATCTATGGGTTCTAATGACTCCTAAAAAAGATGTGTCCTCTCACCTTGAACAGATACTTGAGCTGGACAGTTTTGCTGCTGAGAAGTCACCTAAGGTAGTGGTATGGTGAACAAGGACATCATAGAGTCCTTAGGACTTCTCCTCCACATTTACCATCTACCCGGTAAGAAGCAGGGAATCCAAAACTACGTCTGTGTGCTGAAGCCTCCAAAGTTTCCCCTAAACCATCAAACCTCTCTCTCCCTTGTCTTAATGAATTCTACCCACTACGGACAAAAAGACAGTCTTGCAGGTCGCGCTGCTGCTAAGATAACAAGCGATTTCAGCAGAATTTTGGGCGAGCTTACCTAAAGCAAGTAACAGAAAGACGCATTGTAAGTGGGGAGGAGGGGGAGCGTATCGTTGCATTTTACCTGTAATGATCATCATCTTCGCTTCCAAATCTGTTGTTCTGAAGCTGTTCGGCTAAATTAGTCAGGATAACGTCGCGAAGCTGGGAGAGACCACTATTTCTCTCTCCTAAAAATGGAATGCAAAAACTTTTGCAAAGCAGCATTTTACAGAATTCATTTCTTTGTATTTCCTCAGTTATTGTCCTTAGCACACGCTACTCCTCAGAAATTACGGTATTTACGCTGTAACCCGACTCCCTGTTGATATTACAAGCTGTTAAAACTCACTCTGCACATAGCACTGGTTTAAATTCCAGTGACTCTGACGCACGAACACATTCCCATGAAGTAACAAATCACTGAGCATCAGCTGCTTCTAAGGCCAGACTCCCATTTTGTGGTGAATACAAGCAGATGATTATTCTTCCACTAAGGACTAAAATTACCTCCGGTAATTGCCGTGGGTAACGCAAAATAACTGCTAACTAGGTGTTGTAAAATACAACCTGGACAACAAACATTACTAATAATGACAAAATAGAACTTTAATCCTTTTCGATTTCAAGCAGCTGCCTGATGGAGACAATTCTTCCTTTTCTAGACCTAATACACACTTGACCATGTAGCCATTCAGAAGGCAGCTTCAGAATTTGAAGCATTCTGTAATTTCCCAGAATAGGGTGGGATTAAATCAGACTAGTGCTCAATATTCTGACCTCTTCTCCTTCCAGAGGTTGAGAAGTATTTTCACTTTTTGTTTTCAATTAGAAAAAACCCAAACATGCTCTCACATATCAATAAGACATTCTCACCTTCAGTTAAGACCAATTTCAGTAAGTTATTGATTTCTGCTTCTCCAGGATACAGGATATTTAAACCAGAGCTAAAGAAAAAAAAAAACCCTATGTATTACTTAACATATTGGAAAGTGAACAAAACAATTGCAATGGACATGTGAAAAGTGGCATTACAGAATCTTGGCTTAGTATCCCACCCAACATTGGGAATTCTTGTGTAATGGTTTCTTCCCACTTCGAAAGGCATCCTCCATATTTCAGTAACATTTGTATTAGTCATTAAATAAGCAGCTGCTTTTTCCAGAAATCTCTTGTAATCAACTGTATTTTACTGTTTGGGTCCAAATCTACTGCAAGAGCTATTTGCTTCCCTCTGAGAAACTCCACGTTTATCACTTGTACATATGGCAGCACAACGAGATGTCTCAAGAAACGCAGATATATATATTAAAAAAAAAAAAAAAAAAGATGATGGCTTAGAGGAGAAAGACTTGAACAACTCTGGTGATGGGGTAAATGCTGTGATACGAACAATGGAAAATGCAAGAGACCAATCAAGAAGTCACCACTGTTAGAGTTTTATACGTATTCAAGTCTGGCTCCTTACACAAGTCTGTGTTTGAGCCAAGCAGAAGATTCTAGAACCAGCATTTGGGAAACAACATAGCTATGCTTAAATACTCTTTGTGGAGGTATTTTTCCCCTCTAACTTGCCGTGAACTTTGTCCTTTCTACCTGAATTACCACATCGAGACAGAAGATGACAATCGCTTAAAAGGAGTACTTTGTGACTGTCTGAAGTGTTGGAATCATTATGCAGACTTTTGCTGCTTCTTCCCTTAAGGAACACTCGTAGAAAAGAAAACAGGCTATGTTTTTCAGCCTCACACTGAGAGCAGAGATTACTGCAGCTTCCCTCCCTCTGCCTCATGCTGACCAACTTGTGATACAGGCATCAGGAAAAGTTATCACGCGTTGCAAGCTAAGTGAGAGGCCTCCACGGGTATCAGAATCGCTCCGAGAGAAAACAGGAGGGATGTTACCTAATCCACACTCCTGATTCTTTTTTAGAAGTCATTGGAGGAGAGATGGTTAAACAAGGGGAAAATACAGTTGACAGGATACACTTTTCCCTGTCAAAAAGCCAGACCCTGAACACACTAGGTAATCATGCCACAGATACACTATTCTTCACTCGGAGTTGAATAAAACCGCAGCAGTTTGAAAAGGCGTGATTCCCACACAAAAAACGCAGGCTGATCTGCAGAAGATTTTGTTCTTAACCTTGGGGCGCTTCCCACTTGAAAGCAGATGATATTTGCACTCAGGACGTTTGAGACAGCATTCCTTATCCTTGAGATTTATATTATCTTGTTTTCGTGATACACAATCACACTTTTTTGCTCGCTTCCCTGTACTTAGTCATTCTGCTATTTTGACAAGCCGGAGAAAGGAAATTACACAGCATCAGGTTCAAGAGATGCAGCAGCTTAATATGATGTGGAGTTAAAGCAACCATCCGGTTTAAGTGCTTGATGAGCTGCTGTGCCAGTCCAGAGGCACAATGCCCACCCTTCTCCCAAAATAAATCCATTTTCTAAGCATAAACCTTTCTTGAGACAGCCTTACTACCTTGCCTGTGTTTTCCCCTTCAGCCTTACAGCCTCCCTCAAGTACGATTCATTCTGCACCCCCCTACAATCCTGGTGGGTAGGAGAATTTCAGTATTGTCACTCGAAACACTGCTGTAACACTTGACATCATCAGCTTTGTCTATTCCAGAACACCAATAAACTATATGAACCAAATATAAAAGACAGCCCTTGAGCCATCACAGAAATGCAGAAAAAAACCCCAGCCTTTGCATGATTTTAACAGTTATACTATAATAAATATCAAAAAAATCCCAAAGAAAGCCCCCAAAATGCAGCAAATTAAAAGCCTGGAAAGTAATTACTATTTGTTATTTCACTGCCATCGTGACAAGCACATTGTATTTCCCTTCTTCCGCAGATATAAATCATAATAACTTTATCATATTAAACTGCTGAACACAAATTGAACATTCATCTGTCCCACCATTTTCAAGTAATCTAAAAGCCAAGTTACATTTAATTTGACAAAACAGATATTTACCTAATAGCTAGACAAACCTCCTTCTGAATTTCAGAGCAAATCTGATCCCTTGGTGCCATCAGCAACTGCCAAAGCAACAGGCCAGACCTTCGAACAATATCTCTGTTTCTTTCGGTTTGGGGGCTGAAGAAAAATTTAAAAACCACCTAAGAAAAATTAAACACAACAGTATTAAAAATGTAAACATTGCTCACATTAACTCTTTTTCTGCAGTCAGGTTCTCTGCTTCTCTGGGTCACCAGAAACTGACTTTGGATCCAAAAAATGGAAAAAAAAAAGGAAAGAAATACAGAGATAACCTCTCTGGATTTTAATTTAATCTGTAGAGGTGGCAATTGTACTTAAATTTAAATTAGAACTCTTAAATGGATGTATAAGATACTGCAAAGCCACTGCTAAGTCAATGTGCATTAAATTGAATGCAAGGGAGAAAAAAAACCCCACAACTAATAAAATCAAGTGGTTGCTTATACTCTAAAGCAACTCTTTTTGTCAGTGTTTATTGTGGAGTACATTTAAGATGCCCTCGTACCTGAAAGACAACAAGGATGCAGCGTATGATACAAGTATCTCCATTCACCATCGCTTTTTCCATAATGTCACAAATGCTGCTGAGATGATGTGCTTCAATCGGGTGTTGCTTGCCCAAAAAACTTGTAATGGGAAGACTGTTGCTGGCTGCAAGCAGGTTGAGTTGGTGGATACACATGGCACCAACATGGTGCAGTAACTGGTTAATAACCTCGTTTGTGGTTGTTGCATCCCCTGGAAGAAGGACAGTAGTTAAAATGCTGTCTACAAACACAGACGATAGCATTAGCTCCTAAAATGCAATATATCGTCCCCATCATCTCTAACTTCAGGGCACCCTCCCACACGACAAACAAAAGAATTACCCACGTCACTTTTTTAACGTGCTGAAGGTCGCAAGAATCTGGAAACTTCCAAACACACCTCGCTTCCTGCTTTTTCCTTTCTTAAAGGAAACGACCAGTATCTATAAACAGCTTTTCAAGAATGAATTCAACTTTTAACAGGCAGTTTTTGGAGATGGCTTCTATGTATTTATTCTACAATAATTGCACATCTCCATTCCGGTTTGTATCAAGCGCTGACTCGTAGGCTGAGCTCACCTTTGGGCTCTGCAATGACGTGACTCACTCCCAGTCTCTGGCAGACACAGTGGAATGCCTGGTTCCCGGGATTACACCACTGATCAATATAATCATTAGAGCACGTCCATATCATGTTATTCATAGTATCGTAACAGGCACCTAGGAAAAGGAAAATATTTTGCACAGCAATTTTTAGAAAGTTTGTTAGAAAACCAGACTAAAGTATTTTTATTGCAGATATAAATCCAAATTATTTGCTTTAAGAGCTTCTTGTCATGCGACAGCAATTTAGTAACATGCACAGGAATGAAAAACATCAAAAGGAGAGTTCTTAAGGAAGGACGGGAGTGAATGCACATCCCTTTGTGCTCATTATTTGAACTGTAAGTACACAACATACACCCTTCCTCCACAAACTTATCTCACACCGTCACTGTGCATAAACTGAACTTAGCTGAGTCTGGCATCAGATACTAGTCATTTCTAGAGAAAGTAGAGGGGAAAAAAAATTCATTTTACTACAGCTATTGGCAATTAAGCACCTTAGAACCTGTTTTAAAGGCCTTGTGGTAAAATCATAAATAGCTTTAATGAAACTGAGTTTGCATGGTGTGACTATTAAAAAAAAAAACAATAAAGCTTAGAGACTCATCTCCTGGAAAACGTAAAGCCTCCAAACACAAGCAGGTCCACAACAGTGAAGGAAAAGGAGGAGTGGATTATAGACATGACTGTTCTATGACAGAGGCATTTACTATACTTACTAAGTTCAAAAATAACCTATTTGTCTACATGTTTCAAATGACTGAGGTAGGTCTCCAGTAACAGCAGCTAACAGGTTAACATAGAACTGTATCTATCCATACATCCCAGCATTTAGAATATTATTTAAAACTATTTCTCTCAAACATTTGAAAGAAATACATTCTTTCTTAGGCAACGTAAAAATCACTGCTTATTAAAATGATACATGATACAACATGATGGAGTGTTTATGTAGCATTGACACTGTTCAAAAGATTATTTTATTATACCAAGAAGGTTAAAAACCACTAAACCAGTCCTGAAGACAGTTTCAGTCATAAATCGACAGGGAAATCAGAAATACCTACAACGTCTTGCCAGCTAAGATGCATTTATGTATTTTCAAATACAGCAATAAGACACTCAGAACTTTGTAGAACCTTAAAGCATAAACAGGGTGTAAAAAAAAAAAAAAAAAAAATCAGACTTCTTTCAAGATTCTTTTCTGCTACAGAAAACACTTTCCTTGAGCTTCTGTGCAGCTGAAACTGCAAAAGCAAGATAGTGCCAATTCCTTCAGGGAATGCTGAACTTTCAACAACGGTAAATTTACAAAAATTTCCCCCTAGACACAAAACCTCACCAACCACGGAGCTGCTCACAGCAAATCCAGATTACTTAGAAGCCAAGGGTTGGAAATGCCAACTTCTGAAATATTCCCAGGCAAGAGATGGATTTCTTACCAAGCCCTGGAACTAGAGCACCACGTCCAAGTGAACTTCCTGCAGCATCAATGAGATCCGCTCGGCTCGTGAACTGCCCGTCCGAAATATTGAACACTAAGCTCGAAGCAAGAACTACAGAGAAAAGAGGCTCCAATAAATTTCTCAGAAGTTTTATTGTATTTCAGAGAAACAAGGACTGAAAATCTAATAAATGCAGGCGACTTACTTTTTAAAGAGGACAAAGCACTGGTTCCTCCAAAGAGCGAGCGCGTTGCGGAACTGCCTGATCCACCCGGGGGTGGGACCAGCATCACCAAGTACGTTCCACAGGTGTATATTGGAGTCTTCCTCAACATTTTCAGTGGCAGCCCACAGCTAGTGTTTGCAGCTGAAATATTACGTGGAAAAAATCGAACCAGAAACATGTTTCTTCGTAACATTAACAACTTATAACAACAGGCAGCCAATAAGGCAGATTTCTACTGAGGGCTTCAAATAAATCAATAAGAAAATTAATTTAAGCTACATTTTGCAGTGTTTAGAAGTTGCTGTAAGAAGTTGTAGATAGGGGTGGCCTCATAATCCCACAGGTTGTGCTGCAATCCCCGAAAGGATACAGTTTCACAGGTTATTTAACTAAAGAGAACAACTTTAAAATAAAAAACAAGAAAAGACAGCAATCTCTAGTTTCCAAACCAGGAAAATTAGGAACCTAAATTTTAAAGTACTCACAAAACTGTTTTAAGAATTGTACAGTGATACACATATTGCAAGTGGTACCTTAGAGCCAAATAATCGTTTCACATGAAGAGATCATTTGAGATTCACTACGCAGTGACTATTTTAAGGACTCCTGCGCCACATGAAACATATACAGTCATCATGATCTAGCTCCTGCCACAGCTGATCAACACTTTTCTGAGCAGTGACTAAAGAATTAGCCAAGAATAACCACTTCTTCTTCTTCTTCTGTAGCACTCTAGTTGTTAACTGGCAAAACGCAGCCTTTAAAACAGCTCTTCAAGCTTAACTCTCTGGCAATTTCCCTGTAAGCCTATCTATTTCCTGTGTAATGTATTTTTCTTGAAATACCATTAATTGTTTCAAATTGAAGACAGAAGACTCGTGTACGTATGAAGGAAGAAGAGAAATAATTCAAGATAACCTGCATAAAACCTCACATTAAAGACAAATCTTACAAAGCCCCAGGTCATCCTGAAAGCCATCAGTGCTGTTCATTCAAGATTCCCTAATTAACTTTAGTGGTTTCAGCAAGGCCATAAAAGAATATCCAAACACTGTGCAAACCACCTCAAGAAAGGAAAATTACCTCCCATTTATAATATTTAATCTACTTGGGAAACAACAGTTTCCTTTTCTAAACTGCAGTCCATTGTTAACATAATAATCAGAAGCCCAGTGAGCTGCCAGCAGAGGAATCAAATGGAAGACACGGAGGTAACAGGGTGCTACGAGTATTCTTCTCATTGTTCATTCTGAAACTTTTCTCACAATTAATGCCTCATTTAGCACAGGAACTTGTAATTCGACCATCAAGCAAATATTACATATATTTATACCAAACATTTTTTTGGAGGGGGGGAGGGAATCACAATTTTGTTTGTTTTTTTTTTTCCCTGCCACGTCCTAAGAGGTTAGTAATTACAAGAACTGTCTGCATTAAAGAAAGCACCAAAAACAAGCCATGAAAAATTACTGAGAGTCAGTAAAAGCTCTTCTAACCTGCTTGGTCCTCTTTCAGCGTGTTGGAGATCGTAGAGCCAGTGAGAGCAGCCAGCGTGGCCGACGGGGAGGCTCTGTACCTCGACAGCCGACTCAGGAGCATCTCATTTATACTCTTTGCAGATTCGCCCTCTTTTCTCATCAATATAATCCGTTCCTGGAGAGGATTTGCTATACATATGCCATTTTCTACCTGTTAAAACGGAGAGGCACAAAATGCTTTTGAGATTGAAATCCACAGCAGATACTGCCCTGACTGAACAGTAAAACTGAGCAGTACGATCTGTCAGGTCGGGCTACAAACTTAAATGCTGCTGTCAGAATTTCTTGCAAAAGAGGGGTTACAAAAGCTCGACAGAGGAGTATTTGTTTTGTTGGTGACTCTGTGGTTCAATATAGTATCTTCTGTCAGTCAAAGACAGAACTGCTTGTCATAATCTTCTGTTTGTTTATGGAACTCTCCTTACAAATATTTACCCTCCCTGTATCCTTAATGATGTCCCACTGGCAGGTTTTGTAAAGAGAGGCCTTTAAATGATTTGCCAGCCAAAAAGTGCAATGATTTTCTTAAGTCCATAATCCTCAGGGAATGCATTCTTAAAGAACGCATCTCTAATCAAGCCAAGATCTGATTTTGAGCAGTAGGTATTTTCCAGAAGTTGTCCTACTCTGGCCTACCCCTTCTAGCTCCATCACCCCACTGAGTGCAGCAACCGCTGCGCAGAGACACAGGCACTGCGCCCGAAGTATGATTTCAGTTATCAATTCTACAGCTCTATCAATTGCTGGAAGCTCTGCTGTATAAATTAATAAAATTTTAGTCATAGGTGCTTCACTGCCAAATTAAAACACATCTACAAATGCAAGCATAAACACGTAGATACGTATGTAAGCCACTGAGACAAAAGGGAGTTCAAACTGATACATTTCTCTAGACTTAGTATTTTGAGATGCATTTATTTTTACACTAAAACCAATGATTTTCATACAGCAGAAAACCATTTGAGGCTACAAAACGCAGTGAAGGAAAAAAATAAATTGTATTTGTAACTTGTGGGGCCTGACTGGCTTTTAACACAATGAAGCAGATCCACGGTAAACAACGCTTTAAATCCTAAATTACTCTCCCAGCATAAAACTTAATTGCTAATTATAATAAAATACGTTTTACAAGACAATTCATGCTGCTGGGGTACGATAGTCGTACGCCCTCTGAAGACAGAACTGAACAATACACCTTCTGTTGGGTTTAAAGTTATTTCATAAACACGTTACAAACAGTTGACACACGTCAGCGTTCAGCCCTAACAGATTGATTTGAACATGCTGATATTTAATTAAGCAGCAGTCACACCACCAACTCCAGGGTCAAAGAAAACACAGTTTGCTTACTATAAGTTCAAAAATATCCATGAAGACAGAGTGGCCTTTCGGTGTTTTTTCATTGAGGCTTGCAGGAGACCAAATCCAGTAGAAATATGTACCATCTGAAGAAAGATGCACGGTTGTCATAGTACTGCCAACTGGGAAGTGATTTACTGGCATTGGGATTATCTGACATACCTACGAGAAGGAAAGCATCTTAACGGTTCTTATTTTGAAGTCTGCTCTTATGAGTCTACTTAGAAATAAACAAACAAAGATCCAGTGCAGTGAGAGGCTTGTTATTGCACGGAATAGTACTACTCCATTTATTTGTTATCAAGAGCTATTCTGTATTTTCAAATAGATCTACTGCATACAAACCAGTTTATGTATCTAAACATTTAACATATCTAAAAAAAATTACCATCTCCTCGCTAACGACGGAGAACACACCAACAGCACCATCAGGAAAATACACATGCTGAAGAGTTATCTACTTTCTGCAACTTCTCTGAACCACCACTTGAAACTTGGCAAGAAAAAGAGAATCCAAATATCCCAGTTTCAGGCAACACACTGGGCCTAAATATGTGTAGCCATCCTCAAAACCAAGGCAGGAAAAAACCCCGAGTAAACAAACTACCCATTTTTACAAAGGATGACAGTTGTTTATCTACAAAACACAATTAGCTCAGAAACAATATCTGAATTTTGTTACAGGAGAAGAATAATGAGCTGTTCAGGGTGCCTGCTTCCACTTCAAGTCCATTTTGCTGTTTGTTTTATAACGTGACCACATTATATTCTAGCTCTTAAAAACTACCATAACATAGTGCAGTGTAAGTCTGTGTACGTATATACATATGTGTATATACACATCTACCTATATACATGTGTATATATATATATATATATATACACACATATACAGACACATGGAAACAGAGTAAGGTCTCTAACTTAACTCCCAAGTTCCATCGCAAAATGCTTTCAACGGGTGTTTACGAAAAAGTAGTTTCACACAGTAAAAAGGAAGAAGAAAGTTCAAGGACAAAAGTAATTAAAGCTAGAAATGACTGTGATTAATTAAGAACGTCTTCTGACTAACTCTGCCACGAGCTGCTGCTTTACCTGAAGGGTATGCTGATCCACCACCTGGAAAAGGGAGTGAGGCTTATTATCAAAGGACACGGGTCGATGAAGGAGTTTGCCGTTGCCGAAAGCAACCCACCCAGCCTCCAGCTCCTCGTTCCGGCAGTACACAAAGCCTCTGGCAAAAAAAGCAAGATAGTAAAACTCTAATTTACAAACCTGCGCTATTTTTTTGGTTGTCTAAGAACAACTCACAACAACGTTTTTGAACTTTGACTGAACCTCAATTCAAATTGGCGTAAGGCTGCAATCGCTACTGTAAAGGACTTAAAAGCAGATGAGGCCTCATGACTTCCAGGCAATAAAGCAGTGAGGAGGTTCAGTGAGTCACATCTGCACTAATAATGTCTGTAATTAATGACATAATTAGGAAACACAGGCTTACAAATTCACCAATTGTACAACTGTAAATAAGGCCACAGAACTAGTCTATAATATATCCCTCTCAGCAAAGAGTAAACTGACTTACTAGCCACTAAATAAAATAAACTAAAATAAAAAATACTAGCTATTCTGCCAGTATACCTCTTGGCAGGAGGTTGCCTCTAAAGGTCTCTTTCAACCTGAATTATTCTACAGTTCTAGAGAAAATATACCCAAGAATTTCAGATGAGAAAACCGAAACATTAAAAGAGCCTTTAATGAAAATACATAATATGCTCTAGTCTTGTTGCACCAAACATCTGAGAGAGCTTTGCCAAAACAACAACTTATTTAAAAAAACAAAACAAAACAGATCTGCAGAATAGCAAACATTCAACTGTCACTTACCGCAAAGTACCGTGTAATCCAGATCCCAACTTGCTTATTCCTCTGCCCACTGAATTAGTTGTGTAAAGATAGAGCCCATCTGCTGCAAGACAGCGCCCCAAGTCTGCATCTGAATCGGGAAGAGAGAACAGAGCAGAGACTCCTCTAACACACCGCCCTGGAAATTTGCCACGGTCCTTACGCTTCTGCGGTGGCTCCCACAGCAACCGAACACCAGCAGATGCTCCTGACAGGTCAGAACCATTTTTTGAAGACTGAATTTATTATGCGGTGTTCCAAGAGCTACTGCAACATAGTCAAAGTCCTTTTTTTTTTTGCAGTCGCTTCTTTACCTTTCTTTCCAGCCTTATGGAGGTGCCCAGATTACACCTCGCTCACTCATTGGAATACCAGGGCTATTTTCAACCCCTGCTGCTGCCACATAAACTTAACAAGAGCTCGTCACTCAGCTTCTCTCTTGAGTTAATAAATGACATTTGTTTTTTCATTATTCAAATGTACACCATCCATTTCTGAGTCATTTCTCTCTCCCGTGTTGTGTTCTCGTTTCAGCATTTGGGTTATTACAGCCCAAGCTGCCTTTAAAAATAAAAACCAGTAAGTTTGAACTTGCTTTTTCTGCACACTATTCAAAACTATAAATACAGCGGGAACTAGACTAGTATTCCCAGTCATGCCCGGGACACAGAGCTATTCAGCCAAACTCAGTTCAAGTGGAAAATTCCTTTACTTAAATATAAAACAACTTCAGTATTTGCTATTAAACGCCTTCAGAATGACGCAGAGGAGCAGATCATTCTCTTCCACTTTTACAACAGGTAATGCCGTTCAGAACTCCAAACTGGCAGCAAGACAAACTACAAGTGAGGTTTCTGACTGTGCAAGCCCTTCCACCCAGGGCTGCTGGTGTAACATACCGCCTGGGAGGAAGGAATAATCTAATGTTGAGCCTTGATCTAATTTGTGGTGCAACCCTGTGCTTCTCTTAACGCTTGTCAGCAGACCCTTCCACCTCTGAACGCTGTTAAATTGAGACACAATCTATTTCAAACATGGCTTCATCACTCTCAAAGTAGGAATTATTAACCATCGGGATGGGACACAAAACCTCGTAAGAGAGATGTCAATGAACCAGTCCAGTCAGCCTGTTAAAGCACAGAATCTGAACAGGAAAAAAATCCAGTCACTTTGAGAGCAAGGAAACCTCTTCACAGTGTAGATGTCTTCAGTAAACTTGCAGAGAGCCTAAAAGGACCACTTGGATTTATAAATTACTATGGCTTGCATTAAACTTAATCAGCTGTCATCAAAGCTTGAACTAGTATGTCCAGAGCAACATGAGCTCTCTATGCAACAACAGTAAGCAAACAAAGCAGTAAAAACTGAGAATTAATTCAGGGAAAGAAATACAAAACAAAGCAGAAAAAAAACCCACAAAACGGATTGGATAGAAACAAAAGTAGACTAGGGAAAGGAAAAAAAAAAACCAAAGCAATGAACTTGTACTTCTAAAAATAGCCCTGCTCTGCCAGTGATAGCTACTGAACACAGCAGCCTCCCAGGACAAATAGATCAGGCTTACAGAGAGGCTAACGAGTGGGTAACATCCAACCCCAGCCCGACCTCCCTGCAACGTTCCCACTGCAGGCAGGGCGGGTCGCTCCATCTACTGCTTCTGATTGTTTCCTACAATCTGATTACAAGGCATTTTAAAACAGCATCTCGACTTCAGCAGCCAAACAGCAGTGTTTTCTGAACCCTGTTAGCTTGTAATTCCAAAATGGATACGCCATACTATCATCAACAAACCAGACGTGGGATTTAGCCTCTTAATTTTAATATAGAAACGGGAGAATTTTTTCTATCTGAGCCCCAAAACAACTTTAGAAAATGCAAACAGGTCATTTACAGATGCAGTTAGATCAAGTTAGTGCAAAAAGGTATGACAAAACCAATGTAAACAATTTATTTCTCCTTTAAATTAGGCCCCTGTTTTCAAAACTTCAGTTTTTAATGCACGGACTAAGACAACAAAGTGCTTCGGAGAGCTGCTGCCCTCCCCCTCCTAGCAGATATCAGGCTTCGAGACACTCCTGTGATGCCCAGTTCTCTCCCCAGATGGTCCTTCTAAAGCCCTCAGCTTTCAGTTATTTGATATGTACTGTACTCGCTTTTACATTACTGCCAGCAAAAAAAGGAGAAATCCTTTCCAGCTCTAAAGCTTTGCATTAATTTTTAAACAATTATCACCACTAAAAGCATCTTGTCCTCCCCTGCTAATACTGACAGTCATGAAATAAGTCACCTTTATTTTCACTGCTGGAGCTACTGTTGGCATCAGGCGCAGGTAACATGTCTTCAAAGCCCCAAGACACGATGTGCTTTCCTCCCAGCAAACAAGAGGGTGATCCAGGTCCTCCCTCCAAAAGTAACAACCTTCAAGCAAAAGACAAAATAAGATGCATAGAGAATAGTGATAGCAAAAGCTAGCTACATCAAAAGTTAAGATTGAAATATATTCTAGTTATTCTGTCGGAGTTCATCAGGCACTTCAAGGAATTGTCAATATTTAATTTAAAGAAATACTTAACACTGAAAAAACAACTGGTAGATCCTTTTAGATTTGACTTTCTAATGTCTTCTTTCTGCCATTAACTATATTTCAGTCTTTCCTAGAGCTTTCAAGAACTCTAAAGCCTTTTAATCACATCTAAAGATATTTATTTGCAAGCGCCCTTACGCGTTTTCAGAGCCGATGTAAAAAGGTCACCACAAACCTGTACAACACATCAGCCACAGGCAAGGATCCCAGATCGGTCTGTTTCTGTAATAGATGCACTGTGTGAACAAAGGTTTTCAGCGACCCTCTAAAAGGATAAGAAAAACATGAATTAAAGATGTCTATTGAAACCAGACCGAATGCACACAGACAACAGCATCTACGCAGAACATAATACCCGGTACCATAAAGAGAGAATATCCAAGATATGTCAGTGAGCTTCTTTTCTAATCTGCATTTCTTTTCTGGATGATTTTCATTCTTTTGTGGAGGAAGTGAAAAGAGGAAGAGAGGGTAACGGAAAGGAAGAACGCTGGCAAACTGCAGGTCTGAATCCCGCTAGGTTTTTGAAAGAGGCTGAAGCATCATGTGGGCAGGGGGAGCAGAGCCCCGGGCTGGGTCAGACACAGCGTGTACAGCAAAGGAATCTAGGCGCAGGATAAAATACCTCCCCACCTTGCACTGATGACAGACAGCTACTTTCAATATCTCCCGTAGCTGAGCAATCATTTTTAGATCTTCAAATACAATCTGCGGGTCTTCCCGGGGCTGAGCCAAAGCATTAGTGAGAGTTGCTGCGGACAGAGCTAGAGAGGGCTTTCCAAACTAAAACGGAAAAGCCCAAACTAATGCATTTCTTACCAAAAGTTTGATTGGTTTTGCTTCCAAACACAAAGTTGGAAGCTCCTGCCCTTCTGAAGCGCTGCATTTAAATGTATGTAAAGACTAGATACTAGATACTTCTGCAATCCGCATACTAGATAGTTCTGAAATTAAACTGATATATGTTTTATGTAAGTTGTTCTAATCTTGCCTAAAAGTGCGTTGCTTTGAAATTTTATTGTGATATTTATAAACACATGGACTTCGTAACTATAATTCTTGTTCATTCAGAAGCTGAATACTTTTTTTGGAGAAACTACGAAATCTGTATGTTAATATAGTGGAAAACGCCTGATTTTTGTAGGAATAAAGAGAGATAGAGATCTTTGCAAACTACATCTTACAGTTTCTGTTCTAGAGGTCAGGGTATGAGGAAGAAGTCATTTGCTGGAAGATGTGGTGGTTTTACTTCACAGCCTGGCTAAATAAGAGAGCCTTGACTGTCTTAGGAGTGGCAGTAGTAAGGGAGGAATTGATTTCTTGGGAAGCGTGACTGATGAATGGAAGAGATCCTTTCCGTGCCGGCTGCTGAACACAGCCTTTTGCTTTCCGTCACACACGGTCAGACTCAGCTCCTTCCCTTCTCTCCCCCACACCCCAAACCCTGCTCTCCCCACTGTCATTTCCAGATGCTTGCTTTCACGGAGAAATCTCAGCTCGGAGAAGACTGACACTGAATACTTCAAAAGCACCTCAATTAATTATTTAAAGCAATATTTGCCCTGTTGTTTTATTCTTAGTAATATGAAGCGCCCAAGATTGCAACTAGGAATCTCAAGAATAGTCTCATTTTGGAGGCTTTTTCTTCATACTGGTACCCAACACGTGACTTCCACATTTAAAGGAAAAACACACGGCTTTCAGAGGTGAACAAAATTCATCAGGGTATTACAACTCCAAGCAATGCAAGGCAGATTTGCAACAAAAACGTACGATCAACCTGCATTTCAAAAGCTGTATGTGAAATTTAGCTCTTTTATAAATTCAGCTGCAAAAGAGCATGCCATACCCCTTGAAAACTGACATCTGGAAAAAAGTAGTAAGATCGTGTTTATCAAATCAGATTTATCTGAGCTATGCTCAAGTACACTGCCTTTCATATATGGCAGTTGTCAGCACAGAAGAGCTTGCCACATTCAGTGGATTTCTCATTGGCTTCATTACAACAAGTACACTAGAAATAAAGTGGTTTTCATTTGAATAAACCTTTTTCTAAAGCAAATGGGGACATCTCTGGAGAACTTCAACATCCTAAGTCAGAGTTAAACTCGACAGACAAGGCTGCAATCGGAGAAACACGACAGGCAGGATTTTCAAAAGGCTACTAGTGACTTTAGCCCAACGTTCATATGGCTTTGCAGAAGGTAAGTGTTGTACGCTCCTTTCCCTCTCTCCACCTTCTAAAAAGAGTACATTTTTATTAAAAGCAGTTATGGCCACTACATCCTCCATCACCTGATGCTGTGCTAACCCACGTGGGGCACAGGACAGTTCAACCTACACTGGCTGAACTCTTCACTGGCAATGAAACGCAAAAACATCTCCAGACAAGACCAAAATTTGAAACAAATGGTCCTGGAGCTTGGCAGTGATGCCTCCTACAGCCAAAGGAAGGTGCGTAAGATACAGGGTTAAAGGGACAGTACAAAGGGCAAAGTTAGACAAGTTTCCTCCCTGATAAAAACATTTGGAACCATTCCTAGAGCAGCTCACTGCAGTAGAAGCAGCAATATGCACAAGAGGCATTTCTAACCTAGATCCTTCTGGTTTTACATATGCTAAACACACGCAAAAATTTAAACGCTTAGCTTATCACTCTCACCCTTCCCAAACCAACATTTAAAGATTAGAAAGAAGAAGACTAGTGCAAACCAAAAACTACCATCAACAGCATGATCACATCAGTTTTGATTCTTACGTTTGAACATAAACTCTCACTACCAACACGGAGCACAACATGTCAGTTCAGCAGAGTTCCTTACCTTGCACAAGCCAAGGCAACTAGGGCAGCAGCAGCATTTTCTTTTTGCTTATACGGAATCTGTTGGCCTGATGCAGAAGTGTCCTCCAGCCAGGAGCAGAGCAAAGACTCTATCCCGTTAAGACAGTCAGCCGGTTCCTTAGTCAAACTCAATGGCTGGCAGTCTCGAAGGCAATTCAATAGCACCTCAGCAGTTATGTTACAGAGGGAAGGGTCTGTTCTACTTTGAGACTGAATGAGGGGAAAGACCAACAGAAGCCCCATTCGTGAAGTAAACGGTGCCTGTTCAGGCTGCTGTAACAAGCCTTGACGCTTGAGCAAGGCCAGCGCTTCTTCATCCCCCGAGCTCTCCCGGTCGTGCTGCTCCTCCAAGGCCAGCTGGCGCTGGGCGTTCCAGAGTCCACGCAGAGCGTTCAGCCGGTACTCCAGCAGTCGAGCGTAAGCATTGCTCTGGTTTCCACACACCGATCGCAAGCGCTCAGCCAGCTCCGTCGGGTTCTTGGTCTCAAATGTTAGTATCTGAAAGGAGGGAAAAAGTTGGTCTTTATATAGGTTCTCTTTTTCGTAACAAGGAAGAATAAGTAGCACAGGCCTGGAGTGTGACTTCTAGGTCAGTTGTTCTCTGCAACAGAGTTTTTTTTTTAATTTCTGGGCATGAATAAAGTTACATTGGAGGCCAAAGCGCATGGCAGTGGTGTAGGGCCTGTTCCTGCTGGGTCAGCATCCTCGCCAGTGCCTGGGCTTGGGGGCTGCTGACAGATTTTTAAACCTACAATCGTGATGCTAAAACAACAATCATATAGGTTGTAAAGAAAAATACATATGAAATAGTATCTTTGAAAATAAAACTTGCCTCCCCTGGGGCTTTTTTTTTTTGTAATGGAGGCAATTTTGCTAAGAACTTCAAAAGGTCTGAGGGGGTGGAGGGTCCCAGGGGCTGAGCTTAGAGCCCTTCTATGGAAACTGATACATCAACAATATTTTATAACAAGAATGTGTATGTTCTAGTTTTAGAGCTTTGCAAACAAACAAACAAACCAGTTCTCCACAACAAGCCAAGAGTTTTGTTACACACTCTCCCTCCCCGGGTTTTTATCCCTCCCCAATTTTATATCACGCTTAGCTACACCTTCCTCAAAATATTTCCAGTTGCTGCCATAGTTTAAAAACCTTCGAGTCTCATTATCACCATTTCAGACAGAAGAAAGAGGCCTTTTTGGCACTTCTAAGTAACACTGGAGACAAAGCTGCAACAACAGAGAACAAGTAAACCGTGACAGAAAGGAACATACTCAGGGGTTAGCACCCAGCCCAGTGCATGAAAGAACTCACAATTTGAAGTCATTTACAGGCAATTTTTCACCCGGTTGAGATCAGCAAAGTCACTTAAGCTTCGGCAACCTCAAGGAAAGCAATAAGCCAAACATCTTCTGATACTTCGGATCCAGTGTCCAAAGGGTTTCTGCCCACAAGCCACACTGCCTCATCTTCTCCATCCCCCAAACACTTTATGCTGCAAAGCTGCCCTTCCCCCATTTAATGAAAAATAAATAAATAAGGGGAGGGAAATGTGAGAGATTAGGAGATGCAACGGGTAATTTTGTCCAGGGTTGGTTGGTTGGGTTTTTTTTACTGCAGGCAATAGTCACACAGCATATGAAAGAGATGTTTATATCTAATTGCAGAGTTTTGAACAGCTTGATAAAACGCTCCAGGACAAATCACATCTGCCAGTTCTACAAACACCCTCATGAAGTCAACGAAACAGCTTTTCAGTAGCACACTTATCACTGAAGTCATGAAAAGTTCACTTTAAAGTGAATTACACATAATAATTACACTTGAAGAGATGTTAGTCTTGAGCTTCTTAAAACTAATGAACCTCTTTTTAATTAATTTCTTCCAAGAGATTAAGAATATTAAGCCCTAAACCACATATTACACATTTAAAATAAACACCTCATCTTTTTGAGACAATAGAACACACCAATTAGTAAGTTTGCTTCCTGTCATAGATGCAATCACTTCCTTGAACAAAACACAACGGGATGGATCCTGGACTTTGAACCAAATCTGTGCCCAGTACAAGCAGAAGGTTGAAATATTCAACATTCAAACGCATGAGAATTGCTTCAGTTCAGCCAAACTGCAAACACACCCAAAGTCTGAGTTCCAGCCACAACTGATGAATGTTCTTTTCAGTTTCCTTCAAGTCACCAATGTTATGTTTTGTGGGTTCTCATCAACAAAACTGTAACGAAATTGCTGCAATAATGAAATTATATCCTTCAGGATATAATTTAACCTTTCAAATTTTTGTCATTCATTAGGGTCCAGCTGAAGGCACCCTTACGAAAACTAGTCACACTGTGTCACTCTTGTTCCTCGGGTCCCACAGTTTAGCAGGAAGATGGATTTTTATCTCTGATGTTTCTACATCTCTGAGCCTGTCTTGTACAAATCCAGCAAGGGGTCAGTGTCAAGTATTTGCAGATACGCTGCTGAGAAGCCTTTCCCTGGTGAAGTTTTATTTTCTTACTGATCTCACAGCTTATAATTTGCTTTGTAAGTATAGCATGGTCTGTCTGGAACTGTTAAGAGTGTTTTCCTGCGGTCTTTCCTGAAGAAAATATGCACTAATTTGGATTAACGATACCTGAAGTATACTAGATTCAACAGATTTAGAAAACAGTTCCAAAATGAGACTTACAGACTTTTGAAAATAAAGCAATTTACATCATCTACTTTTCATACACAGCTTACGGAACCAGTGAAAAAACTTAAGCCGTTCAATGTCATCTGAAGGTCTAAGTAGGCATTTGCACTTCCAGAAAATAACAGGGTATTAGGGAAAAGGTGTAAGGTCATACAGGAGTCTTCAGAGACATTTTTTAAAGTCTGCTTTCCTCAAAAGACATTTTTCTGGCTAGAGGCAAGTACTCTGACCTCCAAAAACAGGCTTCATGACCAAGTTTTCACAGTGACTGGCTGTGACAAACAACTCGGGAGCTCTCAGGATTCAGACATGCTCCTAAGATCTTGCTGCACACCAGAGAACCGTTCTGGTTCTCACTGGTCAGCAAAGCACACCTCTTTCTAACCCGCCGCCAACGACACAGCTATACCTGGTCCATGCCGTAGACACTGCCTCCCTTTGGATAGTCCAAAGGCTTCACAAAGGAATCGCAGCCCTTGCCAAGGTTTCCTCAGCACACTGAAAACTGTTTTCTCATATCTTCAGGCAAAGCTTATCTTGAAGCTATGTGAAGTCAAAGTAAGCTAAAATAAAATGCAAGGGAAAAACCCCCACATTTCTTCACAAATTTTGAGACGGAAAATACAACTAGCAGTGTTTATAAAGGCACAGGTGAAGAAAGGAAATAGAAAATCCATGCTAAAAGTTATTTGTACTGAGATTGAATCAGAAAGGTCTTCCCCATCCTTCACCCTGGCAGGCGGCTGTCAGAGGCTGCCACTCAGAACACCTTTTGCCCAAGGCTGCACCTGCTAAAGAGGGTTTCTTCAGGCTACAAAAGCTGGCGGACTCCATCACATCTCCCTTCTTAAATCCCCAGCACAATTTAATCCTTCTCCCCCAAATTAGTTTATTCTCCTCCTATCCAGGAGATCTGCCCATTCTCTTTGTTAAAATAAGCCCCAATTCATTTCCCCGCAGATACACCCGGCTGTTACTCAAGCTGTCCTCTCCACCACCTCACTGAACAGCTACTCCTCACTCAGCAAGGGGTACAGCCCCTTGCCCCCTGCCCCAGGATTTACACTGGAGTTTGAGTTCTGGTTAAGGAGTGATTCCCAGCATCCTTTTGTCAGTGGTATTTGGGCCCCTTGCCTCGATATTTACCTATATGACACCTGGGGAGATCTCCGAAGCAGAGAACCAAAAACTAGCACGTCACAAGCAGGCACCTGAACCAGGAAATAACCCATCACTTCACAGCACCAATCATTTTTTGCTAACGAGGCTTAAACAGAATTTAAGAGGATGAAAAGGATGCAACAATCATGTTGCTTTGCCATAAAACAAGCTACCCAAGTATCGACTTACATCTCAAAAAGACAAAGTCTAACAGAAATAGCAGCTGAACAGTAACACCATGCTAAAAACAAACACGTGCTTAAAGAGAGAATACTAAACAAAACCTGAACACACAGATTATATCCAGAATTAGGAAAAAAGATAACTAGCCAAGCTACAAAAATAATGTAGAATAATATACTACGAAAACAAGGCCATGAAAAAGTTAAGATGCAGTTAAATTAACATATTTTATAAAGACAAATATAAAGAGAATTGAGAGAAAACAGTCTGCCTTATGTACACTGGTAGTATGAAAATACTGCTTTTAGATAAGGCATATTAACATTTTCCTTAGGAACAATCAATAAGACTAACAAAAAATCTTTATAATAGAAATGTAAAGTTTTAAAGAGTAACTTCTAATGAACAGAAAAGAAAATGCAGTGTCAGTGCAAGAAACGTAATTCTAATGTAAACAGCTAACTCCAGTATAAATTCTAGTGTAACTGAGACACCAAAATTAGGGGAAGAAATAAAACAACATCACTTTTTAAGATATTTTTCTCTGTCTGATTTTGTAAGTGGGGTAAAGATCTTTAGCAAATGAGAAACCTCTTCAGTCACTTTGAAATTAGTTTATGGACTGTGATTGTTACCTGCTTGCCAACTTTGCTTCTAGTTAGGGAAGACCACCTTTGAAAAGTTTTGATTCTTAAAGTCTCATGCTTAACAGCCTGAAGTTACAAATAATTAAAAATTGTTAGTAGGAAGCTTAATTGTCACTATCTTAAAATTTGCAGTAACTTGTCCTCAAATATTATTTCCTTGCTTAATCTTTGAAATCAATTTTAATAAATATTTTCTTTAGAAAATGGTTGATCCAAAGTTCCAATTTTTGTCCCATTTCATCCTACTACATAGATACTCCTATGCAAACAGTACATAGAAACTTCGCAAATAGTACACAGAAACTCCATCCTACTACACTGATACTCCTACTACTTCCTACTACCAGATACTTCTTCCCATTAAACAATATTTTTGCCAATACTGCTCTAACAAGTAGTCACTGGCATTCACAGTGACTATTTAGGGTATTATTAGCGTAAAACATTTCCCTCCTGATAGTAAATACCAGACGTACTACAGTTAAGACACACTAATCTACATGAAGTTTTAGCCCGAGGTTTTATGACGACATTCAGTAAATTTAAAAGTGAGCTGCCACTAAAAGGCAGCCTCCTCTGGCTACAATACCTGCCCCCTCATCCTCTCTGTTGGGTTGCTTTTTTGCGTTTTTTTAAGCTAGATTTTTGTTGTTGTTGCTCAGACCAGTTCCCTGGTGCAGAGCGGCAGGTAGAATGGGAAGAAGTAGAATGGGAAAGAGAGCAGAAGCAGCACGGCCAGTGACAGCCACGAGGAAGCACTGTTCGCCACCGCTCTACCAGCGTACCCGCTTAAACCACCATCTTGGGCTGAATGTCTTGGTTTCATTGACCAGTTTTAATTCCATACGGAACTGATGAGCAATGAAGCTGTTTACAGAGGTGTATTTTTCCCTAAAGTTACCTATTGCAAGTGAAAGCCCTTAAATCTCCAAAATAGCATTTAATTCTTTTGCTACATAATTAAATTGGCCAAACTTCCCACATAAAGGTAACAACTTCTTGAAGATGGTGGTACATTTACCACCAGTAATAGCCCCCTGAGAATTAAACAAGTATTATTCCCATCTCACAGGGGGAACAAACCACACAGAAAACCAGAAACAACCTTCAAATCACATGGTATCTTTAACAGCAGCATGGAAAAAATTAACTATATTACTTTCAACACCGTGTTACAGCTGTAAAGTCATTCCTCCTGCACCAGAGTGAATACATAAGGAGCACTTCTTGTTTGCTTGGTTGAAGTACAAATATAATCATGTAAAAAAGACTGAACGACAAGATTTATGAATTCTTCTGTAAGAGAAATACCAGAACTGACAGTCTTAAAGGTACTCTGAAGATTGAAATACACATCGGAATTTAAACTGCTCCCACCAACACCACTCTACACACACTCCTTGTCTTCCGCGTTCCGTTGCTCTGCTGAGTAACGGCATTCCTGGTTACAGCAGTTTCTGAAGACCCACAGTAGGAAGCTGCCTTAGTGCAAACACTGCCTTGATTTCTTTTAAAACCCTTTATAAGGCTTTTTGTTTGATATGCCTGGGTGTTTTTAAAATAAATAAGTGCAAACCTTTTCACCCTGATGTTTTAGATACTGAAGCTGTCCAGGTTCTTAGCAGCTGCTGCACACTTCACATCGTGCTTTTAGCGTTGCAGTTGAAAACTACAAGTTTCAAGAGTGTTCCCATTTCTTCTGCTCCGGGAAATTCTAACTGTATCATCTTGTTCAAAGCCTCTACTGCTTCATAATCCTGTATATAGCAGTACAGCTTTTTAACAACTCAGCTAAAAGCATGAGCTATTTCCCTTGTGAAAGCATTAGGAACCCAATTACCTGCTCAGAAATAAGCACTAAGAATCCCAGATCTTTTACTGCGTACACAATGTTGTATCAAACAATATTTTGGTAACTATACAGATTTAGCAAATAATGTTGTTAACTGAGATGGATTCCAGAGCACGGGCACACTCTAAACACACTCACAGAAAATGCTATGAAATAAAGTGTTTTGTTATTGGTTCACTTGTTTATTAAAATATTTCTTTGGCTGTTATTTAAGTAGTAGATGAAAACGTCTGTGAAAGGTAAAGAAAAATCTTTGTCATTTAAACATCTGAGAGTGCAGATCACTGAACTAATCAGCCGCACAGGGTAATAAGAACTATATGTGGGAAACATATTTGGGAAATCATCCTTTAGAAGAAGTTTTCTAATATTTCTCTGCTAGGGTAACTAAAACATAGCTTTAAAAATAAAAAGCCAAGCCATGGTAGTCCATAGTATAGAAGTTTAATAAATTCAAATGGGTCATTTTATGACAATTGATGATAATGCCAACTCTGCTGGGGATTAAGTCACACAATATTGGTGGTTTACACAACTGTCTAAAGAAAGCGAGCTCAAAGGAAAGCAACCAAGATTTCAGAGTCCTCTCAAAAGGGAAGTGAGAGACTTAAAGTGACGTCTGAAAGAATGCCATGAACTCCTGTGCAAAAGCCTCATGTTTGTAAAGTCATCTTCCTGTGCAGAATTAACTTCAAGAACTAGTTTATCTGGCGTTACTATGAAGGCTGCAAACGCTCTCAAAGAGGAATGCTGGAGTATTTTAAGTGGAAGGGGATGCAAAAGGCAGGACCAGGAAAAGCTGACATACATGCCTGGATCAGCAGGTCTCAAGCTAGAGGTCATAACCCCAAGAGTAAAAACATCCACTTAGTAAAAAGTCAATTAGTTGTTTACGTTGGCATGAAGGATTTTTCTCTTGACAGAGGTGAAGCTTGTAGGTGGAAGTAAGGTCACAACCAGAAAGATTTGGGAAACACCGACCTAATTACAGAGAACTGCTCTCTCCTTCAGCAATCAGGGAATAGTGACAAAATGTTTCTTCCCGTCTGTGAGGAAAGTGGGTGAAAGCTTCAAATTCAGCAGATACCTAAGTCATTTTGACAGAAAACACAATTTAGTCACAGGATTGGCACATGCTCTTAAAACAGCACTGGACTTGAGTTGCTAAACTTCTCCCTCGAGGGCTAGCCCAGACTGTGCTGGGGTGGACAGAGGAAAGGACACCATCTTTTTTTATGACTTTTATTTTTTACGCTTTCATTTGACTCAAAACCCATCTGCAGTGCAGAGCAACAGCTGCACAGTGGCATCTTATACTCTGTCCTGCAAGGACAGCTTGACATGAGCCAGACCATCAGGTGAGGACAGATACATACATGATCCAGATAGCTATGGAGGTAAGAGCTACACTTCTAGCTCCATGTTAAAAAATATATTGAAGAAAAAAATGAAATCAAGTGTTTAGAACTTCTCCAGGCTATGCAGGAGAGCAGCAAGAACAGCCAACTGAACGGCTGTTATCTCTGTTAGGCTGTTATGTAAAACAGAGTGTTTCCAAGTTACGTGGTGGGACATGTAAGGTTGTTCTACTATATTGAAGACCTCTCTTTCTTCCCAGCTACTTCCTTGTGGAAAAAAAATAAAATACTGGAGCACATCACTACTTAGCTGAAAATTGCTGATACTGCACATTTAAAGCTAATTAAAATACCGGCCACAAATCTGAAGATCAGAAAGAACCGGAGGGATTACAGTGGTGATGCACATCAAACTAAACTGCCTAGGTACAAGTGGATGTTCTTTCACCAGATGGCTACGTCACAGTCAATGGGAACGATGACTGTTCAGTAGCGTCCTTCTTAGGAAGTTACTAAGGGTTAACACATCAATTTATTTTGCTGGCCTCTCCTAAGTCTCGGCATGTTGACTCAGGTGTACTGGTGGCTAAAAACGACACGGTGTAAGGGACCTCTGCCTTCAGACGCACCTCTTGCCCTGCTGCCAGGGGTTATTGTCTCTGGGAAAGGTGTTTGACTGGGAGGACTCCGCAGTTTCCATCGTGGCACATTAAAGAACAGCTCATCTTCCATGAAGCTGTCCCTCCTGTGCAGGCACTGACATCCAGGGCAGAGACCGGACAAAGTGTCATGGCAACAGCTTCAGTTGTTAAGTCGCATAAGGTTGTCTCCAAGAAGCAGAAGACTTTGCACTTTGAAAGTCATTTCTCTGTAGGAAAGGCTTCAAAATGAGGGTGCAAAGGTTGGCATAATAGCTAACTAACCTAGGTCTCTTCTGACTACAAGATTTTATCGGGAAGCTCATACCAGGAGGGGCTTTTATATGGACATTGTTATAAAATTACATCAAATTAATGAAAAAAATGGACCCCTTTCTTTTTGGTAATACATATTCTTTGTAAATATGCTGATAGACAATCTAAGAAGTTGGTACATCTCATTTACACCATTAAAAAAACCAAACCAAAATCCCTCACACTCTTTAAACCTAACAATACTTTAGAACAAATTACCTTCACATTAAAGAGAAGTTTAAGACTTTTGTAACCTGCTATTTAGGGAAAAATAAATACACCCATACATAAAAAAATAAAAGTTGTATGAGAGTCAAAATAACAAAATTATAACTCTTCATAAGCCTTTCTCAGCAGACTAGTACCATAACGTTTTTTCCTCTGCTTTTCTTTTTATAAATAGACAAAACCTTTGAACAGAAGGACAAAGGAAACATGTCCAAATACCTTATTCACCAGTAAGCTCTTTAAAGAGATATTAAGAAAAGCAGACCAGAATGATACTTCCTTTCCCCAAACAATATAAATTTAAGTACACTACATTTTTAAATTAAGCACATCATATCAGAAATCCAGTCTGGGTTGTGACCACCACTGATGAAGCACAAAAAGTGTATTAAAGAAGTTTACTAATCAAAGCAGCAGCTGCAGCATCTCCTACCCTTGTCCAATAACATATCCCAAGAGATTTCTAGTTGGACCATTTTCAAATATATTTATTACATAGCAAGCAGGAGTAGAACCAGCACAAATTAGCTATTCGGTGCATTACTCAATTGCATGGCCACACTTCAAAAAGATGCATGCACCTATTTCCACAAAATGGCTCCTCAAAGCCTTTCCAGTTCACCAAGGCAGCCCTTTACTTAAAAAAACAACATTAAAAAAAGGCAGAGAAAAGTTATGAGCTAAATAATTCACATTAACACCACCTGAGGGGAGAAGGTTAAATAAAAAGTGACATTTCAATACCAAAACCCTATAAACCATTTTACAAATAAGAGCTGAAAAATAAGTCACTGATGGTCATCAATTCGTTCAGTGGGAGGAAATAAAATGCTTTAATATTCTGCAACTTAAGACTACAGATAAAAATAAGTACCATAGCAAAAAGTCTTATTTATTTATTTCTTTTAAAGTTTCACACTGCAAACATGCACCATAGGGGGGAAAAAAAAAAAAAAATCCCTGGACAAGAAAAATTTATGTGAATCAGTGGCACTGGATTGCTGAAACACTCATTATAAAAGTGCCAGAAAGGACAAGACATATTAACACTAATTCCATCCCTATTTCCCCCAAACAATGACAGTTTCACAGGCATGACTAGCACTAAGAAAAAATTCTCCAGAGCTCAAGTGTTTGTCAAGTGAAGCTGTGTGCCAAGTTTCATGCTGGAACATACTTCTGGTCTAGCTTGCAAGGTCTTAAAAATAAGGTTTGGTTTGAGTTTTGGTCTGATTTTTAAAGGATATCCTCCTTTATTACGATATAACAAGAATAATGCTGTGGAAGCATGTATTTTTACACTACAGTTATTAGACTCAGTGCTGCTTCTAGAACTATGCAATGAAATAAAAATATTTTCTTGAATACAAGCTGCACCGAATGCCAGAGTGGACTCTCATCACAAGGGAGAACCATTCCATGCTTATACCCCGAGAGATAAGTCATCCACCTTAAAAGTCTCTCTTTTCCTGTTCATGTGACATTTGCCAACATCCATTTCACGGGAGCAGCTGATGTTCCCATCCCAGTCCCCAGTGTCACATCACAGAGAAAACGCATGTTCAGCAAAAATATATCTTCCCTTAGATAAGGCTGTGGGAAGTTTTCATAAACACCATAAAGACTTTATGTCACAAGGTGAACAATGATGTTGTCAGAACCGCCAGCCCGGCTCGTGGGTTCTTCTTAGCAACACCCCAGTCAGCGGCCAAAGCCTCACTAAAGGGTTTTGCGGCCTAAATGCTTGTGACCTAACATAGCACACAGATAAAGCTCCTGCTGAACCATCCCCTCTCAGCTCACACCACTCAGCTCCTCTGACAAAGACCCTGTGTCATTGCAAGCCACACTGCTGGAGAAGAGGGCGGGGTGAAAGAAGAGAAGGGAGGCACACAGGAAAGGGAAGACAAAAAATTGCAGGCTACAAAATAGATGCAACCTACAATCGGTGACATTCAGTCCTTCCCCAGCTCTTCCTAAAGATAAAGCGGCCGAACCATCTGCCTGCAGCCAAAACCACCAGCAGTTTGGAGAAGGCAAAAAGCTGGGATGGAAATTGCAGCTGCCCTCCTGGCTCTTTAATAACGATTACTGTCAACTGCCTAAACAAAACACCCAGACACCCCAGGACCCTCAGCATCTTATTGTAAGGCTGATTAATTACAAGCCATCTAAAAGTAACAGGAAAAAGATACAAAACCATAAATAAAAATAAGTGAGCCAAAGGCCACACTGAAATACACAAGCGTGGTTCAGATTTCCTAACCCTGCTGGTTCAAAACAAGGAGGTAGCACCAATATTTCACCCTCCATCTTCATCAGCGCCTCGCCCCCCTCCTGCCCAGCTCCACTGTCACCATTATTTGAAATAAATGAGATTGGCTTAAAAGACTGCCTCAATACCAGTTGGCTGCGTACCCCAAATCTTTCACCCTGCATCCGCATCCACCATTCTCCATTCTCCTAGTCATCCTCCCTGTGCCCCCCCCAACACCATCCTCCTCCTCCTCGCCTCAGGCCCCAACCGCCGCTGTCCCCCCTGCCCTGAGGGCCTCTCCTCCTCCTCCTCTTCCTCCT
>VZZY01007596.1:226961-246315 GCA_013400335.1 Eurystomus gularis
GAGGGGCGATCCCGGCAGCGCCTCGCCCCGGCCCGCCCTGGGCTGCTCCCCTCAGCGCCTCAGCCCGCGCCCCCGCGCCTCGTCCCCTCTGACTGTGGCCGCTCCCCGCAGCCCCTCACCTCCCCTCGCCCAAAGGCCGCTCCCCTCAGCCCCTCGCCGCAACTCTTCCGAGGGTCAGGCCGATCCCCTCAGAGCTGCCTTCTTCGGCCTCACCTTCCCGGCTAGTCAGGACTCCTCTGAAACGACCCTTTTCCCTCAAGGACTGATCCTAAGGGTAGTTTCTCCCCTCCTGGCACCTCTGGTCACCTCTTTTCGTCTGTCCCCCTCTCCTTCCAAAATGACCTCCCTTCATCTCCCTTGGCTGCCCCTCGTCACCTCCTCGAAGGAATCCTGTCACCCCTCAGGGAGCCTTCTCCTGAAGGACTTGTGAGCGAGCAGGTACGTCCCTTAAAAGCCGTACCTCCCTATTTATCCGTGTAACGAGGATGCCAGAGGGTGTGAAGGAAAAGGTTCGCAACACCGCAGTGTGTGTGGAAAAAAGGAGATCCTAAGGAAAATGGACCCTTCTCTCTCTTTTGGGCAGCTTTGTGTCACCTTCCCCATTTCCCCCCAGCCTAATTTCGCACTCGGCTGCCTCAGACCTGTTGAGAGAGGCACCAAGTGCCACAGGCAGCTGTACCTGACTGCTCAGCAAAGCATGTGCTTGTGAGACAAATCACGTTAATGAGAAAGACTCGATGATAAATGTTAAATATTTTTAGTGTATAATTACTGTGGGGATTCCCACGGCGAGTGGCTGCTTTTCGTGAAACAGCGGCTGTGCACAACAGAACGGAGACGGAGCGCTACAGATTTATTTACCTGTTTGATCAGATTAAATTATTTAATATATTAGCGCGTTGTAACGAATGTGCTGCGGTATTGGAGGAGAAGTGTATTCAAAGCTGCAGTCTCCAGGCTCGGTTTTATTATAGAAATATATATAATTTGCCTCTGCGCTAGCGAGTGTCATTTTTGAACGAGGACAGTATGGAGAGTTGGTATGAAAGGTGTTTGTAAGGGAGAAGTTCTGCCCATGCAGTTCACGGGCATCTGTTATGTTTTGGTCAAGGCACGACCTGCAGAACAACGGCTGCAGATGGACGTATCCATAGATAGGAAATCCACCCTGATCCTCCCGTGGGAGCCCTGCGAGTGCTCAGAAGAGAGAGAATGCTGCGATTTGAGGATTTTATGGCAGGTGGGACGTGGCAGCTGAGTTCTGGCAGTTGAGATAAGCTGTACTCACAAGGTCTCCTTGGAGGAATGGCAAAGCTGCCGAGGTTAGATTAGTCACAATATTTTGCTGCAAGATAGTGCCTGGTGTTACTGTTTTGTTACCAGAGTGGGAGTTTTACATTGTTTTCACTCATTCATTCACATGAGGCGGGAATAGAGGAACAGAAACGCAAAGCATCTATACATTGTAGTGGGAGTAACACTGAAAAAAATTGTCTTTAGATTTTGTAATGCTATCATGGTGAGTATCTTCCACAAAATTGATACAAATAGCAGAGCTGGGAGTAAACTGGGATGTGCACTTCACAAGCAAATCTCATGCCAGGAAAGCTTGTCAACAGAAAAGATTTGCAGTGTTTTCTAGAGGTGGCCAAGTTTTGGATCTATCGGTTGTCATCCAAAGGATTGTTTTATAGGCTGGGTAACCTCCAGGCTGGAAATTCTTTGTCTCCAGCTCTCACTTGCTCTTTCCAAGGCCTTCTGGAGCGCTTTATCCCAGAGGAATGTGGTTGTCACAGTAGCTCCCAGATGGAGAATCAGGGTTTGATATAGCTGTCGATTCAATCCACTAATTGCCTTGACATACGAGCCAAGGCCTTGTATTGGAGTAAGGAGCTGACTCAGAGCTAGGAAAGAAGTACGTGTAAGTCTGGACACATTCATAGCAGGCTGAGCACAGAACGAGGTGAGTGGCTGAATTATACACAGGCCAGAGGCTGTGCTTTGTCATTTGGCTGAGGGTTGGGGAGCAATTTCTCACAGCGAGGATCCTGATACGTGTGTTTTTATGTGGTGAGTAACCCGAGCTGCCCCTGAGTGAAAAGCAGGCCACTTAGCTGTGAAGTGGAGATTGTGCAGACGTTTCAGGCATCCCATTTAGCCGTATTTGTGTGGAGACATCCCAAGCAGAGCAGAGGGCTTGTTTACCATTTTATCGTTAGTTACTTGCTTATTTGGCATTCTTCTGAATTATATTGATCTGACAATTCAAAGTTAAAAATCGGTTATTGATTTAATCTAATGCCATAACGCTGAGAAATGCGTCTTGCCCTGCCTCAGGGCAGGTAAATGGAATAATTACTAGTAAATGGAACTGTAAACTAGTAAATGTAACTGTAACTGGTAAATGTAAGTGTGAGATTTACTAAATTATTTTAGGTGCCTGCCGTTCAGAAGTTAACAGTACGGCATACAGTCTATAAGCTTAAATAGCATGGAATGCTGACAGAGCTTTCTACATTAAATTTTCAATATTAGAGCCCTGTAATGAATTCAGCAAATGTAATGCAGTTTGTCTGGCATCTGCTGCAGTAGGTGTTGTGTAATATAATGGAAAATAAGTAATATTATTTTTATTCTGCATGTCACCAGAAAATGTCAGCCATGGTAGCGTTCCAAGGTGTACTGCAGTAACTACAAAGAAGCCTTGTACTACATTGTGGGAGACAGTGTGACTTAAAAAAAAAAGCCTAGAATAACTTTGTGACACAAATCGTCAAGCTGAAGAAATAAACCCCTTAACTTGTAAATAGGCTTGTACAGAAATCCGTTGGGTTGGTGTTTTTTTTTGCTTTACTTCTGAGCAGCTGAGGCAGCTGTCTGGAGCTGCTGTGGCTGTGGTCGCGTCTGCCTCTGGTGGCCGCGTTCTGGAGGAGCTTCTTCATGAGCAGGTCCCCAGTCCTGCAGCAGAATGTGCCCTTGTGCTTCTCTGCGCATCAGGGCTGCCGGGAGTTAGCAGAAGATGCTCATGGTCTGTGGGCAACGATTCAGTCCTGTGAGCTGAAAATGGAAATTCGCTATTCAGGCTTCGAACTGACCGCTTGCCTGCTGCGTCCTGGAATTTAAAGGAACATTGTCTCACCCTCCAGTTTATTTTTTTATTAACAGCTATAACATATGGTGGAAATTCTTCTCATCCCGAGGCTTCGCTGTACATCTTTCTGTTAATTTAGAAATGGCAGTTTCAGTTCTAATGACCGTTGTGGCACTAAGATATGTGTGAAACGGAAGAAATAGTTGCTATTTTTATGTGGTCTGCAATAACCACATTTCCAGACCTTGAATCCTGGCTCCTCTGCCTACTGCATGTTATTTAGAGAGCCCGAATGCCATCGTGAAGAAGGCCACTTTGCAAGGAATATTGGCATTTCTTGGCACACTCACTGTGATTAAAAAATAAAGTTGCTTAATTTTTCTCCAAGTAAAACTTAGAAAGGACTGGGAAAAAAAATCAGTATTTGACAGAGGAGAAAGAGCAAGTAAGGCAGGGAAATAAAATAATTTAAAACTTCAGAAATGTATTTTAATTGCAAAGGGAAAATAGTCACATTTTTCTCATTTTGATATATTAGCAATAATCTCTGAAGAAGGCTCTGACTGGCAGCGAGGTAGGCTTGAGGAAGGAAGAGCAAATAAAAAGGTGTTTCCATTAAAATGAGTAAGGACAATTTTATTACAGGAAACATGAGTATAAATCACCTACCTCGCAAACGTAGCCTTAGTTAAATTGGACATGAAATCAATGTAAATTACAGAATCAGAATGCCGGAATGTTTTCTTTGAGGCGCTCAACTCTGGTGCTGTGACCCAAGCTTTACTACACTACTTGTGTCACAGTCTTGTCCCATCTAGAGTGATGGAGGCTCCACCTGCAATCTCTTCCATCCTGGAATTGTCATTACGGTTAGGGAGTTTCCTGATGCTCCATTGAACTTGTGGTACCGTAGTTTAAGCCTTCTCAATTTTTTTCAGCTATTGTAGGCCCAGAGAACCGTTTATTTCCTTCCCCTTACATGCAGCCTTTTTCATGTGTGAAGCCTGTGACCACAATTTGCTTTTCAAATACCCATCCTTTCAAACGTTCTCTGTAGGCCATGTACTGTGGAAGCCTGATTGTTCTTCTGCTCTTTGGGATGTCCAGCTCATCCACATCTCTCTTGAGCTGCTGGTACTTGGGGTGAAGCCCTAGCAGTGTGAAATGGCTTGGACAGATTCCTGTGTCTTCTGTGCGATACTCCTGTTAAGTGTCTCAACACCATCTTTGCCTTCTCTGCAGCTGTATGACATTGTTCACTCACACTGGGCTTGCAAATGAAATAACGACTTACGCCTAAATTCTGTTTGTGGTATTTCACGTGCAGAAACAAAGCTGCCGTTTAGCACCACTCTCGGTAATCTCATGTCTCACTTTCTTATTTCAAGAATTTAATGCAAGTAGCCTGTTATGGAGGGAAGTATTTAAATGCTGCCCATCAGTGAGGAAGAGAGGCTGGGAGCTGAACAGATCCCTTAGTGGTTGTCCTGAATTTCTGAATCTCTAATGTCTCAGAAGACTCATTATTAATATCCAAAAATAGGTAGGTTTTAAATACAGCTGTTCGCTACTGTTTTAAAATTCAACCTCTCTGAAAACTGGTGCAGTAAAACAGGGGAGACAAATAAATGAAAACAAAGTCTGCTACAATATTTTGCCCAATCTTGTAAAAATAGCAATGTAACGAGGTGGATTTATATAATTCATACAAATTATTACAAGGTCCACTTTATAAAGAGTTTCTCTGGGTTTGTAATGCTAAATTGACAAAATCCCTAATAGCTTGGCTGAGATCTGAGGATTTTAAAATTAGCTCTCAAGAGTGAGTTACAAAAACGGTAGGTTTTTGGATCAATGTAAGCTCGGCAGTGTTTTCCTCCTCTTGTGAAGGAGAGGAGGGCTGCTTGGCAAGGCCACTGCCACGCCGACAGCGGTCAGCGTAGAGATGGGGCTGATCCTCAGACACAAAGCCAAAATATCTGCTTCCTTAGAACTATCTCTATTGACCCCATATTTTAAATAAAGTTTTGTTTAAAACTCCTGGAAAGTAAAGGAGTCATAAGCTGGTTTTCTATTAGGCTACCAAGAAATAGTTTCCATTTCTACGTTTGTATTTTGATCATTTTCTAGAGTTTCCCAGGTAGATTGGCTGCAATACCAGCAAATCTCCGTGTCTGAGAGCTCTTCATCCCAGTCACTGACACAGAACATACAGGTTTTGTTTTTTCTTCTAGGAGCAGCACTCAAAGATGTCCTTTGTTCCAAGGCAGACATCAAAAACGTCCAATTTTTTGCTGTTCTGTGCTAAAAGACCTCAGCTTTAATTTTAGCCAAATCAGTGTGACTTGGAGTCACAGCCCTGTATCAGAATTCTAAATCTCTGATAGTTAAAAACTGAGAATGGATCAGTTCAACATGTCACAACCCTCTCATCTTTAATTTAAATATACTCCTCTCCTTCAAATAGTACGAACCCTTCGCGCTTGTATTTTACAGGGAATTACAAGGTAAAGTTATCCCTAGTACCTGATACACCAAATTCCACACGTGAACCCCTGGGTCCCGCTGCTGTCCCAGCGCCGGCCCCCGCGCACCGACCGGCAAACAGGACGTGAGCTCCCTGTCCAGGACTCCGACGGGAGATGGGTGCGGTGACCTGCCGGGGTTTGTCTCTGATTCACGAGACTCCCCGAGACGTTCATTCAGCGCTGACTGAAGCATGTTGTCAAACCTGCCGTCAGCCTTCCCGGGGGAGGATCGGGATGTTCGCATCCCTGAAGCCTGATGGAAACGTGAACAAGGAGGCAGCAGCTGCAGTGCAAGGTGAGGAAGCATCATACCTGCTGCTGAGGAGGGGAACAGCTCCCTGTGGCCAGGCCACCAACACTCTGCCGTGGGCAAGCTGCCCCTGGTTAACTAGCCAGCTGGCTAACTAGCTGGCCAGCTTCACTCTGTGGGTGGGGAGGCCAAGTTTCTAAGAATCTGTGAAAAGTTCATGTTACTTTATATTGAACAAGAGCTGTCAGGAACAAGAGCTGTATTATACAAAACTCATATCCCCATCTCTCCCCGTTGGGGTGGCCCTACCCAGACATCGTCTCAAAATTGACTGAGAAATTTAAATGAGATGACTTTTGAACTCATATCATCTTTGTCTTTTACTTGAAACTCACAACTCCATTCCAAGATCGTGTGAAATCTTCATTAGCAGGTTTTCACAGGCACTAATTACCTTTTTTCCTAAGAAAAGGAAGCCAGGTCAGCGAATACCTGGCCTGAGAAAATGCTGTAGTCTGTGCTGATCTTCTCTTCAGTGGCGACAGGCATTCAAAATGAACTTAAACCTGAAAGCCACTAATTGAGAACTGAAGCCATGCAGTGCAACTTGGAATGCCTTTTCCTCCGGGGAGAACAATTTTGCTCTCTGTGTGGCGTTGCTTTGCAGCTCTGAGTGCCCACGTCTCCAAAGGTGCTCTTCCCACAGTGCCTACCTCCCCTTCCTTTCTTTCTTGAAGCATTTCTCCTGTTCTTTCCGGTATCTCTTTCCTATAATTTCCAGGCAACAATCTACTTCTAAAGGAAGAGTAAGAACTATTATACAATAAAGTCACAGCAAGTGAACAACTTGATGGGATATAAATATGAGGGGGACCAGCAGAAAAGGACATAGATGGCTACTGTGGTTTTCTTAGTGAAGGGATGTTGCTGATTTCTGGGAGAGGTGCAATCTTCTTAAGCTCACTATGACTCACCTGTTTTTTCCTCTGTTCCTTACAGCCAGATGGCATAAACCAGCAAAGGCCAAATAATTCATCATTCCCCAGACTTGCGACAGACTGGCCCCCAGGGTGGATGAAAATCTTTTTGCGCTGCTACAGGTAGGACAGTTTCTTCCTTGATAATATTGTAGAGTTGAGTTTATGAATGTTGCAGTGGAATGTTAAGTGCTAATGAAATCCTGGTCTTGACAGGTAAAAGTCGGTATTTTCTGGGATTGTTTTATAAATGTTTGACTTTATGCTTCACAACATAGCAGCGTTTCTTTAAAAACCCAACATCACAAGCAGCCTACAGATAAACCATGAAGAACAGTTAATTGCCCTTCAACTAAAATAACTCCGTGAGCAATCAATCAGTAGAAGAACCAAGAGCAGCGCCAGCTGTCAGTCAACCAAAGCCAACCTGCTGTTTGGAGGACTATACCAGCACCACCACCTTCTTTAGATTGGTGGTTTGCTAATCGACAGCATCAGTCCAGCCTCGGGCCTGCAGGAAAGCTGGGGAGGGACTCTTTACAAGAGCTTGAGGTGATAGGATGAGAGGCAATGGGTTCAAACTGGAGAAGGGCAGATTTAGATTAGATGTAAGGAAGAAGTTCTTCACTATGAGGGTTGTGAGACACTGGCACAAGTTGCCCAGGGAGGTTGTAGATGCTCCGTCCCTGCAAGGTTTCAAGGCCAGCTTGGAGGGGGTCTTGGGCAACCTGCTCTACTGGGAGGTGTCCTTGCCCGTGGCAGGGGGCTTGGAACTAGATGAATCACACGATTCTGTGATTCTTCCACATGCAATACACTGATGATATTACACACGTTGTGCTTTTTCCTCCATTCTCCCAGATCATTGTCATGTGGCTCTCAGTTGTGCCTGACAAACAGATCAAAAAGCCGTTTCTTAGGCTGGATTGTCCAGTCCCTGCAGGGTGGGTGCAGTGGCCAATTGAGCAACGTGAATAGTTGCAGCTTGGGGTGACAGGATAGGAAGAATGATAGAAATTCTAATCAGTATTCTTATAAATCCCCAGGAGATCACTGCACTGACTGGCTCATGCTGGGACACCCTTCTCAGAATCATAGAATCATAGAAACATAGAATGTCAGGGGTTGGAAGGGACCTCTGGAGATCATCAAGTCTAACCCCCCTGCCAGGGAAGGACCAGAGAATCTAGGGCAGGTTACACAGGAACGCATCCAGACGGGTCTTGAAAGTCTCCAGAGAAGGAGACTCCACAACCTCTCTGGGGAGCCCGTTCCAGGGCTCTGTCACCCTCACAGTCAAGAAGTTCCTCCTCATGTTGAGGTGGAACTTCCTGTGCTCTCGCTTGCATCCATTGCCCCTTGTCCTATCGCAGGGCACAAGTGAAAAGAGGTTGCCCCTTTCTCAGGTACTTGTGAAATCGGCTGTTATTTCAAGTAAGCCCAAGTCACATCATTTGTGATGTTATTTTAATTTTTTTTTATTCAAGATGTTAGCCAGTTTGGCAATTACTGGGTTGCCTGCGTTAGAAGAGTTACACGATGATGCCAGACATTGCCTTGATGAAGTCCAGTTTATTGACAAAGCCTGACAAAGTTTTCTTTCCCAGAGTGTGGAATTAAATAAACCACATCTTTTTTTACACAGTGCTTTGACCAAAGCCAGAATTTTGACCAAGAAAAAAAACCCTCTCAAAATTTCCTCTTGCATCAGCAGTCTCAAAATGCCAGTTTCCTTTTTCTCCCTCTGGGGCCCTCGTATGTGCATGTATTTGGGTTTTTTTCTCTCACACAAACACAAAGCTCCAGGTTTCAAATGCCTTTTTTGCACTTTCTGTGTCAGTCCAGAGGGAAGCCATGCGGATAATGTGCAATGTACAGAAGCTTTGCCATGTGCCTGTCAGTTGAGTAATAGTTGCTGTTGTTTCAGTTCTCGGCTTCCAGAGGGGCATTTGTTCATTTTTTTGGTGCTTATTTTAAGGAAAAGTTATGGTTACCCCCAAATGTCTACGGAATTCCATGAAACAGATCTTTGTTTGAGCTTAGCAGGACATTCACGCCAGTGGTTTGAATACTGATTTTACCTAAACATTGCCAGTGAAACATTTTGAGGGTGAGTCATTCTTTTTAGGGCCTTCGTATTTCCTTGTTCTGAAAAATAACCTTCCTCCCTTGGATATCAAGGACAAAAGCTCGCTGCTTCGGACTGGTTTTGTACATTTTATCTTTGCATTTTATTTCCTCATGTGAAAATGGGCATTTTGAACAATAGGACACCGTGTATCACACATGGTGATCTCTGAAAGCCTTTATTTTAAAAACAATTACATCCCAAGTGCATCTGTCAAGCGAGCGAAAAACCCTGAGATCAAGTAGGACTGACAAAATAGATGAAGATGTAATTGCTTGTGGTTCAGCCTCCTGCTTTCTTCATGAGGTTCAAAGCCTTTCCTAGTGCTGCTTGGGGGGGTTCTCTGCATCCTCCTGACTTGCTCCAATGGACTGAATCATCATTTTACCTTTGTGTACAGTTTCTTGAAGTTACAATGGCATTTTTTACCTCTGCTGGGTATCCCGAAGCCCCTGTGCTCGGTGTCTGTAAAGTATGATAAGTTGTTTATTACGATCATTACAACAATTCTGCAGGCAAGGGGCTAGGAGCTGCTAAATGGGCAAAACGCAGACACAGAATGTCACCAGAGACGAATATAATGGGCGAAGTTCTGCAAAAATTGACATTACAACTGATAAATATGAATGTGGAAACATTTATTCCTCGCACCAGTCTTCAGCATCACACGATGTTTTTCTTCTTTAGTATTAAATGTTGATACAATCTCTGTAGGGGAAGATTTGAATAATGGGTCAGGTTTCCCCCTCAGTGTCATCCAAGCATAGACTTGGTATTTCTTTATGTACTTTAGAGCATTGGCATAAATTGTAGGTCTGCAGAAGTTTAAAACACTTCTCAAGACGTGCGAGGAGAAAGTCTTACTGCTGTTCTGCAGGTGTGTGAACACTGACCGCGCTGAAATGAAGTTACTTGCTCAGAATCACTCAGAAAATCTATGAAGCTGAGGGAAAATAAAAGAATTTCTTTAATCTCAAGTAATATTTTGACTACCATGCTTCCTCTCTCCTGTCATTATTACTGATAATAAATATTTATATTGGCTATAGTGTGAACCATGGTTAGGTCAGAGAAGTTGCTGGCTGCGTGTACAATCTATCATATAAAACCATTTCCACTGAGAAAGATAAACATTGAAACACGGGGTAAAAAAAAAGCCAACAGGAGAAACGGAGCCAAAAAAGGCAGTCAGCTGACAGAAATGGGGTTTTTGACTCTTAATCTGCGAGAGCCTCAAAACTGGGTTGATCTAAGAAAAAAACAAATGTCATACTATGAAAAGGCAACTAAACAAGTAAGAAACGGCGTTGGCAAGCGTGTGAAATTCCACATGTAACCACCGCAGACAAACGCTCTCGCGTGACTCAGCGCAGATGTTGGCTGCGGCCGGTGGGACTGGCTCGCTCTGCTCAATTAGTGGCTTCCTCAACAACGAGGAAGAAAATAGTGGGAACTATTATGAATAAGATCCTTATAAAAATATGGATTTAATTGCTCTAAATGCTCAAACAATGAGCTGTCAAGCGCTTAGGGCAGACTGCAATGCAGGAGAACTGGAGAAATCAAATGAGCAAGTAAATAGTTCCCCTTTTCCTGCATCCTCACATTCCCCACAAAGTCATCAGGAACTTCAGATGCTGTCTCCGAACCAGAGTAGGAGCAGGAGCTCGTAATGCTGTCCCTTTATGATTATGTCATTGATGTGACCTGCTACGTCAGGACAATGGTGATGGAAGCAAGTGTTGTGGAGTTTCCACGACGCTCCTTTTGTGGTTCTAGACCTCTTAGACTAAGCTGTCTGTGTGTCCGTCTCGTAACAGAATAATAGCTGATAAAATTGTAGGAGCCACTGATATTTGTAATGGATGTGCTGCTTAATCCCCTAAGCAGTGCAGGAAATGGTGTGATCCCTTATCCTCAAGGAACTTTCTGAGATCTCAGAAACAGCCTTCAAGGTGAGCCAGGGCTGGGGCAAAACGCTACGCTGAGTTTCAAACTGAGCAGGGTAATTGCTCGCCTGGAGTTAGAAAACTCTAAAAACCACTTCTGATCTTAAAAAGCCAGTTGATTTTAATAAGGAGAGACCAGGAAGCCTTCTGCACTGAAAGACAAACAAAATGTGCTGAAAGAAGAATATACAGAGAATCTGGAACAAATTCTGCAGGTAAAATCCATTTGGATGGGGTTTGTAAGGCTTGAATCCTTTCACGTGAGATGGGAATCAGCATTTGGAGAGAGTGGAAGGAGACAGAGGGAGGCTGCCGAGGCCAGCTCTGCTCTATGAAAGGCTTCTCAGTCAGCTGTGTTTCCCAGGAGGCTAAAGCAGAGCTTCTTCCAGGTGGTGAAGACAAAGAAACTGTCCCCAAATTCTACGTATTCTTTATTGAGCTTGTGGGGAGATCCAGACTGACTTTTGGCACAAGTGGGACTGGGATACCAGTGGCAACAGCTCTGTCAGCTACGGGGAGAGGAAGGGCATGGATCAGGTGGAAACTCGCTGGAGGAAAAAGGTTCAGCTGCCCCTGCATGACAAGGAACATCCTGTGGGCATCCTATAGCAGAGGTGAACTGAGCAGCTGATCGCTGGACATTGGGGCATATTTTCCTCAACATCTGGCCTAAATGCTGCATGTACAGTCCTCTAAAAGCACTTTCACGTTCCAGCCATAGTGTCTTTTTAAAGTTGAAGTTAAAACCAAGCGTGCTGCACCTGAAATGCTGAAGGTAACGTTCTCTGATACAGGAAAGCACTTTGTTTGAGGCAAAGAAGCCTCAGTTTCTCCTGAGGCTCCCAGTCCCAGAAGCAAAACCTGTGGCTGCCGGCACACAGGGCAGCAGGGACACGGCCTCGCCGGGCTGAAGCCACCGGCTCACTTCAGAGGCAGGCAATAGGTAAAAAGGTGCCTGTAGGTCTGGTGGCACATCTTCGTGGCAATCCCCTGAGAACGCCAACACCTCCATCTTTCCTCTCCAAAGGATGCTTTATTGTAATTACACACCACTCTATTAGGCAGCTGAAGCAAAGAGCACATTGGATGCTAATGAAGTGCTGCTGTGGTTGAGCCTGTCACTATTTTTGGAGCTGCACATCTCCAGCACTTTTGATTGGGTGGCTGAGGCTTTGGATGTCTCTGGCTTCTTCTGTGGGGGCTGCTCGGCGAAAAGCAATGACTCAGCGAGCCCGGGCTGCGGAACTGTTTACATGCTCAGAATGAGAAAAGCTGCGGGACGGCCAGAACGTGCACAAAAGCTCTTTATGTGCTGGAAGGATTTTTTCAGGTAGTGGACAGTATTGTCTAGGTTGAAAAATCCTTCACTTTGTTTCTGTGTGGGTCACCTGTACAGTCCTTGTTTTTCCTCTTTTCCATGCCCCAAGGCATTTCGGGAGAAAGCTGGATCTCACAGAACTCAAGGCAAGTATTTGAAGAGGTTAAGAGAGAGACAAATCACAGCTGTCCACCGGCTGCCTTGCCCTGTGAAAGACGACGGCTTTGCTGTCTCCGTTTTCTGCAGCAAAGCCCGAGGAGCTGCTCAGCCTCAGGGCGTTATTTGCTGTCAGAACGTGACTGCACAGCTCGCGCCCCCAGAAGCGAGTCGTGCCGACACCAGCACTCATCGGGGCCCGCTGCGATCAGTTCCAGGATCTGAACCAGCCCAGAAATGTTCTTTCCTCCCTCCGCACCTTGCAGGGCTGTGTAATTGGTCACCACCCAGTCAGAGAGGTGACGGGACTGGGGCGAGGGAGGCGATGACAGCACGTGAGACTCTTTCTCCACACCAGGACTCATTAAGACAACCAATGTTACCACATCACTTCCTGACAGAGCCTCCCCTGCCAGTAAACAAGGTTCATGGCTCCCAGTATCATCTCACATCTAATGATACACAAATGAGGACTGTCAGAGTAATTACAGAAAATACCACTGTAACTAAATGCTTGTCCTTCAACTACCCCTCTTTTGTTACGAGAACTCGCCCGCTCCCAGGAGGGAAGGGACGACTGCAGGACTGGTGCCTCTTCGGTGCACTTGCTGCATTTGGACTTCTCCCGTTTCAGTGTTCTCACGTACAATTCTTACCTCAAGCGAGCTTTCGAAGTGTGTTAGGTTAAGAGCTTTGGCAGTATTGGTAAATGCAACACTAGCAGTGCAGTGCGTCCAACGCTTTTCTATCTTTTTTAGAGTGGATTTATGCAAACAGGTGAGTCCCAGCACTGCGGCAGATTCTCACGTCAGCTAAAGAAACCTCCAACCATACCCATTACCCACCAAAGCACATACAACAGAAGATGTCACGCATCACAGACGTAGTTCCAATGACACTGAGAAACGAAGAACATCTTCCCACAGCGCAGAACCTTGCCATGGCATGAGACCTGCCCCCAGCCAGGTCTGCGTTCGGACACAGCTTGCTCCCTGGCTCCCTCTGCTGAACCATGCTAATATTCCATGTGTTAATTAGCAAGAGGAAGATGATGGAAGAGCAACCAGCACTATGTAGTTCATACCCCAACGCCAGCCAGCAGCAGCTATAAAGATGCTCATAGTCCCTCAGTGTGATAATCTACCAAGCCAGGTATTCTACAGGCATTTGAGTTTTTTCACTGGCTCTGGAGCACTTGAGGCCCAACTCCTCCTTCCCAACGAACATGGGAGTCTGTGACTTGGAGGCTCCCACCTCAGCAGGGTTTTATTACTCCCTTTTCTAGCCTCTTTTCCTGAAACTCGTATGAATTTGGTGAAATCTCAACTCCCCGTCAAGTTTGACCCCATTGGCTACTTGCAGCTAAGAATTAATGGGAAGCCAGATGGTGCAGTTATGTAAGCCTCGTTTCCCGCCTGTGTCTGGCTAAGAGCGAGCTCAAGTGTGCCAGATTTGTTAGTATGTACATCCTGGGGTTTTGTAAGAGCAGAGCTACTGCTACCCAAGCATCTTCTTCCAGATAGGAACCTGGACAAGCTTGAGAAGCAGGCCCATGTGAATGTCATGAGGTTCAAACTGGCCAAGTGCAAGGTCCAGGCAATCCTCAGTGACAAGACAGGCTGGGGATGAAGGGGTTAAGAGCAGCCCTGCAGAGAACTTGGGGGTGCTGGGGGGTGAAAAGCTGGAGGAGATCCAGCAACATGTGCTCGAGATCCAGCAACATGTGCTCGAAGCCCAGAAGCCAATGGCATCCTGGGCTGCATCCCGAGCAGTGCTGGGGCCAGAAAGATTGGGACAGACCTTTTAGCAGGGCCTGTTGGGACAGGACAAGGGGGGATGGTTTAAAAAGAGGGACATTTAGGCTGCAGAGAAGCATTTTATGTTGAGGGTGGCAAGAGCCTGGTGCAGGTTGCCCAGAGAGATGGTTGCTGCCCCATCCCTGGCACCATTGCAGGTGAGGTTGGCCGGGGCTCTGAGCAACCTGCTCTAGTTGCAGATGTCCCTGCTCCCTGCAGGGGGTTGGACTGGATGAGCTTGAAAGGTCCTTTCTACCCCAAACCATCCTGAGATTCTGTATCTGACTGGACTTTCTCAACTCAACTCACTTTCTACCAGTTTCTGAGATAGGAAAAATTGTTGAGACTCCAGAAGTCTTCTAGGATAGAAAAATACCTTCCACAGAAACAGCTTCTGCTTTTTAACTCATTTCTGAGCCTAGAGAATTAAGAGAATACTTTCACTTTTTGATCTAAGCAGGTGGCATTCTTCCTAAAAGCATTACATCCCACACGGATAAACAAAGAACATGAAAAAATTACAGGACTTGAGAAGGGACATACCTTCCAAATTTTGTTACGGTTCCAGGGATAAATTACCCTACAAAGCTCTGAACCACCTTCAAAATACAAGGCATAAGCTCCTGAAATGCCTCTAAGACATCCTCTATTTGCTGAGGTTCGTGTGGTGATTGATGGATCGAAGCTGTCCATCAGGAAAACCCTCTCAAAGCTGCACAGAAGCTTTAAAATGCTGATGAGTCACATCACAGGGGTGTGTTGCTGAGACCTGGACCTTCCACCAGTACCTGAAGCACTGGTGTCAGCAGTAAGGCTGCAGAGAAATAATCCAGTGCAGATTTACAGATGGTTATTCCGGATGTGTCCCCACGGGTAGACAATCCAGTACCTATATCCTCTTTCCAAAAAGAAAATTGGTTTAGTTTTCTTCCCCCTCAGCTCATTCAAGATTAAATTCAAATGCTAATTTCTTCCTGGTTATACTAAATAGAAACCAAAACAAAACCCAAGCAACCAACACCAAAACAAAAAAACAATTAAATACAGCCCAAACCCTCCACTAAACCCAACCAACCTCCCCACCCAAGCCCCTTATACACTCAAAACTCTACAGTCATCTTCACACAGTCCCTCACCACAAAGTTTCCCTGTCCTCTAAATAACACGTAACAGGGTCAGTGCAACACGTTGGCATGGGTTGCAATGAAGACACAAGAAATCCTTGTTTTTCTCCTGTAGGATTTAATGCGGTGCTTTCAGAAGAGTTAGAACACCAATTTGTGAGGATAGACTCCATTTGAGAGACAGAACGTAGAGCGCAGATACCCACGGAGCTGAGGCACCTGCTTGATTCGTGCCAGGATCTGCGAATCCACTGCCTTCTGATCCGTCTTGCGCTGCTCCGTTATCTCGTATTTCTACAAAGTACAAAGAATAACGTTAAAATCCTGCCGGGTGACTCCAGATTCTTTTGCAAAGATGAGGAAATTCAGGGCAAACCCCAAGGTCTGGCATTTTCAAGAAATCTTTTATCCATTTGTTCTAAATATGGGAAAAGTGGCAGGAGACCGGAGGCGGCAGAAAGAATCGAAGCCACCGTCTGGCCGGTGTTGCAGGTATCGCAGCCAGCAGCACATTCTTGGCAGGACTGCTACAGTAAAGGTGCTTCTTGGTCAAAAAAAAAGACATTTAACTGGAAGAATCATTGCTGCTGTTCTGCTCCGGTACAAGCAGAAAAGAATCCGCTAATTTAAAAGGGGTTTATCTCAGTGCTACTCAATTTTCATGGCATCACCTCATTTTATTGAGGACAACTTAGAATTCAACTCATTTATTTCCTGGTATTCCCCCCTTTCCTCCTGGCTTTAAGTATCAAGAGCATTCAGAAAGAACAAACAATCCTGCTCCTTACTTCTTTCTCGGTGTCAAAGATCTCGCCTTCCTGGTGCTTGGGCTTACGCAGCCTCTTCTTCTTAAAGTAGGCATCAGTGAGGTGCTTGGGAATTTTCACTCCGGAGATATCAACCTTTGTAGATGTAGCAATAACAAATTTCTGATGGGCCCTACGCAGAGGGACACGGTTGATAGCCAAGGGTCCTAAAGGCCGAAGAGAGAACAAGGTCAGTGTTCCCAAACCCGCTGCTTTGGAGTTGTACTTCGGTAGAGTATGAGATGATTGGTGTCTTCAGAGATGCCTACAGCCAAAATCTGAACAATCCACAAAGCCCTGCCCCACAGCCTCTAGAAAAGACAAAAAATCCTTCCCGATCTCTTCCAGGGAGTCAAGTACTGATTATTATTCTGTTAATTTATTAATTTTATTATATTATCTCCCCTCCACATCCCTGGAAGGTCACAAAACATGATTCCATGTAGTTATGGGAACACATGATGCACCAATCATCCACTGTAGCTACTGACTCCACAGACAAACCTGAACTTGAACCACCCCCAAAACCTGAAATCCACAACAGCCCAAATCCCCAATCCCTCCCCAGGCAAATCATCACACCGATGTAGAAGTTTTTTACCTGTAACAAGAAGAAGGCCGGTCGCAAGCTGCTTCAAGAAGATGACGCGCTGAAAAGAGATGAGAGGTGACATCAGTGATCATAGAATCATAGAATGTTTCAGGCTGGAAGGGACCTCCAGAGGTCATGTAGTCCAGCCTCCCTACACAAGTAGGAACATCTACCTAGGTCAGGTTGCTCAGAGCCTCATCGAGCCTGACCTTGAATGACTCCAGGGATGGGGCCTCCACCGCCTCTCTGGGCAGCCCGTTCCAGTGCTCTATGACACTCATGCTAAAGAACTTTCTTCTAATATCCAACCTAAATCTATCTTTTCCTAGCTTAAAACCATTACTTCTTGTCCTATCACTACAAACCCTTGTGAACAGACCTTCCCCTGCCTTCCTGTAGGCCCTTCAGGTACTGGAAGGTCAGTAGAAGGTCCCCCCGGAGCCTTCTCTTCTCCAGGCTGAACAGCCCCAACTCCCTCAGCCCTTCTTTGTAGGAGAATGATGTCCCAGCACTCTGAAATACTGCACCAAACTGGGACCATGCCCACCCTCGGCCTGTGTTACTGGTGTGAGCATCAGCCAAGCACCCAGGCACGGGCACAACCATCCGACTGAGCAGTAGCCCCCGCCTGAGCCCGGCTCCCGGCGCTTCTCAGAGTAAGTTCGCTGTTGACCTCACCTACACCAGACTGCGACTCTCCAGGGGCTTCAGCACTCAATGCTGAGCAAAGCCAATTAGTGCAGTTTTTAATCTTTGCCTGTTCTCCAGGGTGGGGAGACTTGTACTAATTCTTTCTACGAGTTCAGGGCAGAAACCAGATAAAAACCAGAAGAGCACCACAACGTCAGAGCCATCCTCCAGTTACATCTGTTCTTTCTGGTCATGTTTTCCTTCTCTGAACAGCGTTCTTTTAACTAATGTGACATGGAAGCCCAAGAATCCAGGATAATAAAGGATGGTGGGTAAGCAGGCAGCGCCTCTGCCACCCCTCAGCACCAACCCAAGACTCCCTTCGTTTCATCCCAGCAGCTGGATGAGCCTGTTTCAGTTCAAGCTCTGTGTAGGGGAACATTCGTTTAAAGACTGTTTCCCCTAAAGGCAGGATGAGAGACATCACCCAGACAAGATCCACAGGACAGCAGACCCGCATCCTGGGGCTGAGCAGCATCCCCCGCAACCAGCTGGGAAATCCAGGACACCTCCAGCACAAAAACGGGGAGCAGAGTCACCACGAGAGGAAGAAGTCCCCGACATTACCTTGCCTCTGTGACGACCGGTCAGAAGGATCAGAACAGTTCCTGGCGTGATGGAAGCTCGCAGCCTCCTCTTGTGCTGGCAAAAGGGCTTTTTGCCGTGACTCAAAAGCTTGCGAGGAACATCTTCAGTGGGATAGTATCTGGGCTAGAAAAAGAGGAGCAAAACGTTGTGCCGCCCTGTATCCCACCGCACAGAAACACAGCGCAGGCTGCAGTTCAGGTTCCTCCTTTCCTGGGAGGAGGGGCTATTTCCCTAAAGATGACCTTTCTGAAAGACTTTTTTCCTGCCCTTGAGGAACACACTTAACTATTCCATATTTCTGCACAAGCTTCTGCTCCAGCCCAGCGATACAGGCAGCAGAAGAGACCCTGCTCTGCCTGCTGACCATTCTCCAAAGTACCGGCATCTCGCCGGAGAACAACGATTCCTGGGTGCGTATCCCGAGGAGGTACCTGCCAAGAGCCCACCCAGCCCAGCGCGGGCTGAGGCTGCGACGTCACCCCAGCACCACCGCGTCAAAAGTCACACGCAGTGGCCTTAAAACTGCGAGCGCCCGAGTTCTTTTTCTTACCATTTTGCGGATTTTAACCACACGGCTGCCTCCGTTCTTGTCTCCGCCCACTGGCTTGGTGATGGTTGCGCGTGGCTTTTCTTTCTTTTTCTTCTCTATCTGTAGGCAAAGAAAAAGGCAAACGTTGACGTTTCAAACCGAAGCCACCACGAAAAGCATGATTATTCAAACGCAGTATTTACTGTCCTACCTTTGTCTCTGGAGCGGTGTACTTGCGCTTGTACAGTGCTTTTCTGGCATACATCGCCGACCGGGAATATCTCCCGATGCCGCGGGCCAGGACGGGGTTGCGACTGGCATGATGCCTCTTAACCTTCTTCTTCTTCTCACCCCCTTCCTTCTGGCCTGTTTTCTGCTCTGCCGGCTTCTTCTCAGCCGGCTTTTTTTTACTTGGCTTTTTCTCACTAGGCGCCTTCTCGCCTGGCTTCTTCTCACCGGCCGCCTTCTCACCCGCCATCTGTGGATCCGAATTAAACAGAAATGATAACAAGGCGTGCAGAGGAACGTCCAAGTTGCGGAAACAAAATAAAATACTCAGACCTCGATTCTTTAATCTAACAGCCACCTCCTACGGCCGCGGCCGATCACGACAGCGCAGAGCCAAACGCCACTCCGGCTGCTGCACGCCCATCCCCGCAGAACGCTCCTCCGCGGCACTTCCAACAGCTACAGCTTCACCCACCCAACGCCTCCTCAGCCCCAGAGACCGCTGAGGCCGCAGCCGCCCCTCCGTCCCCGAGGGCGGGCACAGCAGCCCTGTGCCCGGGCCCCGCGGGAGCTGCTGGGCCCCGCCACACCGCGGGGCTACTCC
>VZZY01007596.1:247347-300281 GCA_013400335.1 Eurystomus gularis
GCCGCGTCCCAGCCCCGCTCCCCGCCCGTTCCTGGGGCGGGATGTCCCCGCTCCCGCCGTCGTGGGGCTGCGGCTCGAGTTGGGGCCTGGCTCGTTCTTCTCCCTCGCCTCGCCTCGCCTTCCCCGGCGAGCAGACCCTCGCCCCGCCGAAGGAGCAGGGCGGGGGGGTGCCCCCTTCCCAGCGTGCTGGGGGCCCGGTGGGGTGAAAGGGCTGCAGGGCTTCGGGCTCCGCCGACCCCCGAGCAGCGGCCAGAGCTGCCACGGTAACGTGGGCTTCGTGGGGGGCTTCAGGCGAGTCCCCCTGGGCCCGCATGTGCGTTTGAACGAGAGCTGGGAGGTGAATTTTATTCGTGTGGCAGCCCACTCAGTGCAGCGTCCGAGGCCAGGGTCGTGTTGCTCTCGGTAGCGTCCAGCACCAGTGACGTTACCGAAACTAAAACGCGAGCCAGCTTTGAAATGAGAGGTCGTAAGCTGAGCCGGTCTGGGCTCTCGGTTTATTAGCAGCATTTGGTCTCATTTCAAAGCCTTGCATCGTTGCAAAATCAGGGTGATAAACACTTGAATCTTTTTCTTTGTTGTAGCTTCTCACCGGCCTTAATGCACTTGGATGTTTGTCTTACTTGAGCAGCCTTTTTTTGCGCTGAGAGGTTGAGGGAAATGTTAAGAGGAATTACTGCCCCAGAAAGGGAGAAAAAAGATGTTTCTATTCTTATCTAACATACCTATTCTGAAATCTGATACATCTCTAAGTAATATCTACTAAATACATTAAGTAATATCTATTAAGTTAAGTAATATCTATTAAGTACATTTCAAAGTAATATCTATTAAGTACATTTCTGAGTAATATATATTAAGTACGTTTCTAAATAATATCTATTAAATACATCTCTAGTATCTATTAGAGGGTAATTTCTTTGACATTGGGTTGTCCTTTTTCCTGTTCTGCTTAAGGTGGTGCAACTAGATGGGTTGGTTTTGAGTCCGTGGCCATTTGCAGTTGGATTTGGGGTCTTCTGAAGCGTGTGGAGGATCTCTAGTGTGTGTTGGGTTTTCTCAATGTCCCTACTCGCACGTTGGAGCAAGTACACAAGTTACCTTTTGGAAACACTTGCTCCTTGTTGGGAGCAATCCTTCTGTTCTGCTCAGAACTTCAAATTTTAGATGGTGAGGGAGACTGAAAAAAGATGAGAAATCTAAACTGATGAGCCTATAAATAGGAGTAATTAGAGCAGCAGTCACCGTCGCCCTGAATGCTACAGTTGTGACAGCTGAGACTCAGAACTGATTTAATCTCTCCTGCTCTTGAAAAGGTGATTAGAAAAGCACAATCACAGCGTGGAAAAATGTATTGATTTTCTTCTTTTCCCTCTTCCATTTGGTAAGAGAGAAATATGCTGGCAGTGAGCGTGTGACTTACAAAACATAGATCCTGCTGATCTTTCCTAGTCTGGGCTAACAACAGAAAGGAGAGCATTGTAGCAAGGCTGCGTTTCCTACCCTGTGTTACCCTTCAGCAAAAGGTTTCTTGCTTAGCTGATACCCCCTGAGTTTTGTGACCCCTGTTATTTCACTGGCTACTTTTGGGCCAACAATTTCATCTTGCTGTAAGCTAATAAGGGACGTGGGATGATAACGCTGCTGAACCCCCAAATCCCAACTGCAGCGAGGAGTATTCCGGGCATAGTGAGGACAGCTCGTTTAATTAGAGCGTGGGTTTAGGTGTGCGTGTGTTACTTTCTTGATTGTATTTCTTGGCTGTGATGCCCTTTGCTTGGGATAGCCTCTGCACCTGCTCAAAGCAGAGGTTGGAGAAGGAAAGCATTAAAAAGTCTAAAATGCATTCCATCCCTATAAAAGGAAGCAGAGGAGAAAGCCCTCTAAAGGGGTTGTGTTACTGGTGCCTGTGTCCGCAGTCCCCTTGGCTTCCCCTCTGGTTTTGGAAGGGATGGAGCCACCTCGGTTCAAAAGCACACATGTGATGGCAGCACTTCAAATGAAGTGAGCGCGATCCCCGGTCCGGAACGGCTGAGCAGAGATCACCAACACCCCCATTTTTCTATTTGGGGTGGCTGACAAATGCATCTTCCTACTCAAAGCCAAAAATACAAAGAGGAGGGAGCAGGAGAACAAGTTACCGGTAGAACAAAACTTACATAAAGTGCAGCAAACTCTGTCGCTCTCTGAGGTGCAGCTTCTCTTGCTACATTCGCTTACCTTTGGCCGTCTTTGGTAGGAGCGTGTGTATAGGTGCGGGGTGAGAGTTTTATTTTTAAGCAACCTACCCCCTCTTTAATCCCCCCTTTAAGCGCAGGTTATTTGCAGGCCCTTCTGTTTGTTAAATTTTCCATCTTTTTACTAATTTGTGCGCAGTTGCTTCCAGAGCCATTAGGGTTTAGGAGAAATTATATTGATTAAAGTTTATGAAATGTCACCATATAATAAATCTGTAGAGCTGATTCCAGCAGTTTCCCCTTTGTATGTTTATACTTTTTTTGGTTATAACTAAAAAACTTACGAAGGTGTCTCTTGAATCCTGAGTGTATTTAAAAGCTTATATACTGGTCAGAATGTTGCTCCACTTTTGTTTTGGTTTTTTTCTTGCTTTTTTTTCCTAATGGAGGTAAGATTTTGGTGGTGGAAGTATGGTAAATACCTTATCAGCTTCTGCAGGGAACCTGTCGTATTCTGAAAAATGTTATTTCGGTTCATCCCAGGGACTGATGCTTGTACAGCTTCTTTTGTGAAGCTGCGTCAAAACAGAACTTTTATTGACCTTGAGTAGTCCTTAGATAAATGTAGGATTTATTGGTTCATTCTCATTTGCTGTAATAACTTGGAAGTAGGTTTTAATATATTTTTTTTTCCTTGCCCGTGCAAGTTGTTGTTCAGTTAAATACTCAGCAGCATTCGCTAGATTGTCTTGGTGCAAGCAGAATATCCTTCTCTAGGAAAAAATGCAAGATTAACAAGAAGAATCGTTCAGTTCTGCAGTGGAATTGGTACCTCAGTAATCCTAATTCCCATTTAAATGGTTTGCTAAAGGCTTGGACGTTCTAGGAATCTCAGAAGCTCTCCACAATATTTTGACGAGAATCCCTTTCTGAAGAGAAGAGGCTGGATAAGGCCTTGGTGGGAATGTTGTCATCTTTTTGGTACAGAAGGAATTGCTGAAACCATTGAAGTAATAACCCTTAATTTAGACGTGCACTTGCATATTTTGCTGTTTTAGCAATTTAGCCTGGAATGCTGACTGTATCGGGAGCGACCCGGAATGCTGGACCGTTTTGGTTTAGATACAGCACTTTTATATCTGTAATGAAATCGGTCGCAGAGTCTTTTGCCTTAATGTTTTGCTTTACTGTGGAGAAACCAACACCCTGGTGTACAAAGCCTGTGCTCTTCCCGCAGACACGAATGGGCATTTTCACTCGGTATCCCCCCCAGTGTCTGATTTACGGCAACTCTGAAAAATAAATGTGATATTTCATCACCAAATCCAAGTCTGACAGAGCCACCAAACCAAGTTGTAGTTGCTGTGCTCACATCTCTGCCCTCAGGCTGTGTGGTGGTTCCTTTGGGGGTTTCATTGAGTTTGTCTTCTAAAATCGTGCCTCGTTAACAACTCCTCTCATCCAGGACACACAGAGGTAGTTTAGCACACAGGAGCGATTAAAAATCCTCAGTTGCAGATCAGAGGAAGCGCAGGTGGGTTGACAACTGAAGGGCTAAGAATAAGGCTGTCAGTGGCAGAGGTGGGGACACCGACCTTCTTGGATATAGCCCATGGGCAGCTCTCCTTTGGCAGGGCGCTAGATCGGAAGGCTGGTTGTGGGTGGTGAGTATCAAGATGAGATTCCTCGGTGTTTGTATTTAAGCGGGATATATTCAGACCAGAGAAATTGTAGTTAGAAGACAGAGCAGTGCTCTTGCGTCCGTCCGCGCTCAGCACCGCGGTCTCTTGAGGAAGGTGGAAGAAGGTCGGGCGGCTGAATAGGTTGTCCACGAGTGAAGTTCCTTCCTGACCCCTGTGCTCCAAAGCATGAGGTTTTGTTAAATTTTTAACCTTTAAAGCGTTGTCAAGTGTCGCTTTGGATGTTTTGTTTTATTTTTAGGTGTTTTTCCTGATTGTCTTTCAGCTTCTTTGTGTGTCGTGTTTTCCCGGAGGAAGGAAAATACATGACTTGTGGTCTCTGTTTACCTTTGATACCGTTTTAATCCAAACAGTTGAGCGTGTAGGTAGAGCTCTGTCACTTACAAAGCATCTCTTACCAACACGTGAAACTGCAGCACAATATGAAATGAATAATTTATACTTTCTGCTAAGAGAGAGTTTCTTATTAATTTAGCACCAAAATTCAGTACTTCCTCGTTTTGAAGCTGTTGGATTGTCCTGTTAGTCTTCTCTCCTGAAAACCAGAAGATCTTCTGTTTATTTATTAACCCTCTTTATTTTTAACCCCTTATAGGTGGTTTCATCCAAATATTACTGGCGTGGAGGCAGAAAACCTGCTGTTAACCAGAGGAGTAGATGGCAGCTTTTTGGCCCGGCCCAGCAAAAGTAACCCGGGAGACTTTACACTCTCTGTTAGGTAAGTTTAAATGTTTTTGTCTTTCTCCCCAGATTGGTAAAGGGCCTCATTTGATGCTGTTCTGCAGCGAAGGACTTGTGAATGACCTACTTGTAAGAGGTGAAAGAATGCAGGGATCACTTTTTAGTCTGTTGTTCACTTTTTTTCTTTTTCTCCCGTTTTCCCTGAAGAGATTCTCAAATACTTTTACCCAACTTGGTGAAACTCTAGGTTGGAGGGTGGGGAATTCTGATTCTGCAGAGAGACAGAAAAGTTAAGGGACAGCAGAAGTAAATTCCTAATAGCATGCCTTTTAGCCCTTGAAAAAATCTATTTGATAACCAGGAGCAGGGACGCTATGAATTCCTGATCAAGCGCGTGCAAGGAAATGCTGTCCGGGCTCTCCTCTTGCAGGAAAAGTCAGCGAGTCTTTAAGGGCAACTGCGGTGCTGTTTCAGCTTCCAAAATAGGCCTTTTGTAACACTTGTCCCCTCATACTGTGCGTGCAGTGGTAGGGATGGGGAAAGGTCGGCAAGAGGAAGTAGATGAAGGAAAAAGGAAAAGTGGGATTGGTGATAAGAGCAATGCTGCTTGAATACCTTGGAGATAATGGGCCTGGTTGAGCAGGAGGGGACTCGTTAGGAGAGCTGTTCCTCAGTAACACGAGAGGCTGTAGGAGCAAATGACTTGCATCAGGCAAAGGCAACTGTTTGCTGAAGGAGAGATCTTAGCAGCTAGTGTGAAATCCCGGGAAAAGCAGCAGGCAAGCTCTGATGGGCGTCTTGAGAGTGCCGAATTCTTCTCGCCCCTCCGCTCCCTGCGCTCGTGTGTGCAGTTCTTGGGGGTCTGAGGGGTTTCAGTCAGAGATTGTGAGGCTGCAGAGCTTACGCTGGCTTCAAGGACCTCTTTGTTATGGAATTAAGGGTTGGGTTTTTCCCCCTGTTCTCCCTTTCTTGCGAGCCACCAAAATGCGGCTGAAGCACACTTGAGAGGCGCGCTAGCTTAGCTGTTCTGCAGTATTTCTGTTGGAAAGTGATGCAGATGTAAGTATGGATTTCTCTAACTCGGGCAACAGAACACTAAATGTAAAAGTGATTGATTGGAGAGCAGCTGACTTGTGTGGGTTTTTTCCTTCGTTTCAAATATTAGGCGGACTGGAGCTGTCACCCACATCAAGATCCAGAACACAGGAGACTACTATGACCTCTACGGAGGAGAGAAGTTTGCTACGTTGGCTGAGTTAGTCCAGTATTATATGGAACATCATGGACAGCTCAAGGAAAAGAATGGAGATGTGATAGAGTTGAAATATCCGCTGAACTGTGCTGATCCTACATCTGAAAGGTCAGAGGAATGGTGGTGAAACCTCAGTGTCCATGCACTTCCTAAGAAACATGTGTGTTTATCTCTGTTAACACTGCAGGCAGCTTCCTGAAAAGATGGATCAAAAATGATTCCCTTTGATGAAAGGGTGGCCACTATCCTGAACTAAAGTGGTCCCACTGAGCTCAGTGAGGTTACTCACAAAGTAGACTAATAAACACGACTGAAGGTGAAACAATCTAAGCCTCAGAACCTGTTTTCTTCAGCATTCTTCCTCTTGTGATACAATACTAAAAAAGAGGGCATGCTTCCCTTTATTTCTCTGGGAGAATGTTTTCTTATAGAAGTTCTCTCAAAGCTTTCTGAAGCTGTTAGTACTGCAAGGAATTCCCAGGTGTATTTCTGGGCATAACTTTCTATGATTTTTTTCTGCAGTGAGCATAAGCGTAAGAAAATGAGTGACCAGCAAATCCTCAAGTTGCTTAAACTCCTCTTTTGAGGAGCATGGCTAGTAAGGAGAACTTGAGACATCAGATTTGGCAGACACTGAAGTATGTTATCTGTCAGAACTAAACCTCTGTGGCCAGTAGATACCAGTTTATTCCTAAAAGTAAAAAAAAAACAAGGGAAAATATTAAAACAAGTTCTCTCACTCCTCAGAATGGCTTGTATTTAATAGTAGCGAGGAGGATTATTGCCTTTTTGGCTTTGTTTCTGGAAGAAATGAGGTTGATGTGATTATCCTGTCCAGTTCCCAGTGTGATGGAAGGGGAAGGTCTCAAAGATGCTGAGTTCCCACAGGTTTATCAGGAAAGTGCATCCTCATGAAGGAGATGAAAGAAGACTAAATGCCTTGACTGAGGAGGAGATTGCGGTGTAAGCGCGTGGTTAGTGGACACAGGGAATCCATTTGGGTTGTAAAAGATGCAAACGTCAGTTCCTGTGGAAGTTCCTGCTCTGAAGCCTTTCTGTCATCTGTGTATCTACCCATACCCTTCCAAGACTTATTTTATTTCTTCTTTGTATAAACTGTGAGGCTTTCTGTAGACCCGGACACTTGCTCAGTGGCTGATTTAGTATAAGCATTTGACTTTTATTATAAATATTTAGAACAAGTGCATGCAGCTGTGGCTGGAATGACACATAGGGCACCTGTCTGTATCTTGCTTTATTTAAAGGTGGTTTCACGGGCATCTCTCTGGAAGAGAAGCTGAAAAACTCTTAACAGAAAAAGGAAAACACGGAAGCTTTCTTGTGCGTGAGAGTCAGAGCCACCCTGGGGACTTTGTTCTTTCTGTCCGGACAGGAGATGATAAAGGAGAGAGTAATGATGGGAAATCTAAAGTGACACATGTCATGATTCACTGTCAGGTACGATGAAGCACGAGCTACTTGGGTGGGCGGTGGGTTTATCGGAACAGGAGGGTCATCCTGCGCTTCCCTGCAGAGCTGCTTACGCCCCCCTTTCTCCGGGTGCGCTGTGCCTCGTCTGTCTGAGCCAACTCACCAGTTTGGGACCATCCCAATTCTCTTAGTGTGGTGGGTTGCTCTTTTTTGACTGCTTGCCTGACTGAATCACGTCACCTTATGCTGTCAAGTACCTTCTAATAGGTTTACTTTTGATTGCCTCAGAAGTCTGTCTCAAATCTTCTGCTGATGGAGCCTTTCATGTTCATGAATCTTCTGAAGCGACCTGCAGTCTGGATGAATTCTGTAAGAACGGGAGTAATTGGACAAATAGTTCTATCCGGCTGCAGGTTTAGAAAGTTGCACCTGAGAGATGGTCAACATTCTGTGGAAATGTTGAGTCTTGAATCCAAGGAACACTTTAAAATCTAAAGCTTGGATTTTAATCTAGGTTAGTTCTTCACAGAAGTATTATTAAATTATAGTCTTTTCATATATGCCCATGGGTTTCTCTTAAAAAAAAATAAATCACCGATGTTGTCATTTTCTTCTGTTATCCTAAAAGAGAGCGCAACAATTGTCGAAATTTTGTTTAAAAGCAACTAAAACGCAGTAACAGAAATAATGTGGAGGTAGAAATGGCCTACCAAGACTCTAAAAGCTAACCTACCAGAACATTTACTTTGTTTTTCAAGAAAACCTTGTTGATTTGCAGTTAACTACTGGTGGCATTTATGACATTGAGGGAAGTAACTCAGCAGCGCTCCCTTAAAATGGGGATGGTGCCATTCAGAAGCAGCCTTTTAGGACACACTCTTGTAGGAATTTGAGCTGATTTCCAAAGCTGCCTCCTGGATTCTAACCATGCAGCTCAGGTCGCTTGCTTGAGGTGACTGAACCTCAGTTCAGAAGGAATCAGCTTTCTCCTGGAAAAGCAGACAAAATGATTTTCAATTAAATGACAAAAAGGGTAACGTCCTCCGTTGTGTGCGTGTTTATTTAGGTTCTACCATCCCTTAGCAGAAGAATTTTACTAGGTTCTTCTATATGTGGTTTTAAAGATAATTTCTCATATATTGCACAGCCTGAAGGTGATATTAGTGTAGACGTTGTGGTATGAAGTGCACTTATTTTGATGAGCATCTGTCTTTCAAGGATCTAAAATACGATGTTGGTGGAGGGGAGAAATTTGACTCTCTGACAGATCTAGTGGAGCATTACAAGAAGAACCCTATGGTAGAAACTTTGGGCACAGTATTGCAACTCAAGCAGGTGAGTGAATGGAGAAAGACCCCACTAAGCTTTGTTACCTTCAGCAGATGTTCAAGTGCAGGCTTTTCCATGTTTTCTGGGAGACATCACGGGTGGTTTTTTTCTTTCCTAATGCAAAAACGAAGAATTAAACTTTGTGGAGCTGGAGGATGAAGTCAGTCGTTTAAACTGGGACCATTTTTTATATGCCTGTGAAAGATGAGACTTTTATCTAAAAGCAATTGTTCCCTGCCCGTTTCCTCTCTACCCTCACTGCCCTTCGTTGTATGAACTGCAAAGTTTTGAAGTCCAGATGGATGCCTTGATCCTAGACTTGCCTATATAAAATAGACTTAATTCAGGGGATTTGTGCTTTAACTGTCTTCTCACGCTTGTCATTTGTTATACCTTTGTTTAATGTTTTTATCTTCCTCAGCCTCTGAATACTACCCGTATTAATGCTGCAGAGATTGAAAGCAGAGTGAGAGAGCTAAGCAAGCTGGCAGAGACTACAGATAAAGTCAAGCAGGGCTTCTGGGAAGAATTTGAGGTACTTCCTTACATTCCAAGTGTTCTGGTATTCAATCGCTACACTACTAAAACATTAGGTGTGTTGCTGCCTTCCTGACATTTCTCTTCTTCCCCTCCCTCGCTTCAGATCCCTCTTCTTGCTCCCATCTCTGTGTCAGGTACAGCACGTGTTAAAAGTTCACCAGTCCCATTCTTGTGTCTGCTAGGAAAATTATGAAGTATTTACCTTTTTTCCTGCTTCTGAGGGCTCGTTACGTTCTTCAGTGCTGTTCATTCACTGCCTACCACAGCGTCTTCCCCAGCATGAGGGACCCTTGTGTACAACTGTATCTGGCCCATCAGCACAGAACCCTCCGGCTCATTCCTGAGTTCCTCTTCTTCATGGGGACAGGATGGATTTTCTCCACGTAGGCTGGATTAACGTTTCTGGAGGCAGGGGACTACTTCCTAGTGTACGTTGCTCTTGGTGTCCCGAGTAGCAGGACAGTAGTGTGTCAGATATGCATATGAAGGGAATTGATTGCAGCGTGGGTTCTGCTGCGTGTCTCAGTGCAGAGGATGTTTTGGTTTGCACTTTGCAGTGTTTTGGAAGTTGGGTACCATTGCTTTAAGGAAACTCCAGTGGGATTTGTCAGTCAATATATGCTCTTGCCCTTGAGCTTGTGGCTTCTCGATAGCCATTGTTTGGAGATCTCTAGCGAAGCGGTAGCGGTAGGAAGCCCTGAGATGAAGCAGCATTGATTGTGTGTAGTCCTTGGACTCCTGGAGATGTACTTTTGTTTTGTTTGGGTGTTTTATTTCTGCCTGCAGCCAAAAATGCCATTTCCCTCCCAGAAAGCAGCATTGCCTCTCCTTCCGTCTTATCCACACACCTCTGGCATGTGTAACATAGCTGTGCTGGCCCAGCTCTGCCCTCTGTGAAGTCCTAGTCATTTCAGGGATCTTGTTCTGTTTGAAAGACGATACAGGTGAAGCTGTTAATTTCTCGAGTCGAGCAAATGAAGTCAGAGCATTAACTAACACATTCCCAACTACCTGAGTCTGGCCTGGGCCCTAACCCTTCTCTGAAAGTCCCTTAACAGCTGCACACGTGTGATGATCACAGCCAAAAACTTCAGAAGTGTCTTAAATATAACGGACTGGTTTATACCACTCATGCCTTAGAAAACCTCAGTGGAGCCTGGAACTCCACCAGCAGATGGCAACAGGAAACTGGAAAGTCCTGGTCTTTGACAGAGAGGCTGGTTTTGGCTGTGTGAGACTATTCTGAGAAACTTCTTGAATAGTGATGGATTTTCAAGGCAACCATTCTTGAGGAAACTTTTTTAAAAATCAGACGTATTAATTAGCTGAATGTACTGTCCAGTCTGCCCTGAGATTATTGTCAGGAGGAGGAAAATAAATCCATGAAAAGCAAGACTCTGTGAAGAGCATGTTTCACTATGAATGTGGATGGAATAGAAGAAGGTGAGGTCATGGCAGAGGGGAGATCATCACATTAAGCTTTCTCCTGTCTCTTCTCCAGTGCCCAGTGCAGTGGGACAGCCCTTGACCCAGGACTGCTGGGTGGTCAGAATCCCACCCGGAGCAGGGAGCAAGCCAGCAGAGGCTACGCTGGCCAGTGCTGAGGACCAGGGACTCTGTTACCCAACAGTAGGGTGGTGGATCCCTGAGGAGCAGTTCTCACCTATTGTTTGTGAACCTCAACCTTTGAGTTGCTTCTCTTGCAGAGTTCAACCTGTGAACTTTGCTATGGGGCCTGAAGGGTCAGGAGGATCAGCAGAGGATCCGCCACGCCTGCTCAAATGGCTAAAACTTGTGCGTGGGAATCAACTACTTTTTCCCAAAGACTAATTAGTGGTGTGATGTAGACACGGAGATTGTGCCTGTGGTCACTGCGTGCGTTTGCAAGTTAGCCGAGCAGAGGGCATCTGTTGGCTTCCGTGGAGACTCTGAGCACACCTTACTCTTACTCAGAGGGCGTAAAAAGGAAGAAGTGTGCCCTGTTGGCTTCCCTTCTTGTCCCTGGTGTGAAGCCATGTGAATTAATGTGGGGGTTTTGTTTCTTTTTAGAAATTTTTTCTGCATTCTTGTGCAGAGCATTTAGAAACGGATTGTTGATTTGTCAGGATAGGACTGAACTACGGCTTGACACTTGACTTCTTTTCTGACCTCTGGTCTTTGTTGCATGAATCAGTCTTTTAATGGATTTATCAGCTGGTCCTTAGAAGCAAGGTATTTTCCTGCCCCGTGACTTTCCTGAAAAAAAAAAGTATTTGCTAGCAAGCCAGAGGTCGTGTGGAAAAAATAAACGTAAGAAATGAAAGATTTCACCTGTGAGACATTCCACGTCTCTTTCCCCTTCATCGCTGTTAGTGAGGTCAGCACTGGTTTTGGTTTTTTTTCTTTCCTTCCCTGTGTTTTTGGAAATGAAGCAGCCTCGGGGCAGTTTGTGCCGTATTTTTTCCTTCACCTCAGGTGAGCTGTAGCTGTCAGCCTTGGTCGCAGGGGGGCAAGCTCCAGGTAGTCCATGGATCTCGGCCTGGGCTGTTTATGAGTTGGCAGTCCAGATGGTAGCTATAAATTACTTGTCCTTAGGCATATTTAAGAGTGTACCTCTTGTCCTGTGAACCACCGGGCAGAAACGTTGGCAGTCCTTGTAATGTTTTTTTGCTTCTGAAAAATGGCTCTTCGGTGAGTTTGATGCTTGGATGTTGTAGTGGAGTTGAGGACTAGGTTTCAGATTTATTGTTGCGTTGTGTACGTCTCTTAATGGGCTTGTTAGAAGTCGCTGCTGCTCAGGCATCTCCCCTCAGGGATGCTCAGAGCAATAATAATTAACTGTCTGAAGGGAAGATGCCTGGAGCTATGGTTTCCACGCACTTAATTGTTTCTATTTTTTTAACCCGCTAGCAAAGTTGAGCTTTCGGTTCTTTTCCTTGGCATTTCACTTGTCTGAAACCTCAAAGTGTTAATGTTACATAAAGGTGCTCTGTGCTAATGGCACTTGAAAGCTCTTGCAGGGTGGGAAGAGGTGAGCTTAGTGCAAAGTGCCGCTTCACCCCGGGCGAGCAGCAGCGAGCAGGGCTTGATGGAGATGTGTTTTCATCTTTGCTTCATAAGCGTGAAACCTCGCAGCTTTTGTGCTTTGGTTTCCCCGTCTTCAGGACGAGCCTAATTGTCCAAGGTCACTAAGTGAGGCAGGAACAACGGACTGAAATAGAAGTGAGCAAATGGACCTGACATGCCCAAGCTTTAATGTAAAAGCAATCTCTGCAAGAGTGTTACGGGTGGTAGTAACAAGGAGAGCGACTTCCAAAGCCTGAGTGTTCCTTTTAGTCCGGCCAGGACTGCTGTTGGGATTAAAACTTGGAACAAAGACAATGAGATTCTGGTCTCTTCATCTTCATTGCAAGTAGGGAGATTTGCTACTCAGCAGCATGGCTGTGGAAGATGCACTTGCTGTTGTCCCTGCCATGTTAATTGTGAACCAGGCACGGAGAAATTAGCTCCTTGCCAGCAGCAGAAATCCCCCTGCAGATTTATTGTTTCTGTGCTGGGATGATTGATGAACAACCCTGTTGGTAGTTACCTAAAGCTTCTTCCTCCTCCAACACGGTAATAGAAGGAAATCTGTGCAGAAGCTTGTGCTGGTTTAGTGACATAGCCTTGTGTTGGTAGGAGAGGATAATTAGAGCGCTTCAAAACCGGACCGTGGCTGTGGGCTGGGTTCTACATTGGCATTTCACGTGTCTCACCCATTCCTTTGAAATTACTGGAGCATTCCCACGTGAACTTTTGATTTGGGGGAACAGACAAGAATATCTTCCTAATAATCTGCTTCTAACTGCTGAAGGACTTTTCAGTGCACTTGATATTGAAATGCAGCTGCTTGTGTTGATGTGCTTTGGGTTTTCTGTGTGCTCCTTCCCCTTCTTTGGCTGTCTAGGGTTGGTCTGGCTGCAGCTTGCAAGGATCTGCTCTCGTGGTGTTGCTGTAACAGCCTTTGCAATCTCAGGGGCTTGTTTTGGGGCTTTCCAGCAGCGTTACTCCTGGCTCGCGGTAGCTGAAGGAGAGGATAAGGCTGGTAAGGAATCCAGTACAGCTCGGGTGGAGAAGCACTGGCTCACAAAGTGCTCACTCCTTTGCAGGCTGGCAGTGTTTTGAATGCCTTAGTTACTAACCTGCATTGGTCCTTAAAAGATTTCCACTGAACTGGCCTTAACTCCCAGCCCAATTCAGCAAAAAGGAGAACTAATGGTGGCAGTAGTCCAAACGTGCATGCTTGGTGAGAAAGACCTAGAGATAAATATGTTTATTTGGACCTGCTCTGTTGCTTGTGTTGTTTATTTAGTGTGTCTTTGGAGATGGCCAGAGTTCCACAGACCCGGTTTTGGTGTGGTCCTTTGTAACCAGTCACGTTTCCTTGCGCAGTTTTTCACTGAAAAGCTTTAAGCAAGTGACTCGCGCCTGCTTGCTTAGAACAGTGTCGTGAGGACCTGCTGGTTATAGCTTGGTTTAAAGAAGCTTTGAGTTCATTCATAGGTGTTTATAATTATTAGGTGGAAAAGTACTTGCCTTGTTAGTTACCCTCCGATGTTCTTACATACCTTGGAAGCAAGGCTGTGCTAAGCCTGGGTGGAGAAATCCAGTTCCTCCCTCTCTACCTCTCTGGTGTATCATTGTTTTTGGAGAAAGGATCACTAATGGTGGTGAAACAGTCCGTCCTGCTTTTAGTAAAACCAGGTATTTGTGCTGTTTTCATCTAGACTTTACAGCAGCAGGAGTGCAAACTTCTCTATAGTCGTAAAGAAGGTCAGCGTCAAGAGAACAAAAACAAAAATAGATACAAAAACATTCTACCCTGTAAGTATTGATTTCTTTCCTTATAATATAAGCCTGCTACTTTTCTGTGCTTCTTCTTAACTCATAAATACAGGGTTAATTAAGCGCCACTTTGCTTTTCCTTCTCTTTAGTGATAATTCCCCTTGTTATGTTGTGTTACCCTATGCAGTTTCCAATTCTTTTTTAAACATTTGCCCTTTGTAGATACCGATGTTTCAATTTCCAACTATTGTTTTTATATTCAGCTTCATCACATCCCTAAACTGTCGTCAGCAAACTGGAATGCTTAAATTTAGGAGGATTAATTGGTGGTTCAAAACTGTGTGGTGCAAATCCAGCGGCTGCTTGCCTTGACTTAGTGCTCGACTGTCCGTGTACTCATGAGTTTCTCAGGGCCATGAATGCTTATTTTGATCTAGCTTGTTAGGAATCGGCCTCTGGTTTTAAGAAATGGTAAAACAGGAAAGGTTAAATATTCCAGCCACTAATTAGCTGAGTTTGATAATAGCTTTTGATAACAGTGAGAAAGGGACCTGTCTGTGGGATACTGAAAAACAGCCGTGTGTTCACAACTGTAGGATGCAAGGGCTTAACATTCCTCTGTGTTCTTCCAGTTGATCACACCAGAGTTGTGCTACACGACGGTGATCCAAATGAACCTGTCTCCGACTACATCAATGCTAATATTATTATGGTAAGTACACTCCTCCCTCCAGGAGCCTTGTTGGCACAGCCCGTGTCTCCTTTTCAACACACTCACCTAAATCCCAGTTAGTCTGGTAACCATTTGTCACTCTTTCTTCAATTGTGTTTTTTTTTTTCTCTAGCCTGAGTTTGAAACCAAGTGCAACAACTCAAAGCCAAAAAAAAGCTACATTGCTACTCAAGGTTGCCTACAGAATACAGTGAATGACTTCTGGAGGATGGTGTTCCAGGAGAATTCTCGAGTTATTGTTATGACAACAAAAGAAGTAGAAAGAGGAAAGGTAAAAACAGACTCAAAGTGGCCTTGGGAAAGGTCGTGACATTTGAATGCAAGTGAGGACTAAGGCGACGTGGTTGTGTATAGCTACTGAATGTGCATCTGTGTATTTTGAAGTTAGTTGCTGGAATTCAAGATGTAGCCAAGCAGGCATTGAAGGGGCAAACTCCTGGTTCTTGTAACCAAAGTATTGCCATTTATTTTAGCTTACCAGGCCTTGCAGACTTCACTAGAAAAGCAGAATTGTGGGACTATGAACAGAGATGGTGTTGCTTCTTTCCTAAAAACTACAACATAATGTGAAAGTTCTTGCCCTAGATTCATGTTTTATTCAAGCCATGTTTCCTGGACTACTAGGATGCTGTTCTCTCTTCTGACTTCACTTTTTTTGCTTGAATTTGATAACATTCTTATTACATGCTGAGCTGGTGATTACGGCTGAAGCTGTACCCGGGCAGGAACCTCCCAGCCAGGGGTGATTTCACATTTTTATTGCTAAAGTCAGGTCCTTTGCCTCTGATCTCCCCGTTGTGCGTGAACGCCGCTGCCTGTTCAGCCTCGGCAATCAGCAGCCCCCTGAGAACTGCTCTGGCAGCATTTAGTGCTCAGAAAGAGGAAATTTGCCTGCAACGGCGTATTCCAAGAACCTCCATTTTACCTTTTAAGTACAGAGATCTTGTCGCCTTTACTGTCTTCCGGCAAATCTGGGGCTATTACTTTGTTCCTGGGTTCTAATGACAGGAAAGAATAGGAAATAGTTGAATACTGATGCTCTGGCAACGGTCACGTACCGCTTCCTGGGTATAGTGTAGTTGTGTCTTTGGAATGTGTTGCTTCTGATCTTTTTTTTTTTCTGTTTGGTAAGTAGTTTCTGTTATTTATTTTTTCATTTTCTCTGCTTTTCTGCCATTCCATTATCTGCCTTTTTCACCAGTCCGATGCTCTGTTTCCAAATGGAAAGCTGTCGTGTTGCTCAGTGAGCGTCACTGGTGAAAGGAATGGAACTGAAAGTATAGCTGGTGATTTTCCGTGGGTGACCGATGGTTGCGGGGGTTCCTTACACAAAGCCTCCTGCTCTCGTGGCAGTGGCATGTGTCCCGAAGACAAATAGCGGTAGATTTTACGGGCTTCTCTTCCTAATCTGGGTATCAAAGCTGCCACTGGTGGTGTCTGTAGAAACCATTAGACTTTGTCTTGTGGGGTTTTTTAGGCTTTGTTAACTTCTGCCCATTCGTCACCCTTGTGAAGGGCTGTGATTTGTGTTTCCTTCGTGAGAACACACTGGAGGAGGGAGAAGCCACCCCTGTCCAGTGACCTTCCTCTTAGATCTTTCTCTTGGAAGAAGAGAAATTGTAGGGTTGCTTTGGAAGAGCTGACCTGAATACTTTTTATTTCATTTTTTTGATGACCTACTGAATGCTCGGTGCTCCTCTGCAGTTTCTCCATGATTCTTTCCAAATTTTGCTATACCTGTTTTCTGTGCTCAGTCTGTGTAAAACATTTTAATGTCTGATTACTTGATGTCCGATTACTTGACGTCCAATTACTTAATCAGTGCTGTGTGCATTGATTTTCTTTGTTCACTTCTTTTCTTATTTCTTTTTTTTTTTTTTTCTTTTTTGGAAGCCTATTTCGCTTCTTCAAGGATTGCAAATAGCAGTCCTGATAGAAAAGCTTTTTTATCTCTGGCCAAGATGCTTTCAGATCTGCAGAAAGGAGAGAAACCTCTGCATCGGAGATGAGTTCAAGAGCGCATTGCCCGAGGAACTGAGGAACTAGGAAACATCTCAGATCTGCACAGAGTTCTGAATATGCTTTAGAACACGCTGTAGGAGCAGTGAATACTTGCAAATTAAGAGTGGTTTTTGGAGGCTGTCCATTGAGCTGATAATACCTGCATCTCCTCTGCTGTGCTAAATCTTATTTTAACTTTGTGTGTGAGCGTTCAGACTTGCTCTACCAACTGCTCTTGCATTCAGAGCTGGGGGTTGAAACTGCAAGTTATGTTGGCATACGCTAAGATCAACATCTTTTCTTTAGCGTGTGCCCTCTTGGAGATGGCAGGGAAAGAAGGGCAAGAGTAACAGAAAAGGATCACGTTGCCGAAGTAGGATGGAAAGCATGTGTTCAATCATCTCGTGTTGACAGCAGGAGCTTTCTTGTCGCTGCGTCTTCTCGTGAATCCGCAGTAGGAACTGCAAATACGGCGTGTTCCTCCGTAGCACTCGGTGTTTGCTCTGCGTTTGCTACTGCTGGAAGGTGCATCTACACACACGCTGTAGTTTCTCATCCAGTACTCCGTGGACTTACGTTCACAGGCTCACTCCTTCCTGCGCCGTCATAGGAACCAAAGCAAAGTAGTAATAGGTGAACCCGTTCTTCAGTGGGAGGAATGTGTCCCTGGCCAAAGATGAGAGGCAAGCAGCTCACCGAAAGCTCTGAGTTTCAAAAGCTGCAGACTTGAGGCTTTGGTCCGCAGCCGAGGGGAGCAATTCTTTGTTGCTTTGGTGACTGAACTGGAGAGCTGTGTTAGCCCTTTCTGCTCAGAGGGATGAAAGCGTGAGCATCCAAGTGTTGTTTCTGCTAAAAATGGCTTACACCTTTGACTCGTATTTATTTCTCAGCCTGTTGCGTTTTGACTGTAGAAAAGCCCATAAATCTACAACATTCCGCTGGAAATTCTCAGTATTTTTAAACCCGTAGATGGGTGGAGATCCAAGTCACAGGGTTTTAATCTTGGTTTTGAAACTATCGAGGCGAAGCGGGTAGTAAGATGATCACAAAAGCTGCTAAAAGGAGAGATTGCCTGTACCTGTTTGTCTGAAATCATCCGGTGTTTGTTATGGGGAAGAGAAACTTCCCCCTCAAATGCTCTTTACCTTGTCATCTCACTGTCCAGCCGGCACTAGTCGTTGTCCTCTGTGTATCCAGAAACGAAAGCTTCAGAAATGTTTGTTACCCAGTTTACGAACCAGCCTTTCTTCTTCCTGATTACTTTTTTTTTTTTAAATTTAAAATCTTGCAGAGTAAGTGCGTCAAGTACTGGCCTGACGAATATTCCCTGAAGGAGTACGGTGTTATGCGTGTTAGGAATGTTAAGGAGAGCGCAGCGCACGATTACACGCTAAGAGAACTTAAGCTCTCTAAAGTTGGGCAAGTAAGTATGTTGGTAACTCCGGCTGTTTGGTTGAAGTTGCAGATCACACACACACAAAAAAAAAACCCCAAACAAACCCAGAAAAATGTAGGTTGCAGATCACAAAGAAAACCGAACCCCGAAGCAGAAATAGAGCGTTTCTTTGGAATCAATAAAAGCACTCAGAGATTAATAAATTGAGCCCTGTCTCTCTTTGAAGCTCCAGGTTTAGTTCCATAGATCTTTCTCTTTGTCCTTGGGATAATTGATGATTCTTACACCTGAGCACTTTTTGGCAGAGGATGCACGGCTGCAGAGCTTTGAGGAGATCTGGAAAGAGGCACGATGCTTTTAAGTAATCACACTTCAGTCTGGCTTGGCATTTGCTCCCTTTCATGGAGGTGGTTGCACTGGAAGAAAATGGTTGTGTGTGGGTCCAGTGTGTAGAAAGAACACTGAAGGGAAGGAGTGCAAAAGACGAGGAAGGAAACAGTGAACTAGTGTGGAAGTAGCGCTTCCTTGTTAAGAAAAAATTGGGATCAGGGTGCAAAACTAATAGTGTAAGAGGGAAATGAGCAGGATGCAGTAGGTTGGTATGTCCCTGGGGTGGAACTGAGTGGGAAGAAATGCATAAGGTAAGTACCGCTAGGTATGAGTGGTGAATATGATAGATGAAGGTTCCTCGCTGTTGGTCACCCTCAGACAAACCTTTGCCATGGCTTCTGAAGGCGAGGATGGAAATGTTGAAAGCAACTGCGTGAGAAAGAGGGAGCCGAGGAGGGAGGTGGTGTGATTGATTGATTGTCAGGCCAGGAAGAACTCTGGCTTATGTCTGTTGAGAGTTGTGGTGTGGTGGGTAGCGAGCAGCAGGTTGGATATCCCGCCTTCTGATGTGACTCAGCTTTGCCACAGAAATGCTTTTAGCTGGATTTTGAGCCGAAGAATTTCATTTTCACACGTTGGCATCTTTCTTCCAGGGGAACACGGAGAGAACAGTCTGGCAATATCACTTCAGAACTTGGCCTGATCATGGAGTCCCAAGTGACCCTGGTGGTGTACTAGACTTCCTAGAGGAGGTGCACCATAAGCAGGAGAGCATTCCTGATGCGGGACCAGTTGTGGTCCACTGCAGGTATGCTGATACGCTGTGCCTCTCCTGCTACTGCTCTCTATGCCTGTGGAGTTCTGTCGGATCTTTTTTTTTTTCTGTGGGAGAGCTGAAAATTTTAAAAGAAGGCGACTTTCCCCAAGAGCTACTCAGACTGTCATCTGTCAAGGTGTTCATGCTTTCTGTTTTGCAAAATCATAGAACCACAGAATGGTTTGGGTTGAACGGACCTTTCAAGCTCACCTGGTCCAACATCCCTGCCGTGGGCAGGGACATCTGCTGCTAGAGCAGGTTGCTCAGAGCTCCATCAAGCCTGACCTTGAATGTCTTGAGGGATGGAGCCATTCAAATGATCTATTCTAGATAGGTGTCAAACATTTGCCTTCAAAGCAGGCTTCTTTCAGACTATGCCCGTCTGTATGGATAAGGATTTCTGATGTTGGATGAGGTGGTGGTACCAGTGTTGGCTAGATACATTCCAGGTGCAGGATCCTGGAAGTTCTGGTAGCCCATCCCACCTCCTCTGAGTGCTCTCTCCTCAATCTTGGCTTATAAATAAGAAGTATCTCTATCTGATAAGGAAAGGAAGTGTTCAATCTGACCTTGTAGTTCTTTTCTGCTTCAAGGACGTTAATAAACACTGAGGTACGGAAGTGCTGTTACGGCTTCTGCCTGATCCGTGTTAAGCCGATGGCCTTGACTCTAGCTAAGATTTGGAAGCCTAATGTCTCTCGATGTTAGACTCTTGGACTTGGTGTCTGTTCAGAAAGAGCAAAAAAATTAACTTTTGTTTTTTCTTCCTCTTCTGTTTCCACAGTGCTGGGATTGGGCGAACGGGAACTTTCATTGTGATTGATATTCTTATTGACATAATCAGAGAAAAAGGTAAGTTCTCCCCCCACTTCTGTTTTCCTGTGGGACATTGACAGATACATCACAGTAACACAACAGCTAGATTGGAGGATTCTAGTGATGCTAGGGACAAGGCGTGTGTGTTTGGCAGAGAAGGAACCTGCTTATTCCTCTTGACTTAGCTGGAATCAAAGTGCAGAGACCCAGCTCCAGTTCAGCACAATGAAAACTTTAAGCTGAACATTAGCCAGGAGTCTGTTTTTCTTCGTATTATTTATTTTTCTGTTTTCTTTTAAAGTCATTCATGAGTGTGATGTACTGATCACATGCTGCACGCTGCATTTGAGTAACTTGTTTGTACAGAACAGTGTTGTATTTGTGTATAAACTGCCATAAACTCTAACTCAGGGTGCACGTTGAGCTGGGTTGCGTTTGAAGTCATCTTGGAACAGCGTGAAGTGATGTCGTTTTCTCTCCCAGGACAGTTTTCCACATTATGCTGCAGTTCTACAGATCTGAGTAGCAGTAGTCAGGGACGGATCCTCTGTGTTAAACGTTGGTAGTCTTGCTTAACGTGAGCCATGCTGTGTCCTGCTGGAAGATGAGGCCAACCTCTCCTCCAACGGCAAAGCTTATTTTACTGCTCTTAACGTTCTGATGGTTCTCCCTAGGTGTGGACTGTGACATTGATGTTCCAAAGACCATTCAGATGGTGAGATCGCAGCGGTCAGGAATGGTGCAGACAGAAGCACAGTACAGGTTTATTTACATGGCAGTGCAGCACTACATTGAAACGCTACAGCGCAGAATTGAGGAGGAGCAGGTATATTTGTGCTGAGTATAAAATATTACACAGGAATGTTTTATCCTTGGGACGGGGAGCAGAGGTGCTCCTTTGCTGCCTGTGGCTTTAGGAGACATGACTGCTGACTGTGTAACCAATGCATCGTGAAGTGTCTGGGTCTGTAACCTCTTAACCCTGCTTGGAGAATTAGCCTATATTTTTCAATTCCCTATGCTTAAGAATTACTTGAACTATTAGGTGGAAAACTGTAAAATAAAAACTGTGTGTTTGGCCACTGGTAGAAGGAAAAAGTCAGCAGTCTGAGAGGCTTCTCCACAGAACTGCAACTCGTGCTGGTTTACCTTCCACAAAAATGCATGTATGGGATCCTGTCCTCCCTGTCTCTGCACCCCAGAGCTCAGATTTCCTTAATATTATCTAGTTTTCTGTGCAAGAAGAATAAACGATAAGGCTCTGTTAACTAATACAGAACCTTGTGGTCGGTTGAGTTTTAAAGAGATTTCAAATCTCTTAACTGTATTTCTAAAGTGTGATAATCAAATTCAAGTGCTAGTCACTCTAATACCAATTTTGGAGTCTTAAAAGTACATGTTTTTTAGTGAGCAGCAAATATATCGGTCTGAAAGACTAAAGAATGAGTGTGATCTTGCAGTACAGTGTCCAACAAAAAGCAGTTGGAGGAGTCATTTGGTGTGGTAAGATGAGAAGAGCTTTGGAATATGTGGTGATGAGACCTTCACCTCACTCTTCCTGTTTAAGTACTTCACTGCACTCAAATCCTACAGTCTTTTACAGAGCTTACCTCGTTCTGTAATAAAGAACTGGCGTTCTGCTCACTGTTGCCGTCATTCCTGACCTCTTCCTAACCTAACCATTCGTGGCCCTCACCTCCGGTCATCTGGGGTTTTTCTCTTTTTGTTTCAGAATTTCCATATCTTTCCTTCTGCAGCTGGTTTGCTGCTCAGAAGGAGAGAAGCCCCCACGAGCGGTGGGGCAGAGGTGGAGAGGTAATCCCTGGTTGTAATCCTGAGCTCCAATCCCTGGTTAGAGATGGAGTGTGCCAGCTCAGGCTCAGCACTTGTGTGGCTCCTCTGGAGCGCGGCAGAGCTGCTTTTGTATTTGCCTGCATGATGTAGACGCGCTGTTCAGCAGAGGATGGAGACTCGATTCCTCTCCCCAGGACAGCTGCTGTGTGCTCTGATGGTGATTAGACACAAAGTGAAGAACAACAAATCCCTCAGGTGTACTTTTTGCATTGGCTTTGTTGCCTCACTTGGCCTTAGAGCTGCCTCGTCTCTCTGTGTGTGTAATTATGCAAGCCTTGTACCCTCAGCTTTTTGAAGATGGTCTCTTTCTGCAGCTGCCATTTGCAGAGTAGATCTGTAACTCTCTTGATCGTTGCAACAGGTCTCGAAGAGTGTTTTGGTACTGACTGGAGCAGTGTAGGTCTCCTGTAGCCATGAGGCTCAGGTAGTTGTGTTTCATCCTCTTTTCTGTTACTAGCTCAGAAAACACAGGTATAAAAGTTCAAGAAACTGGAAATAGAACATTGCTTTACTTGAGGAGGTCTTCACCTACAACTAGGACTAGTGGCAGCCACAGGAGTAAAGCAGTATAGAACTTATGATAAAAGCAAAGCTTTGTGGTGAGTATAGGAACTAAAGTCCTACAAAAAAGCGTGGTGAATTGGGAGTGGCCCAAAGCACAGAATCCTTCTGGTTATAAGAGACCTTTAAGATCATCGAGTCCATCCATTAACCCAGCACTGCCAGGGCACCACTAACCCCTGGCCCTCAGCACCACATCTCCACGGCTTGGAAACCCCTCCAGGGATGGGGACTCCACCACTGCCCTGCCCAGCCTGGCACAGCCCGCGACAGCCCTTGCCATGAAGACATTGTTCCTCAAGTCCAACCTAAACCTCCCCTGGCGCAATTTGGATTAGAGTTCAAAAAAACCTTGTCTGAATAGTAGAATACTGCTGTATGTAGCCACATTAGCTGGCCTGTTGTCATGCAGGACCTGCCACCAGCTGGGCTGCAGAGGTGGACACGTGAATAGCCGCATCCGTTCACGTTCATATACCTGCTTTTTGTTGGTGTTCAGGAAGAAATTCCCCTGTTCCACTGGCATTCCTTCTTGCATTGCAATGCTGAGAGCCTCACAAGTTCAGAGTGAAACGCTGTGTTCAATATTGTGTGGAAGAAGGGCAAAGTGAATTTGAGTTTTTTCTTTTTCCCCAGTGGAAATGTGCATATACTCTTACATCTAGGACACAGGTAGTTCTCACCACATTTCTCTTATTCTGAATTAGAAAGGATAATTACAGTGAATTAAGCGGAAGGAAGAGAAGCCAGATATCTACTTTATCTTGGCTTGTTTTATCAGCTTCAGTCAGCTTAAGTAATAGAAGAACAGACAGATGCTTTTTAAATTGCTTTTACCGTACAGTACATCTGTAACTTGAACTGCCATTCATCAGGTGGCGGTGGGGGGATAGGAAATCAAGCCCTCATTTTGGGCTTCATGTTATCATTGGCAGGTGAGGGGTTTGTAGCCAATAACACTGCAGATTTATGCAGTTTAAACCCTTGTGTTTTGTTTAGATATTTAATTTATTATTTTTTTTAGTGAAGACCTTCCAGGTAACTGATCTGGACTGGTAGTCTATTTGAAAGTGATTTGTCAGGAGTGAGCAGGAGGCTGAGAGGGGGAGAAGTTCAGTGACATGACAGAATAAGTTGAGCAAGTTTTGAGCAAGCCTCGAAAGTCTTGGAAAAACTTCAACCTAGATCACTCTGCAGAGCGTTCTTAATGGAGACTCAGCAGCCAGAACTCCCCACAGGCTCTGACAGCCTCTGCGGTGAGATTGATTCAGGCCAGTTATTCCACACTTGTTCAGGCATTAAAAAAACAACCCAAAACAACAAAAGCAACACACAAAACCCCCCAACCTCCCCAAAACCCAGTACCCGGTAAAACTTTAAAGTGAGGCTTCAGTTTATATGTAGCTTTCCATGTATGTGCGTGCTGTGAACGTTTGTCTCGAAGGAATGAAGCCGCAGCCCCTTCTTTCCTAGCGTAGCTTTGCTTGCTGGAGCCTCCACTCTCTGTAGATGAATGCCAGCACAATTGGCTGCAGCCTGTAACATATGCTGCGGAATACAAATAGACAGCTTGGGTTCTTTTTATATCAAGCCTAATGGGCTAAGATGTTATTTTATTAGAGATCTTGCAAACAACACCGTTACTCATTTGGCCACATCTCCCAAGCTGGAAAGAAGGTCAGTGGAAAGCCCACGGGCTGGTACTGTCTGTTAAAGAATGAAGCGTGGTTTCTTCTGCCAAGTAAGCGGAAGATTGCGTACGAGTGCTGGTTCATACGGTTGGTATATTCTGCTGGAGATGGTGGTGGAGAGGGGAATAAGGAAGCGTGAGGCTTTTCAGGTCTTGTAACCGATAGCTAAAGCCAACCTTTAGGTCTTCTCCATGTTGTGTGTGTTAGCTACAGAACTGAGCTTTCATAGAAACATAGAATGTCAGGGGTTGGAAGGGACCTCTGGAGATCGAGTCCAACCCCCCTGCCAAGCAGGACCATAGAATCTAGGGAAGGTCACACAGGAACGCATCCAGATGGGTCTTGAAAGTCTCCAGAGAAGGAGACTCCACGACATCTCTGGGGAGTCCGTGCCAGGGCTCTGTCACCCTCCCAGTCAAAGAAGGTCCTCCTCATGTTGAGGTGGAACTTCCTGTGCTCTCGCTTGCATCCATTGCCCCTTGTCCTATCGCAGGGCACAAGTGAAAAGAGGTTGCCCCTTTCTTCTTGACACCCAGTGCTCATCTTTTGGTACACATTAATCAGATCCCCTCTCGGTCTTCTCTTCTCCAGACTAAAAAGCCCCAGGTCCCTCAACCTTTCCTCATAAGGCATCTCCTCATAGACAAAACTTTCTTCTAAAAAACAGTCATGGTTAGTTACACCTATCATTTCTGCACTTCTTCAGTGACTGTTTTCTCTTTGTAATGCCAAACCTGGCTTTTTGTTGTTGTTTTGCTTTGCAGAAGAGTAAGAGAAAAGGTCACGAATACACAAACATTAAATATTCTTTATCGGACCAGACAAGCGGGGATCAGAGCCCTCTTCCGCCCTGTACCCCAACCCCAACGTGTCCAGAGTAAGTTTGCTTCTGTAAGTTTTGAACCGTACTAACTAATCTTCAGGGTCCTCGACAGAGAAGGAATTATTGCAGAATCTGCCCTAGACTGTTGCCCTCTGCTTGGCTCTTACAAATGGAGCAAAATAAATTGTCACTGAATTATATCGTGTGTACAGATACGGCTTTCTCAAACTGGATTCCTCGGGCTGTAAATATTTGTTTCCTTTCAGAATGAGAGAAGATAGTGCTAGAGTATATGAAAATGTGGGGCTGATGCAACAGCAGAAAAGCTTCAGATGAGGAGCTGTACAGAGCCTTCCATGCAAAGGCAGGTACGTGTGTTCAGGGGCGGCTGGAGAATAATGGACACAAATTAAACTACAAGAAGAGCTGTGGAAGGGCTTTGTCACGCCCAAAAAGCATGTAATCTACCCCCTCCTTAGGGTGTTTAATTCCAGAAGCTAATTTTGAGTTGTACCTCTGTCTACCCTTTGAAAACAACGTGACGTATTAGCTTGGTCGTTTGACCTTTGCTCTCAGGTCCTACTCACCAGCGATGTAAGTTGGAAGTCTTCTTTATTCAGGAGACTGAAGTTCTGCAAGCTGCCAAAAGATGAGTAGCAACTACAGTCTGAACTTCCCACCTCTTTTAAAAGTGATCTTTGCTCCTCGTCGACGATAAGGATTTGTGTGCATCTAAAGAGATTGAAAGGACACTTAATCTCGTGCTCAGCCTCGTAAAAGATGTGATGAGCAAAGTCCCTGCTGTGCCTCTGTGGTGTGAGCAGTTGGTGTGGTGTTGTCACACTAATAAAAATCAAATCCTTGCTTTTGCTGGCAGAGAAAACTGTAGATTCTCTTTGTTATGGTTTGAGTAACTGTTATAATTTGGTTCTTGCAGTCAGACAACTGAATATACGTATAGAAAGAGGTTATTAGCTAATAAGTTTATCTTCACTTGATAGGCTGTGAGTACAGCAGAGAAGTTTGAGTTTAAGTTGTCTCTAGTCATTAATGTTTTTTGGATTTTAATCTCAAGTCTCTTGTCACCTTTCCACCTGTGTTTTCAAAGACCTCAGAAATCCTATTTTCCCTTTTCCATTTGGTAACTAAGTGTGTTTCATCCATTTAGTCCAGGGACCTTCTCCAAGTTTATACACAAGCTCAGCTTCTAGTGCCAAAGCACCACGTGGTTTATAAGCAAGGTTTGAGACTTTTCGTTGAGTTTAAGGCTTTCCCGAGTCAAAATGGAGCACTTCTGTATGATGTCAGAACAAGAAATAACAGCTGGGGGTTTTTTCCTAAATAATTTTTTTTTTTTTTTCTCCCTTCCTTTCCCAGAAACGAATATGGGTTTTAAAAAGGTCAAGAAAGATGGAAGAAGCTGCACACGAACAGTGAACTCTGAGGGCTTGGTACCTTTTTATTTACGGTTTTAATCCTTCAACAGTAGGCAAAACTTCAGACCACCTAAAGATTGTTTATATCTCTTCTCTCCGATGCCTGATTTACAATTGCTCATTCTCCAAATAAAAGGAAATCCTTTCTACAATGTAGACGACAACTTTGTAGAGTCAGTTTTGAATCCCGCAAGCTGTTGGACTGTCATCCCTTTGTTTTTTAAATTGTATTTTTGTTTCACAGTATGGCTGTTAGTTGTGGGGTTTTGTTTTGGGGTTTTTTTTTCCTTATTTGAGCAGTTGTGGGATTTCTTTTTGGGGTGGGGGGGAGGGTGGTGGGAGAGCAATGACGTGGACAAATCCGTTACACTAACGTAAAATAGTGATGGGAACAAGACTTGATTGTTTGAGAACAGTGGATCACCAGCGTGAACAGAGTCAGCTACAGGATAAAATTAGTCCTAATACATTTCAAACTCGGACTGAGCTTCGTAGGGGCGAGCCGTTAGTGATGTGAAGGTGCTTTTTGTGATAACTGATGGCTGTGATTACGACTTAGCGGAGGGGCTGGATAGGCTGTTTCTGAGGAACGATGCAAGGTAGCCTTTACATCAAACAGCATTCATTTCACTCCATCTCTACCCGAAATAGAAATTACTGCATCTCTCTGAAGGCCCCGTGGCATGGCAGTTTGTGAGGACTCTGTGTTAATTTTTCTGTGTTCCTCTGTTAAGCAAGAGATTGACCTTTGAGAGTTAAGATTTAAAGTTGCGTGACGGCACCTTGAGAGCATGTTAAAACCAGTGCCACACATAACCCACCGTGCAGGCTGCTACCGTAGCACAAGGTAACCCTCTTCCCCTTCTGCTGGGGGACGTGGAAGCTCTTGAACCTTCTGGGTTTTTTTTTTTAGGTCAGGCTTTACGCCTAGAGTAAGAAATTAAAGTTGTGTGGGGAGAGCAGCGCATAGAAGCTGGTGTCTGTTAGAACTGGCGGAGCTGAAGGGGCAGCAGGGTGGGCAGGCTCGTTCTGGCTCGTTCCATCAGGCAGGAGTTAATGACCCTTCTACCTGAAGTGCCTTTCGGAGCTGCGTGGAATTTACTGTCCTGATTTGACTTAAAAAAAAAATCGCATTCATCTGAAACCGCTTCAGATCATTGTCCATGAGACAAAGTCCTCTTCTAGAGACTCTAGACAAAGAGCTGCTGTTAAGCTGCCAGTTAATTGGGTTCCTTCACTTTGTTGGCTCTGCCCGGTGGCCTGGACCAGGTTCTCCTGGAAGCCGTTAGCACGTGCGTGTTAATGGCAGAATCAGGTCCGAGGAGGGGGCACCAGCCTTGTCTTTCCAACGCCTTTCCCCGTGGTTCTGGGGGTTTGTGACTCGAGTGGTGTTGAGGAATTATTGCTGTTTCCGTAGAGCGGGTGCTGATGGCGAGCGCTGCGTTCGAGGGTGTGGGGCCAGTGGAATTGTGATACTGGCCTTACTGGTGGAGTTGTGCTAGAGCCTGGAACGTCCTTAGCGCAGCTTTGCGAAAGGTTAAGTGGGAGATGACCTCACCTTTTCCTGAGAGTGCTTTGTAAAATCCAATATTTGAACACTTTGTTTGAACTGAATGAAGGTGCTTCTTTAATGTTCAGCAGAACTTTGTTTGCCTATCGTCCTTCTTGTCTTTTGAGGCTTTGGGATTTTATTTTAATTTGTTTTGGAACTCCTGTCACCAGCATACCATAACACATGTTTTAATGTCATAGCCTTATGCTCTAGTCAGAAAATACTTGTGCTCCTCCTAGATCGGAACTCTCTAAAATCTATTAATTTGGTAGCGAGATACCTATTTGGCATCGCCTGCTTCCTCTCCTGTCCCTGTTCACAGCCTCATCCTCCTGAACAGGGATCAGTTGTAAGTGTTGGTGTTTATATACAGCAATTAAATATTTCTCTGAAACTGTGCGGAGTGAGACAAGATCTACACGTCACGGCAAGGTGGAACGTGTTTGGAGCTGTTCTGCACCAAACTGAGTCAGGGGAAAAAGTCCAGAGAAACGAGAGAAGGATCCTGGATGAGTCTGAACTGTTATGAACTCAGTTAATGTGACGATGTGTCTTAAAAGATTGACCTGTATAAGCAGCAATCAGTTACAAGGCCAACATCAAGCTGCCTCTTACGACCTCATTTTAGCTCTTTAGAACCTGCCGCTGTAGGGTTTGGGTTTTTTCTTTCTTTCCTTTTTTTTTTTTTTTCTTTTGGAACCAGGGAATTCTTACTGCAGAATGTCTATTAATCCTGGGAGCATATGGTGGAAGAATGTCAGTGAGGAGGGAGGAGAATCGGAGCGATTGTGAATAAATACTCCTCTCGAAGTGGAGCGTTAGGCCCCGCTGAATGCCAAAGGGGAGACCTTGCTAAACAAAATCTGTCCGCTCAGTTCTCAAAGCATCTTCTAAGTTATTTTAAACACTGCCTGGACTTGCTGACAGGTGAAGCAAGAAAGAGCAACGTCCTTTGGTTCGGGGGAGATAAGTGAATGTGGGTTTCATGTATTTCTAGTGAGTTTTTTTAGAGAATAAATGTTAAGCGTTGATTTTTAGAAGCTTTTGCTGTCTCAGCGGAACGGAAAAGGGATGCGGTGCTGGAGTGCTCTGTTGTAGACGACTTTGTACAAGGGAAACTTTAACCCGGCTCCTAAGGCACAATAACTGATGCCGGCGTGAATTTGCTGCAGACTTCATTTACTGAATGTTTTACAGCATCCACTTCAATTTCAGCTAACTGCCGTTAGGACTGATTGGTTCTCCTATTAATCCTGACCAAACTTTACTTCTTCCTCTTACAATGTGTTTGAAACACGATTAACCAGGGTGCGGCTAACGAAGTTACAAAACCTGCTTCCTTTGTTGTTGTAGGAACGGGGAAAAATCACAGCTGGTACTAGGACGTGGTGTCAGGTTTTGGTTTTCTACCTGTAACTTCATTATTTCAAATTTAATTTTTAATTTCTCCCTCTTAAATAGTGAAGCATAATTAATAATTTCAAGCCTGTTTATTTATGACATTATTGTGATTTTTTTTTTTTAATTACAGTACTAAAGACTAATAAAAAGGATCCTCTTATTAGGTGGAGTAGACCTTGCATTTATTTTATTTTTTTTTCTCCTGCAATGTATGAAGTATTGTACCAGAGTATTAAATGAAATGTAATATTTTATTGAGAAATTTCTATCCTTTAAAAGGAATACATTTAGGATGCCATCAATTTGATGTGAATCATGTAAATGTTGATAATGCGCTGTTTATTATACATCTAGTGTTTCAAAAGACTCACTTATTGCCTTTTGCCCACATGCATTCTGTAGACTATTTACAACTGTCAAAATGTGACATTAAAATAATAGTTCCTGTATAGAAATATTGGTGGTTGTCCATTGTTTTCTGTGCTGGTATTTATGGGTCTCAGCTGGGCTGCTCTGCTAACTGCCTTGTGATTTTTATTGCTGCGAAAGCTATATTATCAGGAATAAAAAGCGTATCTGTAAACATCAGGACTTCAAAAAAAAAAAAGGGGGAGGGGGGAATAATAATGAGAAAAAAAAAGAAATAAAAATGGTTTTCTTAAGACGGTTTGTCAGTTCCTCTGTTCTCCAGCTCGCAGTCAGGACCGGTGGTGGTGTGTGAGCGTTTGGCTCCCAGCCCGGATCCGTGTTTCCGAGCCGTAGCGTGGACGAGGTGGGGTTGGAGGGAGCAGCCGTCCTTCCCGAGAGCCAGCGCAGCCCAACTCTTGGCAAACACGATGTACAAGAGCTTTTACCTTCCTGCTCCTGCCGTCCTGCCCCATGGGTTTCTCCGTGCTGCCCAGGTACTGCTCTGCAGTGAGTTATGAATCTTTTTTTTTTTTTTCTCCACTTTTGTCCCTCTGCTGCCTCCTGCTTTTGCTTTCCTGTTCCACCTCCGGGTGATTGCCCCTCATTGTTTCTTTCCCGATTTTTGGTGTAGAACACACTCAAAACTGGGATGGGGCAGGGAATGGCCTTTTTTTTTTTTCTATTAGCATGTAATCAATGAACATTAATTGGGGGAAAGGAAGGCCAATCCTGTTCTTTCTTATCAGCATCGTGCTTGGCTGCGAGCCGCTCTTCTGGGGTGAGGGAGACAGAAGCTGTTGCTCACTCCTGCTGCTCCTTCCTTCCAAATCTTCCATCTCTTGCACCATTTCTCTTTGGGGCTCTGCTGGTTCCTGAGATGCTTCTACACCAGCACCGTGCAGTGACTCAAAAGAGGGGCTGGTGCTCTGAAAAGGAGCTGTGTGGCACCCCAGGCTGCTTTCTGCCAGCCGCTGCTACCAAGCTAGCAACATTTCTGTCTTTCCATAGCTCTTGGAGCTAGACACTTCCAAAAATGGAACGTCCTACCTGTTCCCTGGGCTGGAGCAGAAGAGCACGTCCCGAAGTATTGCATATCGCTCTAATTTTAGGTCCCCTAATGCCGCTTTTTCTTTCTTAGAGCTGTTGCAACATTCCCACCAGGCATGTTATTGCTGTTACTGATTCCCAGAAATGAGACAAGCCCCAGCGGTTTCGCTGAAGGGTTTTTAATTCAAGGCAAGGTTCCGCTAAGCTTCAGTTCTCCCCTCGATCCCACTTTCGGGGCCGAGTGGTAAAAAAAGCAGCTGAGCCACCCCTGCTTGGGAAATGGGTGCCGCGTGCTGTAACGCAGACAGCATGAGCAGCGCTGGTTGAACACAGCGAGCATCAGCTGAATTTGTAGTAAAACAAGCTTAATCTCACGGCGATGGCGAAGCGTAGAGATAATCTACCGAAATGCCGGGAAGGAGGCGAAGCCCCGTGGTTGGGGCCGCGGCAGCTTCGCGTACCAGCTGAATTCAAACGAGGACACTGGCTGTGTAGAGCAGCTTGGCTTTAAGGCGATTATCCTGCAGAGTAAGATTTTATTATTTTTTGTTTTGTTTTGTTTTATGAAGGCGTCTGTGTATAGCAGTGTGTTTATTATCTGGTTCAGGGCTGGGGAGGGAGGGGGACTGGTCCCATCGGAGAACTTTGACAGAGATAACAGCGATCGTGCTGCGGTGGCACTTGCAGCCCCTCCCTGCCCGGCTGCCCTTTCTGCTTGCCCCATGTAGGTAAGTGTGGACAGAATTTATTCTCGCAGCGCTCTCGGTGTTTATACCAGCCTAGATGATCGGATATTGCTCAAGGAGAAGTTTATCTCCATAAAACCTTGAAACGCTGGCTGGCTTTGTTCAGCACGAACTCCCGTGCGGTTGGTGTTTGCCGGGTGAATTTGGTGCCTCCTGTTTCTTGGGAAGGCGTGTGCATCACACGGCTCTGCTGATCCGGCAGCGAGAAGAACTGGATGGCTCAGGAGAGACCCAAGTGTCCTTCATCCATTTGCTGTTTCCAAAGAAAACGTTTCTCCGGCGTGTCTCTCTTGGCAGAGCCGCTACAGATCAGGTTGTTAGGATAGCAACTCTTTGTTTCATGTCCCTGTGTATCGCCCCTGGTTGTGCTTTTTAAGCCTTCACGTGCTGGTCCCTCTGCTTGGGATCACCCCGAAGCCCATCACAAGATTCAGGTCTCCAAAAGCTGCCTTTTCCTTGAGCTCAGGCCTGAGGCTCAAATGTGCATCTATTCTTTTTTTTTTTTTTCTCCACTTTTTCTTTTGTAGCGGTTGGGAAAGATACCTTCAAAGGATTCTTAATATGCCAGTTGCTTCCCATTTTCCCCACGGAGTGCGACTCAGCATAACAATTCATAGATCAAAACGTTTGATCTGAAAACACCCAGCTCTCTCCAGGTGCTGGGGGGCCGCTGCATTTTCAGCGTGCATCATCTTGACAACTCGCTGTTCTTTCTTGACGCTGCAGGTTTGCTCCGAATGGAGGAAGGATCTTTGGATTCTGACGCTGGTGCTTTTCTCAGCTTCCTTCTTTGTGTCGCTGGATGTGAAACGGGAGGGGGAGGAAGTCTTTAGTCTCTCTTGTGCTAGAAATCAGGCTGGAAGATGCTGTGATTCCTTCTGGCCTTTTTATTTAATAGCCCTGTGTCTGAGCTTCCTTTATGATTGTTTTTTCTGGCCGCAATCTTTAATTTTATAGCTCTGTGACAGTCCCACGTATATTTACATCTATGAATGATAGCAACGTAGATAGAAAGTGCTGTATAAGAAGCAGGAGAGGGAAGTAATATGTAAGCCGTGGCTTTTTCCAACAGCTTGATCTCGATTTATCTTGTGTGTTTATGGTTTCATGTTTGCAGAGCGGGTCAGTGTCCTTTTGGATGGCTCTGTCCTTCCTGGTGGCTGGGCTGCGGGTACGTGGAGCAGGTCAAGGGCTGCCTGGGCAGGATCGATGGGGATTGTGGTTTCAGATCTGCCCTCAGCACCTGCCTGGCTGCAGCAATCCTGGCTTGTTCTGGACCTGTTTGGCCACCCTGCCCTTCCCGTGGGAGCAGGCATCCCTTGGGAGCCTCTGCTTCGGATACAGGCCTGCCCATGGACACGTCCTCCCGCCGCGTTCCCGTTGACAGCAGCTGCTCGGACTTGTAGCCCTGGCCTAATTAAGCAGAGTGGAAAGCGGCTTTAATTGGGGTGTTCTTTGTGTAGGCAAACCAAAAAACCTCCCCGGCACTTCACAGCCCTGTGAGCCCCTGGGCTGGTCCGTCTTTTCCCCCCGCCAGCGTCGAGCTCTGAGCTGCGACGTTCACCCATCTCGGCGTGTTGTGTTGGTGTTCGATCTGCTGCCCTTCTGTGGGGCTCCTGGAGCCCTCGCGTTGATTGCAGACGTTTGCGGTGACTCGCGTTGTTCTAATTAACGGCCTTTCTGCGCCTTGCGGTCGGTTCGCGTTGCTCGTGGCTCAGGAGCTCGGGGAAAGGCAGCGCTTCAGAGCGTCGACACTGGATCGTGTCCTGCGCTGACCCTGGGGTAGCCTTCGGCCTCCTCGTTCCCGTGATCTGGACACTGCCCTTGTCCCCTGATAAAGGATCTAACTCCTCTATGGAATCTGAGATCAGTCCCTAAGGGCTCTCCCACAAGGATCTCTCTGAAAGTTGATTTGATTCATAGCAGCTCATAATCGTACAAATCAGCAGTGGCTGCACTGAATTTCTATTTGCTCTGGGCCATTTCCCAGGCCTAGACCTGCATAGTAATGTCTGGACAACCTGCTCCTGAAATCCAACTGGATCAATCAAGAGGCTTTGAGTGGAGCCTTCCACTGTAGAGACACATTTCTGCGTAATGTGGAAAAGCAGCAGAGTCTGTTACTCAAACAGCTCTTCCCAGGCACAGGTCACTGCATGGGCTCAGCCTGGACCGTGGTGCTTTCGTGAGAGGCACGAGAAGAACGTGAAGCTTCTCTCCCAGCAATTCAGTGCCTGCCATCGATGAAAACCAAAGGATGAAGCCAGCGTGTTGCTGTCACCCTGCAGAGCAAGTAAGTGCGTCCCCAGGGTGGTTAGCTGGGACAGTCTGCTCCGTCCTTCCCAAAGGAATTGCTGGGGTCCCATTCCTTGTAGGTGCATCTTGCCCTTTGAGCGTGAAGCTGTTTGGGGTGAAATACAGTCTTAACGGCCATGTAGCCTGCGAAAAGAAGTGGAGGGATGGAGGCCTCTTCTTGCTCCCTATCTGAGCTTGCCATGTTTTTGCAGTCCTTCCTCCCGGAGCCTTAAGCCATAGGATGGGAGTTCTGACGTTGGAGAGGATCTCCCTCCCTCCCAGGGGCCTGGAGCCTTTTCTTCCCTTGTTTCATGAAGGGTGTGGGAAGAAGGGCCACAGCGGTGGTGATGGGATTCCTTCTGCAAGGCTTGCTCTCCTTTCTTTGGCCGGTCGCTGAGTGTTTCTGACACGCAGCACGCTCGGTGCTCTGGCGCGGGGTCAGAAGTGCCGGGGAGAGGCTTTGTTCCAGTCTGTGCTGCAAACGGGCCGGTTGCTGCTGCGTGAGAGCCCCGAGGCTCCTGCATCCGAGCGCTTGTAGCTCAACGGCAGGAGCCGCTTTCTGCTTCACGCGTTCAGCTCCTCTGTGCTTCAGGGCAACGTGTTGAGTTAACTCAGGGGCAGGCTCTGGCTCTGCTGAGTTTGACCCTCGGAGATGCGGGGGATAATACTGTGCTGACTTGCCAGGTATGTTGTGAAAATAAACACCACGGAGGTCTCACGCCTCTCGATTATTACCCCGGCGGGCACCGTAAGCACGTGGCGTGAGGCTGTTGTGTACGGCTCCCCTGGCTGGGTTGCCAAGGCTGCTCTCCTGGAAGCCCCTTCAGTGGAGCAAGGAGGTAATTTCGTGCTCTGGTGCCATCAGACCTGGCGAGGTCTTGCTGCGAGCCCCGAGCATCGCTCGCGGACTTCCCGCAGCGTTTGCTCCAGCACCCCGGTGCCACCACCGCGGCGCAGTGCCCCCAGCCCCTTTGCAGCACCACGTCTCGCTCTTAGGCCCTCGTGTTGATTATTTGCGTGTTAAAAGTGCAAAAACGAGCTAAAAAAAGGTGCGTGTTTGTGTTTCCCATTGCTGACCCCCGTCTGCCTCCCCGTTTGCTGGAGGCTGTGGGTTGCTCGTGTTGGCCTCGGTGCTCAGCAGGGATGTGCCGGCACAAACCGCGCCCCGTGTGCCACCGGTCTGGGGCGAACCCGTGTCCGAGCTGGTTGATCTCTATTAATAGTTATTTCCTCACGGAGGATTTTTATGCTTCCGTGCACTTAGGGAAGGTTGCTTTCAAAGTCTCTTCCTATCACTCACGATAAACGGCGTGTCAGTTCCAGGAGAAATAGGCAGGATGGGAAAGGTGTTGCCATAGTAACCGGGGGATTTCAGTGATTGGTATCCATGGCGATTGTTGCTAAATTCCGAGAGGTTTGAAGAAATGCTTTATTTCAATCCTAATGAGCGCGCTGCTGCCTACGGTGCCGGCGCGGCGGGGAGCGCGCGTGTGTGTACGCACACGTGCAGGCGCGGGCACACGCGTGCTTTCGGGAGGAAGCTTAATCAGCCATAAGAGAGGAGGGGAAATGTATTCTAAGGCCGTGCAGATGCTGTGTCATGTGGCAGCGGGACAGTGGCAACTGCCCTGCTCCAACCTGCCTGCGCAGGGTCCCTCGGGGCCGAGCTGCCGCTGAGGGATGCTGAGGCTCCTGCGTGGTGGCTGTGGGGGACCTTCGAGGCCAGGGGATGTGTGTTTGGAGCGGGATGAAAGATACCCAGGTCCATCTGTCTAGGGTTGTGATGATGGGAGCGCCTCTGGAGGTCTGTGGATGGCCAAAAGGCTGGGGTGAGATGCATCCCTGGAGGTGTTCGAAAAATGAGTAGATGTGGTGCTTCGAGACATGGTCCAGGGGTCAGGGAGATGTTGGATGAAGGTTGGACTTGATGATCCCAGAGATCTTTTCCAACCTGAATGATTCCATGATTCTAAAACCTGCTGAGAATACTGGGTTATGCCATGGAGGTGCCTGTCCGTAAGCACAACTACCTCGCCTCTGTTTTGTTGGAGGGGTGGTAACTGTCTCTGTCCTCTCTGCACCTCACTGTGGTGCAGAGAGGTTTTGCAGAGAGGCTTTGCTTTTGCTCCTCGTAGAGGAATGGTTCAGGTGGAAGTCACCCAGTGAGGTGCAAGAGATGATCCTGGTGGGAAGGGTGGCCTGGCACCATCAGAGGAGCAGCTGCTGTGGGCTCCCAGGGATGCAGCGTTGCCATCCTGCATGGGCTGGGCGAGGGAAGCACTGCTGTGTTTTGGTATGGGCTGGGAAGGAGCAGGAAAAAAATCCCTTTTCCTTAAGCCCTGTGCCCATGTAGGAGCAGCGGGGAGCTGGGCTGGTGTCCGCGTGTGCTGCCGAAGAGCCGGTGCCGTGGTGCTGCCTCCTCCGACCCTGCTGTCATCGCAAGTGGAGCAGGAGCAGCTGTTGCCCACTTCAGCTGCCCCATCCTGGCAGGGGGCTGGAAAGTACTGCAGGAGGTGCTGATTAAACACCTCTCCAAAATGATCCTGGACCAGCCAGGAATTCTGTTTTATTAGCAGGGGTGGAAAGCGTCAGAAAGTTCCTCCTCAGGGAGCCGGCTGGTGGTGGCTTGTTTTTCTCTTTTGTATCTCCAGGATGCAAATCTCTAACATCGAATTCCAACCCCCTGCCATGGCAGGGACACCTTCCCCTAGACCAGGTTGCTCAAAGCCCCATCCAACCTGGCCTTGAACACCTCCAGGGATGGAGCATCCACAGCCCCACTGGGCAACCTGTGCCAGGGTCTCACCACCCTCGGGGTAAAGAATTTCCTTGTACCTCAAACCTTGGTATTAAGAGAGGTTTTTTGAGGGTGTCGTGCATTGCAGCCTGGCCCGGGGGCTGCGTGGGCTTTCTGCTGCATCTCCTGGCTCGGTCTCGGTGCGATGACTTCCCATCAGGCTGACAGCAGCTGCCGCTGCCCTTCCAGCGTGCTCTGCTCCACCGGCCGATGAGACACCGGGGGAAACGTTGTGTACAAACAACCCACGCTCAGCCTCGGCAGAGTGGATTAGTGCCGCTCCGCCTGCCCGTAGTGCCCGGCTGGTCCCCGCCGCGGCACATCCGCTGATGGCCTTTCCAGGACGCTCAGCACCCAGGGCGATCTTTCGTACCTGGCTGAGATGTTAAATTACTTCGTATTGCTGATGGAAACGTACCCTCGGTTTCATGTCTCGGTGCCCAAAGCGAGCAGCGCCGAGGCACGCCAGCTGTTGGAAGGATCTGTAGTGGTTTAGGATGGATGAGTGAGCCCTGCCCGTGCTGGTGAGAGAAGGGAGAGATCTCCGGCGCCGGCGGATGGGGCAGGGGGAGAGCAAAGCACCCCCAGCCTTTCCCCGGCCGAGGTGCTTTTTCTTGGGAATACATCAGCTCTGGCACACGCCGGGTGCCGGGGTTTCTTTTTTTGTCATTTAGGGCTGAAAGATGAAGCGTGTGCTAGTGATTATTACAACGTCCCCTGAGTTTGTCAAAGGATCTTTTTACGAGCTGATTTGCACGAGTCCCTTTCCGGGCTGCTAGGCATGATAAAACGCTGCCGTTTGGCCTGTCACGGGGATAATTGGTTGGCATTATGAATCATAGAAGTATGTGTCCCCCTGGAATTTTATCCTGACGTTTGATTTAATTTTTCTTGACATCACATCCATTATATTGCATCGCCTTGCCCTCGATAGCGGGGTTTGCGTGCTGGGAGTGAGGACCAACAGGTTACTTACAGAGCAAAGCGGCTGCTAGAGGGAGCGTTGGCTTGGTGTGGAGGAACCGAAAGCTCTAAATGAGCTAAAATGGTAGAAAAGTGCTGGTGAGGAGGCAGGATCCTCCCTCCTGCTTAAACCTGCTGGCAGGAGCAGAGGAAGCTCCACTTTCTGACGGGGACACCACGGGGCTGTGTCTGAGCTGGGCTGGGGGCCAGGAAGGAGAAGGTTTTGGGTTGTTCTACCCAACATTACTCATTATCTCCATGCTTTCAACACTCCTAAAACGAGGAGATGGGGTAACTTCCGTGCTGGCCACCGGAGATGTGGAGCGGTTGTGGAGTCCCCCATGCACCGCGCTTTCCTCGGGACCTTCCTGGCACATGGTGACACCCTTGGCATGGTCGTGGTGTGGTCTGCAGCCCACCATAACCTGCCAGGGGTGAGCCTGGGTGCAGGGTCCTTTCCCGGTTTAAAGCCTGTGTGGTTGCAGGTCTGGGGACACGCAGCAATGCCACCAAGAGCAGGTTTGGTTTGCTGGAGGTTTATTGAGCTTTGTGGCAGGCTCTGAGCACCCTGGCATAGCTTCGAAGGCAGGAGACACCCTCAAGCCCTCCCGTCCCCTCTTCTACTTCCATTTTGGCCCAACTCTAGACAGGACCCCCCCGCAGCATCCCCCGTTGGGGCTGGGACCCGCTGCTCCATCAGCCGGGCTCCCTCCCTCCTGGCACAGCCGCCTCTTGCGCAGACTGGTAATTAGCGCAAGCGTAGGATCCTATTAATTGCAGCAATTGTGATGTTTGGATTTCTGGGTTAATTGGTAATATCTGGTGTAACATATTTTTGTGGTTTTTTTCCCTCTGGATATTTTTGATCACAGTAATTACCCTCCCCCGTTCTGGGGAGCAGACGCTGGTTGGTGGCTGCGCTCTCCGGCAGCGCCGCGGGGCTCCTGGTGGGATCCCTCTCCGTGGGGGCTGTGGTGGGCTCGGTGCTCCAGGCTAGACACTCGCTGCATTTATCCGACGTATCCTTGGGAAAGCGGAGGCCGCGCTGGCTCATCTTTGAACCGGCGGCGATAGAGCCGGCGAAGCGTGCGTCTGGGAAGAGGCCGGATCATTACAGCCGGCTTCGCTTTCTTATTACTTCTGCGATGACAAATGGGAAGCGGAGATGGGACCGCGAGTGCCAAAGGCAGCTGTCTAATCACAGCGCCCGTCCCCTTCCCCCTGGCTCGCCTCCCTCAGTCCTGATGGTAAACGATGATGAATGTCCTGCTCGGGCTGCAGCCAGAGCTGGAGAGCGGGAGGTGGCAGGAAAATGAGGTTTGGAAAGGTCAGCGTGGTGTTCCAGCACGGCTTGCTGTCTGCACCATCGCCCTGTGACGGGATCCGTAAAGGCTCTTGCCAGTGCGCTGTCTGAGCCCTCCTGGGTGGGTGGTGGTTCTCCAGGGGTGCTGGTTGAGCTCTGGTAGGGCTGGGGTCAGGTCTTAGATTTACTTTGCAAGCTTCTCTCTGCTGGCCATGGAGCTCTGAATAAGTGGAGCCGTGTTGAGTCATGTCTCATCTTGATCTCCTCCAGCTCACACCAGGAAGATCATAGAATCACGGAATGGTTTGGGTTAGAAGGGACCTTAAAGATCATCTAGTTCCAACCCCCTGCCATGGGCAGGGACACCTCCCACTAGAGCAGGTTGCTCAAGGCCCCATCCAACCTGGTCTTGAACACATCCACGGATGGAGCATCCAGAGCCCCCCTGGGCAACCCATGCCAGCATCTCACCACCCTCAGAGTGAAGGACTTCTTCCTTACATCTAATCTGAATCTACCCTGTTTCAGTTTAAAACCATCACCCCTCATCCTGTCACTGCACTCCCTGATGAAGAGTCCCTCCCCAGCTTTCTTGCTGAGAGCAACCTTGAGCTTCACCCACCAGCCGTATAGTGAACCACTTGGTTCTTCTGAAATCCCTCTCAAACAGCAGCTTGTAGGAAGTGCAGGTGTCCAGTTTGGACGAACTGGGAGTAGGGCAGGTTCCCCAGTTGTGTTTGTCAAGAGCTGTGTGCTGTTCATGCCCATCGCTGCAAAGAAGATCATCTGCTCCTGGAAACAGCCCAACTTGGATCAGGTTTTACTTTAAGGCAAGAGCTCTCCTGGGTGAGGTGCAGGGAACGTACCTGCCCTGAGCAGCCCATCAAGCTGATGTTCTTCCATCACACACATGTCGTTGTCAGGATAACGGCCCTGGAGGGAAGAACGAGGGTCCTTCTTGTCAGACTCATCAGAAACTTGACAGCTTCTGTATGAGCTCCCCTGTTGAGAATGGTCCTGATTGAGAGAGGTGGAAAGATGCTGTCAGGGCTGTGCCGTGGCTGTCACCTACAGCCGAGCGTGTGGACGGTGGCACATCTGGAGAGCTTCCCAGAGAACCACCGCTGGCAGCAAGGCATCCAAAGTATTTAGTGTGATGAACCAATAACCATATTTTTTTTTCAGGAATAATCACACCCCACGTTCTAATCCCAGCTCTAGACCTTCTCTCCGAACCCGTCTCTCTCCCAGGCATCTGAGCAGCACAAGCTCGGTAGCTGGAGAGCCGGCTCTTTGGCCAGCAGGTTTACCCGCGTGATGGTTTTTATCCTGTTTATTTTAATATTTTAATACATTTTCTCCTGCTATGCACAACCTGGGAGCTGGAACTACAGCAGGGGGGTGCAGAAGCCGGGTCGCTGTCCTGGCAGTGTGACATTGTTGGGGGGGATAAGACCATCCCTTGGTGCTCCTCATGCTTTCGGCTCAAACCCCCATCACAGGCTGGGATTTTCAAAGGTGCTGAATGCAGAGACCGCTGCAGAGCTTCGGTGCTCTGGATTTCCAGGAGCATCCTTTGAAAACTCCGGCTTGACCCGAGTCAAACCACAGCTTGCTTTATTTTTCAATTGGTGTTTTATCCATTTTTCTATTTTAAACTGGAGGAAAAGTGAAAAATCCACGGAGCTGCGGTGATGGTGTGGGCTGGGCAGGGGGAAGGAGAGGCCACGCACACCCCCCCCCCCAGCATCGTGCTGTCGGGGACCCTTGGAGAGGTGAACAAAGAACAGGTTTAATGGAAATCCATCACCTCATTTTTCAGAGGATTATCCTCCACAATCGCCTTTTAAAATAGTTAGGGTGAAAGCAATGCTGCTTTGTGATTTCTTTAATTTCTTTTTTTTACCTTCCCTGCTTTTGGAAAATAACAGAAGGCGCCGATCTTCTCTGGGAAGGTGAATTTAATTAATTGCCCTCAGCAGGGCCTGGAGAGCTGTTGATGAGAGACAGAGTGTGAATATGAGGGACGTGGGTTTGATCCGTGGCTGCCGCTGGGTCCTCTTTAGATCCTTGCCTGGACTTTAAATCATCCTTATCCTCCATCACAGGTTCCGTTTTTCCACCGTGGCAGCAGCCCAGCCCCACGTCCTGTCCATGCGGTGTTAATGACAATTGCCGCTTTGCATGGATCTAGCAGCTTGTGAGGAACAGAGAAGGGAAGGTGGCACCATCCCGACACCTGCATCCTCGGGTCCCACCGGTGATGGGGAAATGGGACAACCTCTGTGCTCCCATGGGGCTCTCAGGGCCAGGGCTTGTCTGTGAAGAGCCAGAAGGTTTGGACCTTCCAAACACATTTCATGCAGTGAGGAAAGTTCTCACCGGTCACAGTTACTCGGGAACTCATCTGGTTGGGAGAACCATCGCTCTTCACCGAACAGCTGCCGTCTGCCGCTGCCACGTCGGGTTCCTCCCCCGAGGGAAACACGAGGCCAAAATACTTTTTTGTCCACCTGGAGAATACTCTGGGCTTGCTTTCCCTGGGGATACGTGATGATGAAGTGAGTGGAACTAATTCTCGACTGTGTTGAAGTTATTGACCCCGCGGTGATGCTGAGATGATGCTGAGTGTTAGAAGTGAGAGAGGTGTGATCGGAGCTGGCCATTAATCATCCCGGAATATTTTACACTGTTGGAGGCCGTTGGTGTGAGTTTGTTGCCTGTGATAAATCTCCAGCAGGAGAGAAGAGGGTGGGAGAGGTCACTGGGAAGCACTGGAAGTTCCCAAAAGGGATGGGTGGATGGAGATGTGGCTTAGCTGGTCTCTGCCTTGTGTCCCACGGGTCCAAACCCAGAGGGATGAGGGTGGGATGCTCCTGCTTTTGGGAATTGGGACCCTCAGCATCATGGGGTGCTCTGGCACTGGGCACATCCCATGTGCTGCTGCCCCTCCATTCCCTGGAGGAGCTGGTTTCCGGCCCGTCTCTCGTGGCTTTCTGCTCCAGTGCCACATCCTCTGCTCGGACTTGCCCTGTCACAGCGCTCAGGTCAACTTCTCAGGAGCATCCCTCTGGTGAAAGCAAAGCATGTATATGCAGCAGTGAACTTGAGGCAGAGCAACCAGTGTATTCATGGGTCATTGCCATGAGAGCGCTTGGGTGGAGACCCAGAATGTGCATCCTTCAGTGGCTTCCATTGGATGTGAGTCATCTCGGGAGGCCTCATCTAACCAGGTTCTTCTTGCCCCCTTGCTCTGGAGTCTGTGTCTCTGAGCATCAGACCAGGCGCCTGATGTGACACATCCTTCATGTTCCTCTCTCCTGCTTTTGCCTGGAGGAGAAGGAGAGGGAAGCGTGGAAGGACAACTGATGACCACAGCCTGGAGGTGAATGAGAAGATCGTGTCTGAGTGTAAAAACTCTCCAGGGAGATGCAGTGGGAGCATTTGGGCTTTGTGAGCAGGCTGGGGAGGAGATGTGCTCCTGAGCCCTCAGGAGGTACCAGCCTCAGGTTGTCACTACCGGGCTTGTTGATGGGCAGAAATGAATCCCGGTTTGTGAGAGGTCTCTGGGATGGGAGCTGGTGTCCGGGCAGGCCCAAGGAGGGATGATGCGAGGACGTGGGTTCATCATCATGAGGGTGCTGATGGGTCCCTGCTGCTCCCAGGACCTTGCACAGTGCAGGGAGCAGTGGATGCTTCAAGGCCCCAGAATCCAAGGTAGCATCTGAGCTTTCAGGATTAATTCCTGCTCCTGTCACTGCTCCTTCCAGACAGGAGCGTTGATGAGCCGCAGCACGGCGGCCACCTCCTGTTCTCCTCTGCAAAGAGGTGACATTGGCAGCAGCCGCCTGGCTCAGGCTGTCCTGTTATCCCTGCCCCAAGGTAAAGAAGCTGGGTACAAAAGGGCTCGTCAGCGTCAGGAGCAGCGTTTGCTTCTCCCCCGCGCCTGCTAGGAGACGTGGAGCTTTTGCAGAGGAGCAGAGGCTGGGGAGGAAGGTGCCTCTGCGTGCCCAGGAGCACGGACCTGCTTTTCTTTTTCTTTTTTTCTTTTCTCCTTGCAACGCTGCTGGCAGGCTTGCAGGAGGGCAGACGCGGAGCAGGAGCTGGTTGTCCAAGTGTGCTGGTGCCTCTGGGAGAAATCCTTCTCCCTGGGTGGCATAAAGGTCCCAGATTTCAAAGGGATGCCAGGGCTCAGCTGGGTGCTCGTCCCTCTGCACCAATACCTGGCTGCTCCCCATGGCTCCCTGCTCCCGTCCTTCCTCCCACCACCTCCAAACCTCCTTGTCACCTTCAGCCACCATGAGACCAGGCAGGACCGTGGCCTTTCCGTCCACACCCTGCCCCTCACGGCAGCGCTTGGCTTGTGTGGCAATTACCTTGGGGCAGATGCAAAATCCTCCTGCTTCTCCCCCCAGCTCTGGGGCTCTGGCTCTGCTTTTGTCCCTGTCCTGCTGGTTTTCACCCCAAAGATGTCCTTAAGCCAGCCCTGCAGCCACCACTCCTCCATGGTCAAGGGCAGCAGACAGCTTTTTGTGCGTCGACTGCGCTGAGCACAGCGGTGACTTTACCCCCCCTGTGAAGGTTGTAAAGTGTCAAAGGGACTTTGCAAGGAGATGGAGGTGGCAGCCAGCCAGGCTGGTGGCTCTGGGCTTCAGCACGCCCTTCCCTGGGAGATGCTGTTGGAGGGGAGCGTGTGTGCGTGCAGAAGGCTCCCTGCAGTCATTAGCAACAATGGAGAGTGACCTAAGCCAGGGCAGAAACCGCTTCAGGCTGTGGTGGGTCTGTAGCTTGGGCTGGCACCGTGGTCACTGCATCTCCAGGGAGTGATGTCCCCAAGCCTGGTGGCCCTGGGGAACCTCCACCCATGAGGAAGAGGCTTCTGAACTCCTCCAACTGAGGTAAAAAAGAAGGGCAAGCTGGCCCCAGTGCAGCAGTGGGGCTTGGTGAGCCCCATGCTCTCTCCAGGAGAGGAAATGTTTTGGGACCAAAATGTCTGGGACCAAAGCCAGCAGTGCCCAGACATGAGCTCTGCCACGTCCTGCCCTTGCTCCTGCTGTCCCAGGGTGAGGAATGCCCCATTCCCGGTGCAAGGTTTGTATATAACCCATGTGCTCTCCGAGCAGCATGTGGCAACCACCAAAAAAACCCCGCAAAAGCCCAGATCTGTTGATGACCTCCTGCTTTGCTGCAGTTGAGCCTCTGTTTCCCATCCCAGGTGCCATTGGCAGCATCTCTGCTGCCCTCACTCAAAGCCCCACGTGCCTTTGGCTTTTGGATGAGGTGGGCAGCTCGATTTCCAGCACTTCTCTGGTTGTCCTAATAAGTGATTGTTGTTGTTGCCTGTTGTGGAGCCTGCTACTTCTCTCCTGGGAGAGGAATAAAAGCTGGAGAGCACACGCAGTGTGGAAAATCACTGTCAGTGGGCATCTTCCTGAGGATGGAGCCCGCAGCACGGCGATGTGTGTGCCTCCAGATGGGGTGGGAGGTGGGAGAAAACCCACCGCTGCTTTCCCCAGATCATGGAATCATAGAACGCATTGGGTTGGAAGGGACCTCCAAAGGCCATCTAGTCCAACCCCTGCAGTCGGCAGGGACATCTCTAACCAGCTCAGGTTGCTCAGAGCCCCATCAAGCCTGACCTTGAATGTCTCCAAGGATGGGGCCTCCACCACTTCCCTGGGCAACCTGTTCCAGTGCTCCACCACCCTCGTATTAAAGAACTTTTCCCTCATGTCCCACCTCAGTCTACTCTTTTCTAGCTTAAAACCGTCACCCCTCGTCCTGTCGCTACAAACCCTTGAGAACCGATCCTGCCATTCCCCAGCCCTCTGGACTAATGGCTTTTAGGGCCAGAAGGAATCTCGCAGCCTGAGCCTTGGTGTTACCCTGCCTGGAAAACTGTTTTCCCTGTGTTCATGATGATCCCTCGTTATTTAGCAACCCGCCAGCCAGCCGAGCATCCCTGGCAGCGGCGGTTCCTTCCTCTGCTTGACACCAGGGCAGCAGGGTGTTAAGTGGCTGTTTGGAGATTTAACAGGTTCTAGCGTTGATTTTTTAATATATTTTTTTATATTGTTCCAGCTTCTTCATCCAAATGTCACCGGCAGTGGAATCGAACGCCCCGGCGCCTTGGGAAATTCAGTCTGGAACCTCGTGCAAAGCTCAGGTTGGGTTAATGAAATCTGCGTTTCGTAAATGGGCGCTGATTGGCACTAATTAAATTTCACTTCTTCATTAAGTGAGTCCCGTGTCAGAGCTCCCTTTGTTTTGCCCGGCTTCAATGTCAGCCCAGCAGTTTGTAGGGTTTAATATACAAGGAAATAAATAACACCGCCCTAGTGACAAGTAGCCTTTTAAGGAGGACTTTAAAAAGCCAAAAAATAGGAAAATATCCAGAAATAATTCCTTGACCAGCTCTTTAAAAACTCTTTAACTCAATTCCTCTCAAGCTTGCTGATTTTTAAATAAAATTGGCATTAATAATCTCTATTTATTGGTTTATTTTAGTTTGTGGCGCAATACAAAATATCTCATACTTTGCCATGAATGCATCATCTCATTCCTCCTCTTCTATAGTAAATAAACCCAATTTCTCTGTGTTATCTATCATCAGTGTTTCCATCCCATCTGTTGATTCCGGGGCTGACACCCCTGCTCGGGTCTCTCTGTACCCAACCTCACCAGGCTCAAGAGGAGGGACCACAACTTTCTTCTATCCTTTTTCAACTGTTGCGTATTTTTTTTAAAAAACCAACTTCTAAAGCCCAAGTGACCATTGGCTTAACTTGGGCTTAAACTGTAAATGCCGCCTCTGCTGCTCCTCGGTTCTCCCTGTGCTCTCCCCATTTTCAATCTGCTTTTTTGGGTCTGTTTGGGTTTCCAGGGGCTGTGTTTGTGCCGGGGGGAGGCGCTTGGCGCTTGTGGTGCTGGATGCAGGGCAGGACCTCGCGGTCCCTTTGGATGTTTTGGATTGCTGATGCCCAAATCTTGGGAAGGGGAACAGCACAAGGATCCAAGAGGGTCTAGAGGGTTTGGGGGGGGTCTCGCAGCCATGTCCCCATCCCTGACCCCTCCGTGGGCGACTTCCCCAGTGCAGGGTACGAGCGTGCCGGACGGTGCCAGCACCCGGGAGAGCTGCTGACAAACACCCTCCAGAATCCGCCGCTGGTGAGTGTTTTTATGCTTTTAGATGATTCTCCCTCAGCTCATTTGGAAAGCTGTTAGTGGCTTGTTTTATAGGGGAAAAAGCCCATCTCCTTCGAGAAGGACGTGTTCCATTCCTTAAACTGCGCCGCGAGAGTTGTAAGTGCAGTTTTAAAGTGATTGGCTCTGAAATCTGCGCATGGCTTGTTGCCCTCTTCTTTGTCTTTTCTTTTTGGGGTGGGAGAAGAAAGAAGAGGAGGAAGAAATGCTTCAGCCTCATGGGGAGGCTTGGCTGGGAGAAGGGCGTATAGTCCGTGACAGCCCTTCAGGGTTTTAACATCCTTTTAATTCCTTTTTCCATCCTCTCCCCCATCTCTGCTACAACCTTTAAGCCCCGATTTGAAGGCTGGGGGGGCAGGAGGGGGTCCTGGCTCCCTGGGAGCTGCGACTTCTGCTCCCCCCGGGCTTTTGGCTGACACGTGTCCTCAGAATGTCACAGCCCGGTGACAAAAGAGAGGTGTCCTCCATGATGCCCCCTTCAAAGGGAGCCAACTCCATCCGGCTTTAATACTTGAGGAATATTCATCCTTGTCCTCAGGCTGATGAGGCAAAAAATAACCACATCTGCTGCGCTCAGCTTCTTTGCGGGAGCTGCTTGTCGCTGGGCACTGCGGGGGAAGAGGGGTGCTAGCACAGGCTGGAGAAAAGAAAAAGGGGAAAAAAGGAGGAAGAAAGAGGGGAAAAAAGAGCAAGAAAGGGAAAAAGAAAATCAAACAGCAGAATAACCCAATTTGCTTTCCCCACTTTTTTGTTGTCTCATCTTTCTCGATTCTGGAATATTTAGCAGCGTTTCTTGAAACGTGTTTCCAGACTCAGTGGGAATTAGGGAAAAAAAGAGAGGAAAATCCCCAGGACTTCTCCCACCCCGTGTTTCAGCTGGATGACGTGAGCTCCAGTGGGTGCCTGTTCTCTGTCGATCAGCGAGTCGAGGATGAGCATGTTGCTGATCTCACCACCCGCCTGCGACAAATCCCAGTGAGAGCGGGACAGGATCGGTTTATCCCGAAGGATAAACGCTCAGAGCAGCAGAGCTGAGAGAAAACACAGCGAGACACTTTGCACAGGGATTGATTTCTCTCTCGCCACCAACTCCGAGCAGCCCCAGCCGGGCGAGGACATGGACAGCTGGTTGCCATCGTGGCACGAGAAGCGTGTCCTTGCTGCCGTGTCTTGTTCCCTGTCCCAGTGCTGCAGGAGCCCAGGAACAGCCTGTTGAGCTCAGCTCTGTGCACAGCAGCTGGGTGGTGGGGAAGGTCCATCCCACCCAGCTCCAGCAGCTTCATTTCAAGGCGCAGCCCTGCCCGAGGGATGCTGGGGCAGACAGAGTCACAGAATCACAGAATGGTGGGGGTTGGAAGGGACCTCTAAAGACCATCGAGTCCCACCCTCCTGCCAAATCAGGTTCATCGAGGGAAGGTCACACAGGAATGTGTCCAGACAGGTCTTGAAAGTCTCCAGAGAAGGAGACTCCACAACCTCTCTGGGCAGCCTGGCCCAGGCTCTGCCACCCTCACAGCAAAGAAGTTTCTCCTCCAGTTCAGATGGAGCCTCCTGGGTTCCAGTTGGTGCCTGTTGCTCCTCATCCTATCACTGGGCACCACTGAAAAGAGACTGATGGCTCCATCTTCTTGTCCCCCACCCTTTAGCTCTTGATTAGCATTGATCAGATCCCCTCTCAGCCTTCTCTTCTCCAGGCTAAACAGCCCCAGGTCTTTCAGCCTTTCCTCATAAGAGGGATGTTCCAGTCCCTTAATCGTCCTCGTAGCCTCCCTTGGACTCTCTCCAGTAGTTCCCTGTCACTGTTGAATGGGGGAGCCCAGAAGTAGACACAGTATTCCAGACGTGGACAAGTGGCTGCTTGTCCTCTCCATCTCCCTGCCTTCCACCAGGGCAGTGCCCACCCCTGCCAGCCCGGAGCTGCGGCTCTCCCTCTCTGGGGGACAGTGGGAAGAAGCACAGGGGTTTCTTCCAGCTCACGGTGGGATTCTCCCAGCTCAGGTCCAGTGTCCGCACTGGCAGGAGAGGAGCAGCCATCTGTGGGGGGGGATCGCTGCGTCACCCCGTCTTGATTTACTACAGCCCTGCTCCCGCTGCACTGCGGAGCAGATGGAGACGTTCGGTCCTTCTGCCTTCAGGGCTCTGCAGAGTTCCACAAACGTGCTTTTAATTTCTTTTTTTTTTTTTGAGGTCTTAAATCCTTTTGAGTGGGGAAGCTTCAACGCATTTTAAATAAGCTCTCGAAGTTGTGCATTAAAACCTAACAAGCCAGAATATCAATTATGCTGATGTAAATGAGGAGTAGCTCCAGGGAAGTAAACGGTGGCTTTGGGTTGACGCTGGTGTCGAGAGATCAGGACCTGACTGAGAGACAGGGACAGAATTAAACCTGCTTTCTTCTTCTTCCAACCATCAGGGCCATGGCTGCACAGAGGGAGCCTTCTCGGTTAAACCCTGGAGGAGAAGAGGGTGAGGAGCTGGCAGTTCAGAGGAGACTTTAAAAACTGGATCAGCTGGAGATGCAGGAGATGTCTGATCTCCTGGGCTGGGGAAGCTGAGGATGTCGCATGTTGAGCATCATCCTTCCCTGGGGCACAGGCAGAGCTGTCTCCTGCTCAGACCTTCACTGCTCAGTCCTTGCTGGCACCTTTGTGCTCTCCAGCTTGTCTCGCTGCTTCGTCTTTGGACATGTCAGTCTGTGCCAGTGCCTCTGGCTAAGGGGAGTGGATCTGGCTGGGTCTCCGTCCTGCAGGCTAATGCACCAAAATCCTGATCTTCCCTGCAAAGTCCGTGTCTCCTCTGGCTCGTCCCCATCAACTTTGATTAGACAAAAGGAGCCACCACTTTTCTTTGCAAGAATCTTGCCTCTTGCCAACTTGATGGGGGTTATTCATGTTTTATTTGTCCTGGCCATTTAGGAATTGAAGAGCATTTAGCCCTTCTAAATTTCCTCTTTACTCTTTGCCTTTGAGCTTGATCTCTTCCTGTTAAGTTTAATAGTTCTTGCTCTTCTCTTTCATGTAGCAATTAAACCCCTTAAATGCAAATGCAGGTGCAGGTTGGCCAAAAGCTACGCCCAGCCCCGCTGGTTCCAGCGTTTGCAGGCTCTGCCCCAAGCATCGTGCAGACCTCAGGTCTGAGGTCACTGTTTTAATGAATTTTAGGCAGTTCTTAAAAGGAAATCTCTTTCTTTTATAAGCCAGCTTTGATAGCGCAGAACTAAATCACTGGAAGAGATTGAATCGGAGCGGCTGATGAGTTTGCGTTTAACCTCTTGGCTCGGCTCAGGGCTCAGCAGAGGCTGTGCTCCGTGGGTCTGGTGGCAGCTTGGGGCTGCTGAACATCGTGAGATGGTGCCAGGCTCATCCCTGGTTGAGCTGTGCTTCTCGATCCTTCTTCGGTGCTGGGTCCCTCTGGGATCTGTTCTGTGGGTGCAGGTCATGGACCAGGAGTCATCACTGGGGCGTGATGCTGATGCCAACTGTCTGTGTTCAGGGGAAGGAGTGACTTCTCCAAAACCATCCCTGCTTTCTACTGGTTTGATTTACGGAGCAGAGTGTCTCTGTCATGGGAAAAGCCCTTGGGAACAGATTTGGCACTTCACAGCAGCATCTGCCTCGGGTGTCATCACGCTTTTGGCTTTCTGCTTGCTAAGTGGACCAGATGAGCATCCTTCAGAGCTGGCCCCCAGGGAGATGTCCTGGCATGGTCCCGTCGCTGTCTCCAGGGGACACCCAGGGATGGGGACTGCATGTGCCAGCACCTTAAAGCCTTTTCCCCAGGGTCTTGCTGTGCTTGCTGATGTGGGTTGTGTCTTGCCTTGTCCGTGGTGATGTTTCTCCAAAAATCTGAATGCTGTGAGGGAGTCACCAAGGCATATGGAGTGCATTGGCCATGGGGAGCGCTGTGGGAATGAGCGGAGACATCAAACCCCCCAGAGAAAACCTGGGAGAAGAGGAGAAGGTCTGAATGTCCCCAGGCTGACAGACCATGTGCATCTGTGTTATAGAGGAATGTGCTGTACGTGAGGAGTAGACAGGAACTTTCACCTTCTCCACGTAAACCTTCTGCCCTTGCTCTCAAAGAGTTTTTCCTGGGGTGCCCAGTTTGGCAAGCACTGGACTGGGTTTTGGCTTTGTGATGAGACTCTGGGGAGCCCAGAAAATGCCCCTTTTTGGGTGAAATCCACTGCTTATTGGCTTTGGGTGGATATCCGAAAACAGACAAACCGTGTCCGTGTGGGATTCCTGTGGTCTGGCAGGGCTGGGGTTGGTTAAACCATCAGTGTCTGCGGCCCTGGAGGGCCATCACTATGAGAATGACCCCTGGAATGCTTAACCCTCTGGAACATCAGCCTTGGGCATCCACAGAGCTTCTGTTGTGAGACTTCTTCCCCCCAAAACACAGGCTCCTGTGACTGCTCTGCTGCCTCGTCCCTACACTCCAGCACGGTATGAACTGTCAAGCCACTTGATAATGCATTAAAGCTTTTAAAGTTAATTAAATTCCTGCAAGTTGGTGTGCTTAAAACAGCCAGGCAGAGGAAAAACCTGTCCACCGGAGAGACGTTGGAGCAGGCGCCTAGTCTTTATTAGACACTAGAGAATCTACTCGGGACCCCCCCATGGAAACTGCTGGCATGGGGGGAAGCCTGTGGTGCCACGTGTTCCCAGGAGAACCCCAGGATCAGGAGGGCCGGGGGAGGTCCTAGTCCATGGGGAAGTGCCCCTGGAGCCCTTGTACGAGTTGTGTGTGGGGCAAACCCAGCTGGGAGGGGAGAAAGAAAATCAAAATGTGCATTTAATCCATCTGGAGGAGGACTGAAGCTGATCAGCGCTGTGGAGAGGGATGAATGGAGGCAGGAGAACAAGGTGTGGGCGGGAGAGGCTGGCGCACGTCTCGGGTGTTATAAAATTATCGCTTCCAAAACATCCTAAACTTTTGTATCTGTTGATTTGGTGAGCGACTGCAGCAGATAAATCCAGGGCAGGTTTGTAAATGCTGCATTGCTGGCAGCCAAAACACAACGACAACCTGAACGGCTGCCAACCAGTCAAAAGCAGGAACAGAAGAAGCTCTGTGTCAGGATTTACAGCCCTCGAAAAGAAAAGGCTACAGCAGCCTGCTTGGGAGGGTGGGAAGGGGCCAGCCCAGCCCCAGGCTTCCCTCCTGGGGATGGATACTGGGAGGACAGAAGTCCCATCCAGGCTACCCTCAGCACTGGGAGGGTCCTGGAAAGGGGTTTGGGCGTTCCTGGGGATCCGTGGTGCTGTAGGCTCAGAGAAAGCCACGTTTGGGAAAGCGGGTGGGTGTAAAAACTGTTAGAGGTGGCAGGTTTGGTGGTTCCCATCCTGACTGGAGCATCGCTGGTGCGCACCTTGCCACGGGCATCCCACTTGGCCATCACCACTGCTTCTGCCGGGCTTGAAACACACCCAGAGCCTGAGTTTTCCTGCAGCTGGAGCTGGTTGTGTTGCTCGTTGCTTGAGCTGCTTCACCTCTCCCATGGTGTTGGTTTTCAGCTGCTTGTCACTCTTTTTCATCAAAGATGTTGAGGCTGAAATCGTAGGGCTCTTTCCAGGAATAGAGGAGAGGGAGGTGAGCTCTTGCCTTGCAGGTTGTTGCACACAGGCACCAGTCCTCAGCTCCAGCCCCTGCCTTTCATTCTCCTTCCAGAGAAACGGGAAAACGACCTTGTGTGTAATTAACTCCGTGCATCACCAACTATCACGGCTTGTCTGTGCAAACCTCCCTGCTCACAGCCGGGCTGACGCGGAAACACCGGATTGCTGCTGCTGCTGCAGCGGCTCTTTGCCCCGTCATGCACTATTTCCTTTTTTCCTTCCTTTTTCCTTCCTTTTTCCTTCCTTTTCCCCTCCTTTCCCCCTCCTTTTCCTCTCCTTTCCCCCTCCTTTTCCCCTCCTTTTTCCCTCCTTTTCTCCTTTCTTTTCTTTCTTTTATTTTTTTCTTTCCTTCTTTTTTCTTTCTTCTTTTCCTTTCTTCCTCTTCTTTTCCTTCTTTCTTCTTTTCCTTCTTTCTTCTTTTCCATTTTTTCTTCCCTTCCCTTTTTCCCAGCAGGTGGGTTTTACACTCCTTGAGCTGCTGCCTGGTTGGATCAGGGACCTGCCTTGTGCCTCCTACCCATCTCCAACAACTCAGGTGACCCCACAGATTTCTCGTGCCTGAGTCAATGTCCAAGGATGGGCTGAGGAGACCCTTCTGCCTGCCGACAGCAGGACAGGATTTCTCCATCTGGCCCATGGGGGAAGCTCCCCTGGCCCATTCCAGAAGTCAGAGGAACCAAAGGACATGAAAAAAATCCAGGAAACAGCAGAAAGTTGTGCAGGACTGGGCTTGGATTCCCGTCCTGGCCATGCGTCATCTTCTGCCTGCTTGGATTCGCTCCTCGACCCACTGGGATGTTTAAGGAGCTGTTTTGTCCCACGGTGCAAGACTCAACGCCGGCTGCTCGGTGTCCTGCCCATCTAATTGATTTCCCTCAAAGGCACATCGTGATGCAGATACAAGTTGTCGAGCTGGTGGTGCTGGCAGCAGCCACCCCACTCAGTCCTGCCTGTCCCCAGGGCCACCCTGACTGCTGGGACACGGCGATGGGAAGCGGTGCAGGGTGTTCAGAGGGTGCGTGGTCCCCAGGAGAGGATGGGAGAAAGTGATGCTGCCGAAGCAAAGGTTTAATTCACCAAGACACCCAGATCTGGCCCTCTGAGTTGCAAACCACAGCCACGTTTGGGAAGGAAATTCAGGTCAGGTTTTGCAGGTGTGTTTGTGGGTACAGTCCTGGGGACTCAGGCTGCGGCGAGGAGTGTCCAGGAGGATCAGCTCATGCTGGGTT
>VZZY01007597.1:0-10175 GCA_013400335.1 Eurystomus gularis
AAGTGGGATTTTTGCCAGAGCAAAGTCACCCCCCCTTCTCGCAAGGCAATTTTTATGGCAGAGGAAAGACACACTCTGTATATAAAAATAATAATAATAATAAATTTTTTTTAACAGGATTTTTTAGGCAGGTTTTTTAACCAACGGCAGATTTTGCAGGAGGGGCAGATGCATTTCATTGCCCCCACCCTCTTTAGCAGCTCCAGTTTTGCCCTCCCCGTCCAGGCACGGCGGGAGAGGAGGAGAAAATGGCAATTTGTGACGCGTGCGCAGCGTGTGATGCAATCGGTGGTGCCATTTCTGAGGCATTTTCTATTTCCAATGAATCGCCAATTTCTGATGAATTCTCCATTTCCAATAAATTTCCATTTTCCAATGAGTTTCCACTTTCTCATGACTTCCGTTTCCAATGAATTTCCACTTTCCAATGGATTTTCCATTCGCAATGAATTTCCACTTTCCAATAAATTTCCAGTTTCCAATGAATTTTCCATTCGCAATGAATTTCCACTTTCCAATAAATTTCCAATGAATTTTCCATGTCCAATGAAATTTCCACTTTCCAATGAATTTCAGATTTCCAATGAATTTTCCATGTCCAATGAAATTTCCACTTTCCAATGAATTTTCCACTTTCCAATGAATTTCCCCTTTCCAAATAATTTCCAATTCCCTACGAGTTCTCCATTTCCTCGGAATTTTCCGTTGCCGGTGCATTCCAAACATCCGACACGATTACAACGCGTGATGCCACTGCGATATGCGACGCATTCTGTGCCGCCTTTGCCGCTCCTGATGCGATTTGTGACGCAATTTGCGACACGATTTGCGACAGGGTCCCAATTTGTGCCCCGTTTGCGCTCTGGGGACCTGGGTCCTCGGGATGCTCCTGGTTGGCGAAACCACCGCAAAATTCCGAACCGCTGGCAAAACCCCGGCGTTATTTAAGGAAAATAACCTCACCGGTCATCGAAAAGGGGTAAAAAATGAATATATTACTTACGGAGTCACCCGTGAAGCATCTCCGTGCCGCGACCTCCCGTCCTGCCGGTCTTTTTTTGCCCTAATTCTGGGGAAAATGAAGAATTAAAAGCATCGCTGCCAGGAGCGGGGCGGGGAATGTGGTTTATTTCGGGGTTTTCCACGATACCAATAGCAACATGATGGAATTAAATCACCGCCAAGCGCTGTAACCCAGCTGGTTATCCCTAAAAATGTAACTTTTTTTCCCCCCCAAAATGCCCGCTGGGTTACGCAGGGAGGATGGGAAGATTTCGAGGCAGGTTGCGTCAGGCCGTGGGTTAAACTGGTTTTTCCCGGGATGAGGAAAAACTGGTTTTACCTGTTAATTCCCAACAGTGTCTGGGATGGGGAGCGACTCACCTGGGATAACCTTGGCCTTGGCTTCGACTTCCCCAGTCCTGGGATTTGCAGACCTGGCTGATGATATCTGGGGTATCCCTGGGGATGGGGATATTCGGGGTATCCCTGGGGATGGAGACACTCGTGGTATCTCTGGAGATGGGGATATCTGGGATATCCCTGAGGACAGAGATAATCGGGGTATCGCTGGGGATGGGGACATTCGAGGTATCCCTGGGGACGGGCACATTCGGGATGCGCTCACAGCAATCACGGAAGGGGGTTTACAGAAATACCCCCCGCAAAAATCCCCCTGGCCTGGGGACAGGGTGGCTTTGGGTGCAGCCTGGGAATGGGTGCAGGGGGAATTTGCATCCTCCACCTGCAGCTGGGAGCAAAATCTCGGCTGGTGAGCGTGGCAGGAGATGTGCCACAATAAATGTGAGTCCCTTCTCACGCTCCTTTTGCAGCCAGGGTGCACCGCTGGAGTTTGTAAGCAAGTTGCTGATGCTCTGGGAGGTGATTTATCCTCTTGGATTTTCCCAAGTGTTTCATGCAAGCGAGAGGAGAATTTAAGGTCTGGCTTGCCTCCGACCGGCGGGATGGTGCAGGCAGATGGAGTCTCAGGAGGGTTTTGCTGCCAAGAACCCAGTTTTGCTGGGAATTGCATGGCTGGGAGATGTGGAGGAAGCAAGGGATGAGCTAAAAATATGGATGCATGCCTTGCAAGCTTGCATCCACATGCCTTGCAAGCTTGCATGCTCTCTGCGGACCACTTCCTGCATCTCTGAGGGCTTTTTGGTTGGGAGACCAGTGAAGAAACTCAGCCTCGCTGTTCTCTTGCATCCTTGCACCGTGCCCCAAGAGGTTCGGCATCTTCATCCAGGGTTTCTCGGAGCGTGACCACGCCACGGACAACAGCTTTTGATGCCTCCATGTCTTTCAAAAAAAAAACAAACCTTAGGAGAAGTTGGGGCAGGTCTTGGAGAAGTTGTCCTGAAGCCTTCCCCTGGAGGATGCCAGCAGAGGGCATCCCCAGACAGGCTCCATCACCCCGATTACATGGATCTCTATAAATATCTCTATATTTTTTTCACGTGGAATGGTTATATTTAAAAAACCCCCCTCCCTCCATGCTCAGCTCTTCTCCCCCCTACCATCTACAAGCACATGGCGCGCTTTGTACAGGTCTTTAAAGGCCAAATATTTAAAATTCCTTGGAAAAGTCGCTGTTCACACCCATAAAAACAGGTTTACTGGGTTCCTCTTACATCTGCACAGGGAGGGGTTCAGATTTTTGGCCGGGGCTGGGTTTTGCATTTTCAACCCGGTGTTGTTTGTTGGTGGCTCTTGCAGGGGGTGGTGCAGGATGAGGCCACCTGGGCTCCATCAACCATCAGCTGCTTATTTAAAGGCTGAGCATGGCTGCAAAGCTCTTGACTTGCCCAAGTACTCTGGGGGTCTTCTGGAGGGCTCAAGGGCTGGATCTGTGATGTCAAAACCATCCCTCTGGCAGGATTAAACCACCAGGACCACGGGTGGGTGACTCCCGCACCCTGCACCAAGCCTCCCCTGTGGGTTGTGGTGATTAAAACTCTGTTCCTGGAGTTGATGGACCTTTTTTTTTTTTGGTTAAATAGATGCAAGCAGGAGGTGCATAAAATTCCTTCCAAGCAAGGAGCTGGAGAAGCACCTTTAACCCTTGCAGGTGTTTGCAGCAGCCAGGCCCCCCTCCCTTTCCTTGCAGCAGAGCCAATCTGCAGGGCGATCGTTTTATTTTTAATCTTTTTATTTTTAATTTCTTTATTCTGGGGTGTTATTTCAGCTGCCAGCACCCCAGGGCGGCCCAACCCTACTGACAGTGGCACCCAGCCCCGGCAGAGTCGGTGGTGCCAGTCCTCCCGCAGCAAGTCGCTCCTTGCTCCCCATTTTGCTGAGCGCTGGGTGAGTTCTGGGGGGGCTCTGGCACCCTGGGGGTGCCAGGGAGGTTAATACGCTGCGGGTGCATCCTCCCAAAAGGGGTTTATGGTTTGCTGCTGGGCCCACCAGGACCTTTCCGCTGGGTGCTGCGTGCACCCCGTGGGTGTGTTTCTGCTTGGCGAAGAAAAATGCTGCCAAGGGGGTGGGTGCTTCGGGTGCTCTCGGCACCCCCCTCCCTTTGCAGGGCTGGGTTTGGGGTGCAAGAGCCCCTCGCTCCTTCGGCCGGGCTTTAAACCCTTGCTGCGAAGTTTCTGGGGTGGGAGGACGGAGGGTTATTCACAGCTGGAATGAAATCTGAAAAACAACTTTAAAACTAAGTTGAGTTTCTGTGGTTGCTGCTGCGATGCTTTTGCTGCCACCCGAAAGGGGCTGTGGAGGGTCTCCCCCTTCCAGATCTCGGGGCGGTGGGGATGCTGTCCTGTCCTCTCCTCTCCGCAGCGATGCTCGGGCCCTGTTCCACCTTGCACCCCCACGGGCAGCGATACCTGGCATCCCCCAAAGGAAAAGGGGGGTGTTTTTTGGCTGCTTTCAAGTCATCCGAAGGGCACTGGGATTTTATTTTTTTTTTTCCCAAGCTTGTTTGGCTGGTTTCGAGCTGCAATAAACCCGGCAGCTGTTTAGTTTGTTTGCAGAGGGGTGTTTTCCGGGGTGTGCTGGCAGGTAAGGCCGTGACAGCGGCCGAGAGCTCCTTCCCAACGAGCGAAACGCGGCCCCAAACTCCCATGAATTAGGTAAGACGGGCGCAAAATGTTGCGTTTGTTGAACTACACACGCGCTGCTTTAACTTGTCCTTTGATTTTGTGGCACGGTGGTTTGGTGGAGGGTGGGATTTTCAGGGAAATAGGCTTGCTTGGGAATGTGGAGCTGCGTTTTGGGGCTGCAGCGGTGGCTTGGATGTCCAATATCCCAGAGGAAATCCTCTTTGCCTGCAAACGTTGGAAGCGCGTGGGCAGCGAGAGGGTTAACGGGTCGCGGTGGCATAGCTGGAGTTAAAAAGCGAGGAAAAGGCCACATCTTACTGGGGGGGTTATTTATGAGGATTGGGAACCCCAGGGGTGTAAATCAGAGCTGTGTGGGAAGAAGAGGAAGAGGAGGGGGGGGGAGATGCTGCCCAAAATCCCGGCATCCCTCGGTGCAGCCGCTGGACCGCGGCTCCCATCCGGCTGCCAGCCCTTGGCCGCGGGGTTCTGGGGGTGCTGGGGGCCGGCTGGGTGCCCCCCACCCTGGGCACCCCATTGTAGGGGCTGGTGGGATTCATCCCTGGTGGGTCAGGGGGTTGGATTCCCCAACGTTGCCTCCCAGCCGGGGGCCTGCTCGGCCGATGCGGACACAAAGCCGGAGGAGACGCGGCCTTCCCAGGTCAGCAAAACCCATCTCCCCTCCCATAAATCCATCGAGATTTATAGAAAAAAATACGTATAGAATGTGTTTCTATAGGTTATTGCATCCTCATGGGGGGGGGGGGGAAGGGGGGTCAACTTTCACCTCCCCGCTGCCGCCAGCGACTGGGGCTTTCGTTATATATATATATATAAATATTATTTAAAAATAATTTTTCAATATATAAGCAAAAAGCAGCAGCGATGGGGAGGGCGTCGGTGCGTCAGGCTCCTTCCACACCCGTTCCTTGGCTTTTTCCACCCTGTTTTCCTGCAAACTTGACGAGTGGTTGGGTTGTTGTTTTTTTTTTCCAGCTGGGATTTGGAGCACCTGCAGAAAACCGGCAATTTCAGGAGGGGCCAGAGCTCCTGCCAGGAGGATTTTGGCAGCAGTGATGGCAATTTCCCCGCTTTTTAGTGATTTTTTTTTTTTTTTGCAATGCTGGTTGCATAAAGTGCAGGGTTGCCTTGCGTGCTGCAAGGGAGCTGAAGTCGCTGCGATGTTTTTTCCCCCTGTTTATTATTTATTTTTAATAGTGGTTTATTAGTAAAGCCAGTTGGTTCTATATTTTTAACAGTAGCTTATTATTAAAACCAGTTTCTTAATATTTAATGCTTTAATCGTGTTTAACATGGTGCCTGGTTGCGAAGAGCGGGTTTTGCCCCAAAATACCAGCAAAAAAAAAAGTGAAATAATGCATCTGTGGGGTGGAAAATCTTTTATGGAGTGCTTAAATAGGTGCTTGCAAACAGGGAGAGAAATTAAGAATATTGGGAGGGGGGCTGAGCTCAAATCCATCGGTGTCACCACCTGAGAGCTGATTTTTGGGTTAATTTTTAGCCAAAATAAGGTAATTTGGGGAAGAAAATCACTTGTAAAGCGTCAGAGAAGTTTAATTTAAAGGTTTGCAATAAAGCAAACCCCAGACTTTAGGGAAATGTGGAGCTGGAAACACAGGGTAAAAAAAACCCCGTTTTTTCTTTTTGTTGCTATTTCAGATGCAAATTCTTCTCCCTTCAAAGTACTTCCCAGGGTAGTTTTGCAGGGGGTGAACTTGGCAGTTGCTTTGCAAAGCATTGAAAGGTGGAGATGGGGATATTTATTTTATTTGGCAATAAAAAAGACTTTTTTCTTATGTTTTGGGTCACTTTGCAAGCAATCTTTGTGGAACAGGCTCCTTTTAAAAAAAATTCAGTGCTATAATTCTGATATTTTTTTTTTTACCCTTTTTTTCTTCTTTTTTTTTCCCTGCATTTGCACTTCTTACGGGGCGAGCTGGACAAGGGGTGGATTTTTTTCTGGCTCGCCAGCAATATTGAAAAGGAAAATAAAGAGAAAAGGGCGGCAATTTCCCAGGTCTTGGGTTTTTAGCTGGAATATTTGCATGGAAGAGGTGAAAGAGGGAAATGCCGTGTTCAGGAAAAGCTTTTCCTATAAGGTGATGCCTTTTGGCAAGAGTTTATTTAAAATCCAACCACAAAATCACCTTGAATCTTGAAATTTTCATGGAGTCTTTTCCAGGGGGAAAACCCCTCTTTGGCATTTTTTTCTGGGAAAATCCATTTTGGAGGATTCCTAAGGAAAAAAAAAAATCAGTATTTTGGCTTTTTTTTAGGGGGAACCCCCCATCTTTTTGCTGTCATTTCATTCCCACTGCTCACTGAGCTGCCCCAGCAACTGCATCAAAACCTCCAGCTCAGGGAAATTTGGAAGACTTGGGATCATTTTTTCTTCACCAGGATAATTTTTCTTCACTGGAACCCTCATTCCTGCACTGACATCTTCAAACAAAGTGGGAAATCAACCACTCAGCCCTTAAAAACAGTGATAATGCACGATGCAGGCCCGGTCAGAGCTGGGGAAAAACCTTACTTTGTGGGAAATATTTGCTGTTTAAAAAAAATATGATTGTATCATTTATATTATACAATTATAATATAAAATTATGATTTAAAGGATTGATATTTGGGGGGGAAAACGTCCCTGCTCTGCGAGCTGTGCCATGCTCCCCAGCATCCCACGTGGTAGAAATAATCTGAATTAATTCCATTTTTTGGCGAAGGTGACAGGGGGAAAAATCATCCAGGTGGTGAAATAAGCCTTGAAATGGCACTTGGGATGTGGGACCGTTGGCTGGAGGAATTAATGAGTCAGAAGAAACTCCTGGGAGACAAAACTAATTCTTATTTCTAACCCTCCCCACCGACCCCATGCCTTATAAATAGTGCTGGGGTTATTTATAAGGAGGGATTAACGTGGCAGGAATACAGAGAGCAACTAGAGGGATTCCCAGGATAAATCCCTGCTGTGATGTTATCTAGATGCACTTTATTTTGCCAACCCCTATATTTAAGAAAAAAAAAAGAGAGGTGTGGGTGGGATGAGGGGAGGATGCTTTAACTGGGGACCAGTTTCCCCAGGGCTGGCAGCCGGCCCCGCCAGCTGGGACCTGTCGCTCTGGCGCAGTGGCTAAAAATAACCAAACTAACCCCAAACGGGTGCCAGCTCACTGGGCGAAGGGGCGGGCAGGGCTGGGCACATGGCCCTGCTCGTCTGCCTTGATTTAGAGCCAGCTCGATTCTTTTTTTCCCTCCCCACCCGGGTCAGGAGGAGATGGGGCTGAACCCCGGGATGCTGCTTCGAGCTGGGCTTCCAGCAGCTCCTGCGTGCTTGAAATCCATTTTTCCATGGAGAATATCATATCCTTACATCCTCCTTGGATTATTCTGCATCGCCATGTCCTCCTTGGATTATTCCGTGTCTTTTTTGCTATCCCAGCTTGGGTTGGGAGCATCCCTCTGGTAGGGCAGTTTGTCCCCACCAGCTTTTCCCTCCACCCCATGGGATGCGTTTCGCTACCAGGACGCTCCCACCTCTGCAAGCAGCTTTGCTATGGAAAAATTATGCAAACTAATATATATTTTTTTATTTTAACAAGGTCAGGGCGGGTTGTTTTGTAATTCTCCTTGGCGACAGGCACGTTCGCAGCCGGGAAAAATAACCAGCCCCGGGACAAATCGGGCTGACGGGAGCTTATGTCAACTGTCAAAATGGGAAGTGACCTTCTCCTACCCTGCTCCGGGATAAAATCAGGGCCTGAGCTGTGCATCGTCCTCCCACTCCCCTCTCCAAATGCAGCACCTGGCAGCTTACTGGAAGAGCGAGGAAAACCAGTGAGCAAACTGGTTTCTGGATCAAACCATCAGTATCGCTTCGCTGGGTTTATTTAACGCAGGTGGTGTTGTTTTCTCCTTGCTTGGGTTTTGGGTTTTTTTTTTGGAGGCATCACTGCAGAAACATGGGTGGTTTTTTTTTTTCCCCTGCAGTCCTCGGCTCTGTTGCATGTCCTGGATTTGTTATTATTATATTTATTCTGGTGGATCTAGGGCTCAGTTGGCATCGCATCCGTAGGGATGAAACTTGGAGCTTGCGGGGGAAAAAAACAAGGGAATTGCCTGCACTCACACTGATGGGAAGCAGAGTAGGTGACATAGGAGAGCAGCCTTGGCTGCCAACCGCTTGTTGTTTCGAAAAGAGTTCGAGGAGGGGGAAAAAGAAGCGTCCTTGGGTCGTCCTCCTAAAAAAAATCCATCTTAATGTGTTTATGGAGGCAACAGGCTCGTTGCAAAAGTGGCTGGAAGAGGATATCTGCGGTTGTAATGCAGGTTGCGGAGAGGAAGATGAGGTTCATTTTTATTTTTATAAGTTTTTTTTTCTTTTTCATGGCTGGGAAAGGGTCGGGTGGGTTTTAACTGGATGGTTTAGGAGGGGTTTTACAGCGGGATGTTGCTGAGCGTGCTGCGGCATCAGCAACATGCTGCCGTTGTGAGGGGTTTGTCGCTTGTTTTCCAGGGGTAAAGGCAAATTTAGGAGAAAATCTGGTGATTCTAGACCTCAGGTCCCTACTGCTGTGCTCTAGACTTACATAAACATATTTGTATGTATATATGTGGCCCTGGAGCTGTATGGCTCACTGCAAACCCATGCGGGGCAATTGCACCCACGCTGCGCTGCAGCTCCAAGGAGTTTTGGCACAGAAAGAATAAATAGATCCTGTTTTGGGGGGGGGGATCATCCTGGGTTTGTGCATCCCCTAAATCCGTCTCCTGGGGGAAATGAGGGTCCAGGGAGAGAAATTGTTGCCGGGGAGGTGGTCATGGCTCTTTGGAGCAGGGTGGTGGCACTTGTTGTGCACTAGTTGCTGGTTCCAGCAGGACCAGATTGGCTGCGTTTGGCCCTGTTTTGCTCTTTGCAGCCTCTCGGGTGTCATTTCTTTCTTCTGCATCGTCCCTTGGGCACAGGGGTCCCTGCTCCATCCTTCCTCTTCCTCTTGGTGACCTTTCAGGGCGTCTTGCTGGGCATATCTGGTTACTGGAGCGGATGAGCCATCGATCTCAAGGAGGATGCTTGGCGCTTCCCACCCTCTGAAACCTTCAAGCTTGGTGCTCCGAGCTGGATTTGCTGTGCACGGGATAAATTTGCTGTGCACAGGGTGGATTTACGGTGCACAAGCTGGATTTGCCCTGCAAACTGCAACCTGGGATTGCTATGGTAGGAAAGGACCTATAAGAAAACGGAGTCCAACCATTCTCTATCTCTACCAGGCCTGCTTCTACACCGTGTCCTTGAGCACCCTATCTAGATGGCTTTCAAGTACATCCAGGGATGGTGATTCAACCACCTCCCTGGGCAACCTGTTCCAATTCTTGACAACCCTTTCGGTGTAGAAGTTTTTCCTAATGTCCAACCTAAACCTCCCCTGGCGTAACTTAACTCCATTTCCTCTTGTCGTGTCAGATGCAGCTTGTAAGAAGAGACCTCTTGTTCGGGCTAAACAACCCCAGTTCTCTCAGCTGCTCCTTAGACAACTTATTCTTGAGACCCTTCACCAGCTTTGTTGCCTTTCTCTGCACCATGTCCAGAACCTCAATGTCTTTCTTGTCCTGTGGTGCCCAGAACTGACCCCAGTACTCAAGTTGTAGCCTCACCAGTGCCGAGTACAGTGGGACAATCACTACTCTAGTCCTGCTGACCACACTATTCCTGATCCAAGCCAGCGTGCTGGTGGCCTTCTTGCCCACCTGGGCACACCGCTGGCTCATGTTCAGCCAGCTGTTGATCGACACCCCCAGGTCCCTTTCTGCTGAGCAGCTTTCCAGCCACTCCTCCCCATGTCTATAGCTTTGCCCAGGGTTGCTTTGGCCTAAGTGCAGGACTCTGCACTTGGCCTTTTTAAAGCTCATACAATTGTCCATGACCATCGGTCCAGCCTGTCCAGGTCCCTCTGAAGGGTCTTCCTACCCTCCAGCAGGTCAACACTCCCACCTAACTTGGGGTCATCTGCAAACTTACTGAGGGTGTTTTCAATCTCCTCATCAAGATCATTGATAAAGATGTTCAACAGGAGTGGCTGCAGCACTGAGCCNGAGTGGCTGCAGCACTGAGCCCTGGGA
>VZZY01007598.1:11102-22185 GCA_013400335.1 Eurystomus gularis
AATAACGAACAGATATAAGCCTAACGTCACAGAACAGAATGACAAAAAAGAGCAACTCCCACCTCCCTACACAGGTGGAAATCCCCGTGTTGACATTTTGAAGACTAAGGTTGAAAAATCACAGGAATGGACCCAAACTAAAACATACTGCTCCCTATTTTTTCACTACATTCCAGTATTTCTGTAAGGAAGATCTGTGAGGAGACTCTAGCAATTACAGTCACATTTGTTACAGGGACAAAACATCTCAGCCCTGCATCTGGAAGTAATCACCATTTTAAGTTACAAATTCTGCTTTTGGGGGTGAAAAGTCATACAAAAAGTTAAGTTCTGTGGGTTTTATTTAATTATTTACAAAGGAAAGGAGAAATTCTTCTCAGGGAGTTTTCCACCATAGGGACTTCTCCGTATGAATCACTCTGTCTCTGTATGCTCCCTAGAGAAAAGGGAAAAGTCAAAACAGGCATGGCAGAAGGTGACCAGCTAGGTGACTGAGCGAAGACAACTTGTCTGCTTTAAGTCACTGACTCCAGTGATGCTGTCCTGGCCAACAGCAGAACAGGGACCACAAAAAGCACAGGAGCTTGGAAAGCATGGGGAAACATTCACCTGCTTTAGGAAGCAAAAGAAAAATTGGCTTCACAGTAGACCCTGGTGATTACTGCTGCAGTTCTCGAAGTCTGAAGAAGGAAGCTTGATGAAGAGTACTGTCAACAAACAAGAATAAGCTGGGTCTTAAACTTTGTTGATACTTTCCATGAGTGTTACTAAAATTTATTTACATGAGAATGCCCTACTGAATAGACTGGTTTATGGGGTATTTGTTTTAAAACATTTGTTGAATTCATTGGTAGAAATACTATTTTGGAAACTGTACTCTTGGTTTCCGTGTCTCAGTTCACCAGCTTATAACTGCATTATTCACCTTATAGCAATATAAGTACTTTCAAGGAATGCATGTGTGAAGGAAAATTACTTTTGAAACACAGGGAATAAACCACATTTACTGTGCATGAACCTGTAAATATTTCCTCTAGTTCAAATTGTAAATGCCTGTGATCTCTTATTGCTAAAAAAAGTAATAATAATAACAGGGCTCTCATAACGGTTCCTGGTCCCTAGTTCCCATATGGCTTATAGATTTATTGCCTCTTGCTTTTCGCAGCATCTGAATTTTCCTACATTACACAAGAATACTTTCACCTAGCCACTTGTGTAGCTTTTCCTTCTCCTCTCTCAGTAAAATGCAGATTAATGCAGCTGAGCCTTACATGTTATAAGGGGGTGGATTTAAGAAGATGATTGAGAAGTGCTTCCCTAGACTTCCAGTTGTTTACGTGTGTTAGTACAACTTGCATTTATAATTATATTGCAGATTCAATTGGGACACATTGTCCCAAAACTGCTGATCACAACAGTATTCAAACCATACAAAAATCTCTTCTAATATTAATTTTCATTCTGGTTTTATGTAATTCTATTTAGGTCTTGGCAGAAGTAATTTAGAGAAGGTAATTCATTTTGGAGCAATCACGGCAGAGTTGTTTAGATGGGGGCAGTTTAATGAAAATGATCATAATTATGAAATGACCTTTTGCTGTTTATTGGAACATGAATTTTGTGAGTGTCTCTCCAAGAAAAAAAGTACCAGGTGACACAGAAGGAGGATAAAATAATGTATTAAGGGTTCATTTACATTTCTACTTCTTGCAGTATTCATATTCTTCAAATTTAATATTCTCATCCATCTTAAAAGTTCCTTCTGCCCTCTGTGCCACTTTGATTAGATGTAACAGACTCCTGTTGACCACTCCAGAAACAACTGACTGCAAATGTATTGCCTGCCAGGAGCTGCTAAATCCAGTAGCTCAGAGGTGAAGCTGCCACAGCCCCATGCCCCCAGGCCTGGCCAGCAGCAAGGCTGGGCACGTATTTGCAATAGGCACATACATGTGTAAACCACATGGAATCCATATAGATCAGCATGGAGAGAAGACACAGCTCTCATACAAGCACAAACAGTGCCAACAGCCTCATCTTGTTGCCCTCTGGCTGGTCAAGTAGATGGTCTGTTAGTGGGAAATACGTACTATATAGACTATGGATGCTTCTAGTAACTAGCCTTAGACATTCAACCTATCCAAAACCAAGCTCTAGATCCTTGGACTGCCTAGCTGCTGACACTTGGGTGTATGAGCCCTCAAAGCCTAACGACCCACTCCTGTTCCTGAACTGCCTTGCAAGTGCACATACACGAATTATGGAACCCCCAGTAACCAGTCTTAAGACATTTGGTCTACTTAATATCTGGCCCTAGATCCTCTAGTCTCCTCACACTCAGATACACACTTGCAGGTAGGACCTGATGACCCCCAAATCCCATGGTTTCTCTGGTAGCTGGCTTGGACCATCCAGCAGAGAACTCACCAGCCTCACATCTGTCCAGCATTTGGATCAGACTACTGTCCATCCCAATACCTGGCTCCCAAGCCATATACACCCCTCACCAGCTGGTATGGATTGATGTAGTGGTCACACACAGAAACACACAACACGCACACACGCCAGTCTCTGCAGCTGCCAGCACCACAGACACATGGGCTCTCAAAACCCATGCGGTGACCCTGGTTTTTGCACTCAGAGCTGCACAGACATATACATACAATGAATAGGAAACCCCTCATCCAGGAAAAGGATTATAAATGAAGCTAAATGAGGAGACAGGACAGACTCCATTAGTTGGGCATAGGGCACGGCCAGACCAGCATACCAGCCATCCACTGTTTACATGTCACTGGTCACTTTTAAGCCCTTATCCATTTTCACATACTTGTTCGTCCCTTACTACCACAATCCCTCCCACTCTCTGCCTTTGGTCCTTTCCCTAATCATCTCATAACAAGTTTTGCACCATCCCAGGATGCTTTTCCTCTACCTCCCTTCCTGTGCCCCATATCCCAAACTAGTAAATCTGTAAGTCAACACAGGGCTGTCTCCCATTAACTCATGGTGATGAGTCTCACCACCAGCCCGTGAGTTCAAGGCTCTTCTGGGATCACCCTGGGAGCAGCTGAGGTTCATTTCTCCAGTCAGGTTACTAGGGTTCCTCTACCTGCCATTGCTTATTTGGAAATGAGCTTTTTTTCCCCTCATAAGCAAACACCACTTTGCAGAAAACCCTTCAGCAGATGACACTGCAACATTGAAAAGGCTCCTTAGCCACTGGTAAGGTGTAGCATGACTGAGACACCATCCCCATAGGCAAGGAAGTCTCTACCTTAAAAGCAGCATATGCATCACCTAAATCCATCTGTCTCAGAGTAAGAGACTTGAGCTTTAATCTTTCCCATTCTTAATTTCTGCTAGCCATTAAGCTGTAAGCACATACAGCAGCCTGAGTGCATTTTAAAATAAAATGGTCATAAATTAGTTTGCAGTCTGTCCAGTTTTGAAGGATTTTAGACATGCTCCACTCATAACCATGGGATTAAGTTATTGTTGCAGTCGAGGCACAGGGATAAGGAGCTTGGGAACCTCCTTGTACTCAGGTAGGGACGGTGCAAGCAATGCGAGGTTCACCTGGAAACAGAGGTCTAGATAAATGGGGAATTTTGGAGTTGATCAAGGTGTCTAGTAGGTTTAGATCCCTCCAGTGTGATAAGTAGAGTTCCTTTTGGATACCTGCCTCGGTATCTTCTGCTTCCCTTTTGCTATGGTAGACTGCTAATTTTTGCATGAACATTAGAAAGGGGAAGTTTTTAACATTTATGAAGTGTCACAGCCTGAGAAGACTGTCCAGAACAACAGCTGGCGTTTTCCCATTGTCCATGTAAGCAGGACAAAGGGAAAAAAACGAAAGTGCATTGTCTGCTGGTGAAAAGGATTACAGCAATAGCAAAAATTACAGCTGAGAATTGTGAAGTGGAATTAACAGAGCAAAGCTGCAGTAGTTGTTCTAACATCAATGGTTCATATACGGCAAGGTGACTTGGAAGCCTCAGTCCTTTGAGAGGGGAAAATAAAACAACTGTGAAGAAAAGATATGGATTCATGTCTTTACTGTGGGCTGGAGAACATGTCTGGTTGTTGTAATTTAATAATGCACATTTTTCTTAACTCTAATATTAGGGTCTTTTTAGTTGCCCACCAGCAATGCTTTTGTTTCACTAGCTAAGATACAGCAATATTGGGGTCTCAATGAGGAAAAGCGATTCATTGTGTGTGTGTGAAATTAAACATTGAAAAAGAACCAACTTTCAGGGCAATAATTATCAATTAGCTGAATTCATCTGGTTTATTCTTCTGACTTAAAATCCATTTCAAAAACTGAGGGACTTTGGAGGTCAGATGTACTTTCAGTGCAATGTCACACCATCTATGCATATCTGGGAAGCCCCCGTGATGGCAACCACCATCCTACAAGGTGCTGAAGCTTCACAATTGCCCTGTAGTATCATATCCTGAACCAGCCAAACTTCAAGGTACATACTAATCCTTTTGGAACCAGTTAAAGAACAGCCAGGAGTTCTTAATGACCTCTATGACTTGGATGGGGCTTGTCTGACAAGAAATTAGAAGGCTCTCAAAGCTGAAAGAACGTCCAAACACGATTTCTTGTCTTGCTCTATTTGGTCCCAAAATCTTATTATTCTCTTCAAATATTTTCAGTCCTTCAGGTATGTCTTTTGTCTCAACACAGATGCCAAAAATGGGGAAATGAGGCTGAAAGGTTAATATTGAGAAAGCTGAAACATGTAGTTTGAATTACTTAGGATGATGACATTACTTTTTAGAAATTATTGTAGATTGAGGGATGGACAAAAATCTGGATAGAAGTAACCAGCAGCAGATAAGATAATGTTGTAGAGTCCTTCAGAGCCATGGGCATGCAGTATGTAACTTGCAGTCATTTTTATCTTGAAGAAATACAGAATTAATTCATGATGATCTAATTCTCTAAGTAAAATAATTCACATGAAAGTAGGTTACATTGATTACTGCATGTTAAAATGATTAATTAAAAGTTTTATGGGTTTCCAGTTTGATTTAAGTGTCACAACATTATAAATTGGCACTGGTTTAAATTGGCATGACGAAGGGGGACAGAAATGGAAAGCCTCAGAGGAAAAGTAGTCATGTCCTTAAATGACACAAACCTGAAATCTCATTTACTAGAGTGACTATTCATTTGCACCAGTAAGAAACTGAAATTTCAGTTTGGAAATATGACACAAATATGGAATTAAATAGCAGCCCAGGAAAGTGGCCACGTGCTATCCATCTTCAGATGAAAAAAAACAGCTGCAGTTTTTTTGCTGACTGTACAAATATAAAGAATTTGGGTCAGCTGCATGCAAAGTTAAACACTTGGCTGGGGTTATCAGAATAGACAACTTCATCAGAACCAGTCACCTTACTCTGTACTCTGCACAATAGTGAATTACACAGCCTAGATAATCTATAATATCTCTACAGAAAAAAACCTGATGTTGTGGTATCAAGTGCTAAAAGTTTAATTTTTTCTTTAATCTTTAATCAGACTACTGAACGCAGTGTTTATTAAATAGTCTATCTGCAATAATTCTTGCTTTACAATAAAGCCCAAACAAGCTCTTTTAAAACAGCATTAAGCTGAGGACATCGTTCATATTCACGGTTTACAAAATATAGACTGAAAACAGATGTATTTGTGTAAGAAGCATTTTTTGAGACAAGTAGAAGGACAGGAAAAAGTGATTTAAGGGTTTCCTGTGACCTGAGTGATGGTTAAATTCTTCTTTTATCACCTGAAATATTAATGGTTAGCAACGTTTTCTAATTTAATGTAGCTATCACAACCACAAAGAGGTCCATCTAAGATGTGTTGAGCAGAAAAAGGAAACGGCATGAAACAGAGGCAAGCAGGAACAAGGAGCAACGTGAGACCTGACCAACAGGAACAGCTGGAGGAGTCTGAAAGGCTTGTGGAAATAACACCAACAGAACTGTACAGCTTAAGTTCTTATCATTCAACAAGTTACAACATGTTACAACTGTGACTTCAGGTTGCTTCAAGAAGTAGTAGACAATTTTCTGAGTTCAGTGTGAGAGGTAGAACCTGTATTTTACATTGGGATCCAACCCCTGCTGCTTCTTTCCTAAGAGAAAAGTCACATATGGGACCACTGGACAAGGACAATGCCTTTAGCTACAGTAGAGCCTGCCTTTGCAACTGCAGTGGGAAGCTGAAAACCCAACCCAATTGTGTTTCGCTAGGTCAGTGGGAGTTCTGTGGTGGGAAACCTGGCAGCAGCCCAAGAGTTAATATTAATCCCTCCAGGTCCTTGCTGGGGTGACAAGGCTATAACGCAGGCTCTAGCCAGCAGTGAAAGGGATAACAGTGTGTAGGCTGATAAAGTAAGAGCTCTACAAGGATGAAATTGGCTACACAGCTTCATTCCCACAACCCACAAGTGAGGTGTTTCATTGTTTAGAAAATGATGTTGTCTTTTCCCTGACAGCACCAGCTCCAGCAATCTGGCTTTAATATGAAGCAATTTCCAAGTTTGTTTCTATCATGGGGCAGCTGGGAGAAATCTGGAGGTAGCTTATCCTTAATGGACTTCCTTTCTCCAGGTTGATTGTACATCAGAATGGAAATTGTTCATTTGAAGCACTATGAGCACACGGCCAAAGGAGCCAAGAGACCTGACATCCTCTCTAATGTGTTTTTAAACCACTTTCCCTCAAACGGGCAGGTGAGTTGAATAGCTATGGAACAAACCTTCAGCTACAAAGAGAAATGACCACTGGTTGGGATGGCCAGGTATGCGGTATATTATTGCCTCAGACTCTGAGGACTGCTGGGAGAGAGAGTTAATTATAGCTTACAGCCATTTGGCCATGTTGGCTTTGGCAGAGCTGTGGACCCCTGGGGCTGTCTCAAGACAACCTATTCCTTTTTGCTCTGGGCAGTATGGTGGCAGCAGTTACAGTCAGCTGCCTGTAAGGATGAGCATGAGGAGGCAAATGCCTAACGCTGGTCTTTTGCACTCCAGTTTGCCTGTATATACAGCATGTGAAGAGTAACAGTTCCAGTGCATATTCATTGTGACATGTCCGATAAGACTGGTAAACATGCTGACAATACAGGTCATGGCTCATTACATACAATTAGAAAACAGATACACTCTATAAGCAGTTGTGTTCAATTTTTGACCAAGTTTTCAGAAACTTTTGTTCTATTATTGATATCACCAATAAAGTAAAAAGTGTATCAGACAGAGCTATCTTTTTTTTTTTAAGATTCCTGTCATCACAGCTTCTGACCAAACTTTCTAGTCCCAGGTACTCAGAAATCTGTCATTCTTAAGGTTCTGATATCTAGTACTCAGAATAAGTTTATAGTATCTAGTTTAAGTTTCTAATATCTCATACTACAGAAGAGCAGAAACTGGAAATGGAAGAATTACCACATCCTTACTCTGACAAGGAACATTAGGCTCTAAACTTGATAAGGAATTACAAATGCATCATGTCCTCTGGCCCCTTGTCTTTCTTTACTAAAACACTGAATTATTAGTAATCAGGCTTGTTTGGATCACCCAAAAAGTCAACTTGCTACTCATTTACTTACAGGGATTAATTTGAGATTTCAGTCAGTTAATTGGGCAATCACTGCCTGAGATCTAGGAAAGCAACATTTTCAAAGGTGCTTAAGGAATACACAGATTTTTGTATCACCATCTATCACATTTGTAGGAGTTACTTTGACTTTTCAAGGAAACACAGACACATCTCCTGTGACAAGTTTTTCTTACACAGGTCAGGTAGGTATTTCATCTACCTGATGGAGAAGGGACCACATGGGGCAGGTTTTATTTCTTTAAATATGTAAAACATCACTATGAAAAAAAAATAGAAAAACTTCTCTTAAGCAGACCTTCCAGATATAAATGAAGCCTGGTTGCCTCAGTGGTGCTAAGAAAACATTGGTTTAAGCAGTAACTAATGTAGGAAAGAATCAATTGATAGAAGACCAGATTCAGGCATCATGTCATTTTGAAAAGATAAATAAGAATGAAATGGACATACATTGATTTGTACTTAAAGATCTGGGCCTAAGTTTCCTATAGAGAAAATATCAGCTAAACAAATACCAACAGTTATAACTTGGTGTTTCTCTCAGTCATTTATACTTCATTGGAATTTTCCACAGGTGAACTAGAGTGGGATGTTGCAGAATAGTCTGAAGGAAAGCTGCAAGCATGATAGTAGAAACAGAGAGGCTCAGATGAGCCTATTTACCCTTTGCAAATATTCATTATTTCTGTGCTAAAAAAACAAAAACAAACTACAAGAAACCATTAAGCTTTCTAATAGCCCATAGTCTGAGTGACTTTGACTTTCAAGACTGAACTAAAATAAAAAGCTCACATGGATCAACTACAGGACTTTTTTTTCTGCTGTTCCCAAATACATACCAGTGCTCATGCATAGATAAATACTCAGAATATCTGTATTGGAAGCTGTATCAAAGTGACTACCAAGCAGGACCACTAAGGTCAGACCATCCCCTCCACAGACATTTCTTTTTTGGTAAAGGCATACTTATATGGAACTACCGTACCTAAACAAAAAAATAAAAGTTTGTTTTTGAGGTGCAGGCTGGATTTTTCTCTTCAGAAGCTCATCCTCAAGAAGAACCTATAGCCTGGTATTCACAGCACTCAACTGTGAGGCAAAACTAAAGTTGAACTCGGAGTGAAACAAGCTAAAATTGTGTGCCTTGACTTCAGAGATGACTGAACCAGCATGCTCATGAACACTGAAACGGTGCCTGAGAAAAAGGAAGATGTTACATTCTACTTTTTAATAGATATGAAGATTTAAAATGTAAAAACATTTGCCTAAATGCAAATGCCTGTCTAGATATAAAGTTAATTTTTGACCCAGGGCTCTCTTCACATGAGATCTAATCAATACCATCAGTGAAGTCTAGGACAATTCACTTCACCACACACATCTAAACAGACATGATGAATCACTCTGGATGTGCTCATTTCTTTCTGCTGACTGTGAGTTTCCCAGAGAGAACAGCTGAGCTATCAGCTGCAGATGTCTACAGCTAAATGAGATAAATCTTATCCATAGCATTTAAATCTCATCATTTATTTCAAAGAGCTTTCCTCACTAGATCTATACATGATGGGCCCTGGCAAACTTATTCTTGTTCAAGTTTTTGGCATTTAGGACTTGGTAGTTGGAGAATGTAATATGCATAGCCCATCTGAGGACATCTGCGTGCTCTATAGCAGAAGTAATCACACAGTTTTTCTTGGAATGGTCCATTTGGCCCATTCAAGTTGTATGCTGTTTGCCATCTCATAATAGTGACTACATTATCTGAATCTTGGATTTGTAAGCTACAAAGAAGATTGTCAGATAAATTGGTATAAGGAAATTACATCTCTGCAGGGACCACTTTTCTATGAATGCAGATGGATGGCAATTATTGGAAAACCCATATCTGTTTACCTACTCTGTAATAAAAACGACTGTAGGAGAAATCCTTTGTTACTAGCTTAGCTTTCAAGTTTTGTCTTTGTATTAATCAGGCTGTCAGCTGTGTTAGATATCTTGATTAAGCTTTGTTGTTTCAGGTTGCACTTGCACTTTCTTTCTAAGTAGCATAATGTCCCCAGGCTAGACTTCAGATAGGCCATAACAAGGAGGAGCACAGGGATATGACTCCTCTGCTTACAGCTCTGAGCTGGTCAGACAAAATCACTTAGTCTGGAAAAGACCTTCAAGATCATTGAGTCCAACCATTAAACCAGCACTGCCAGGGCACCACTAAACCATGGCCCTCAGCACCACATCTACACGTCTTTTAAATCCCTCCAGAGCTGAGGACTCCACCACTGCCCTGGGCAGCCTTATCCAGAGCTTGCCAGCTCTTTCAGGAAAGAAATGTTCCTCATGTCCAACCTAAATCTCCCCTGGTGCAATTTGAGGCCATTTCCTCTTGTTCTGTTGCTTGTTATCTGGGAGAAGAGACCAACCAGCACCTGGCTCCGACCTCCTTTCAGGGAGCTGCNGGCACCTGGCACCTGGAGCTGCCAAAAGTGAGATCTCCCCTGTGCCTCCTTTTCTCCAGGCTCAACAACCCAGGCCCCTCAGCTGCTCCTCACCAGACTTGTGCTCTAGACCCTTCCCCAGCTTCACTGCCCTTCTCTGGACACACTCCAGTGCCTCAATGTCCTTCTTGGAGTGAGGGGCCCAAAACTGAACCCAGTATTCAAAGTGCAGCCTCACCAGTGCTGAGTGCAGGGGGATGATCACATCGTTAGTCCTGCTGGCCACACTAGCGCTGATACAAGCCAGGATGCTATTGGCCTCTCTTATATAGCAAGGAGTTTTAAAGAGACTTAAAGAGGTGTAAGTATTTGTCTCTATTCTGGAAGAAACCTAGCTACATCATAGCCCAATAGCTACTTTAAGATACTTTTTTTGATCATGATTTCTCACTAGCTTGCGCTTAGCAGCATATCACCAAAGTCCAGAAGGCAAATACAAAGCAGATTGTTGCCTAAGAATAGGCACCATCACTGAAATACCCAGGAACTCATTACTAGCTCTGTGTATGGGAAGGCAAAATGAGGTGACTGCCTTTGCCAAGATATGTGTCAAGGCACATGGAGAGGCAATCACACCCAACAGCCATCCACCACTCTCACGGTCCCATTTTTGAGAGATAAATGTGTTTAAATGCACACTATTTCAACCAGGCTAATTATGGTGCCACATTCCATCCTCCCTGACTGGCTAACAAGAAGGATTGGAAACCATCCATGTTGGACAGCATGCTTCCTGTTTAGATCTTGCTTGGTTCCACCTTTATAGAAAGACCTGCTACAAGAAGAATCACTTTTCTTCTTATCCCTTCTTTGCAATAACAGCTCGTGTTTGAAGACTCCAGCAGATGTCTATACAAGAGCAAAAGGAGAACCTATGTGCATGACTGCTAAGTTACAGTGAATAGCCCAGTCTGAATATCTTGCCCTTATGGGTGTCCTCAGAGATCTGAAGTATGCATGCATAT
>VZZY01007598.1:22303-109469 GCA_013400335.1 Eurystomus gularis
TCTGCTTGCGAGCCTGGTGGGGAGATGTCCCAATTTACCCTCAACCCTTCTCCCTTTGGGAGGTGGTCGGACCTCTGCGCGCCCGACCGCGACACATATATAAAAGACATGTGTTCTTCTGCCTTAATTAAACCTTCCCAATCATTTATCCTGATCTACAGTGGGGTGTGCAAAAGGATGGAGACCTTTATGAAACTCCTGGATGCATTTATTATGAGGCTAGTATCGTTGTTAAAGGTAGCATACAGGAACTGAAGTGCTCTTTGTTTTAAAAGCCTTTCCTGATGACAAATGTAGTTTAAAAATTAGAAGGAAACAGGTTTACAATGCTGGTAATTTGTCAAGTGTCACAGGACATAAGCTACTGTAAGCTGAGAAAAATTGATCTGAAACTCCTTGAGAGTCCTGGACTATTACTTTAAGGCTAGAAGTCCACCTCTCCACAGAAATAGGGGCCACAAATTTGCTTTTTAGAAGCATCTTTTTGTCCGATTGACTGAATTTAAGATGGATGTGAAATTCAGAGTTTTCTCACAGATTTGTTATGATGTACCATTCCAAATATTAATTGCAAGCAGGAGCACTACATTTTCATATCTTTTACTTGGACCAAGGAGGGAAAGGTCTACACACAAAATGACTATGACCTTTGTTTAGATCAGGAACCAATGTAAAGTAACCCAGTCAAAGCAGAGATGTTCTTTTATACCTTTTAATGTTTCAAGGAGGGGCAAATGCCATCACACAGCCACAAAGAGGGGGGAGAACAAAATAAAAACAACAAAGAAGCAAAAGAGATCAGATAGAGACAACAAATAGTATGATGGGAAGTGCCATGCCATGGGAAGTTGCAGAACTCTCATACCTTGTGGTTAGAAAAAAGATGCCAAGAAATTGATTAATTTGACCTTGATTTTAGAGTCAATGATTTTGGTGCTTAGCAGGAATTTCAAAGTGAGTAACCTAAGAAAGTTTTGAACAGGTAGTGAACATCTGAAAAGGGAAAAAAGGAATAATGTAGTTATGTAGAAGCTATTACACTGCTGCTACTAGTCAGCTCCACATGTAAGGTTGAATCCAACAACATTATATTTAGAAGAACTTTTCAAAGGCTTTGTTCATGAACTGCCTTCACTCTGGTGGTCTAGGATACAGTATTATGTATGTTTTATAATAATGATATCAGAGGTCCAGAAATAATAAAATATTTAAGACTGTCTCTCCACTGAATACATAGTCTCAGAGACTCCTTTTATCAAAAGGGGGTGTTCAAACTTTTTTCAAATCCAAGCTAAGGGATTTTTTGAATAAAGCAGCTAACCTGTTATCTTTAGAGAAACACCTTCCTAAATATCCATATTCCACCTCAACATCAGGAAAAACCTCTTTCCTGTGAGGGTGTCACAGCCCTGGCCCAGGCTGCCCAGAAAGATTGTGAAATCTTCTCTGGAGACTTTCAAAACCTACCTGGACATGTTCCTGTGTAACCAGCCCTAGGTGAACCTGTTTTGGCAAGGGGATTGGATTAGATGATCTCTAGAGATCCCTTCCAGCCCCTACCATTCTGTATTTCTGTGATCTACGGCTTTAATTCCAAACAAAAAGCAGTATCAGGGACAGTCATCCACACACTTCTTAAATCGTGCTGAGAAACAAGGATTTGGGGTGCAATTTGTGTCATCCAATCTATAATCCAAAACTATAGAGTCTCAGTAGACAGTTAGACACACCACTACAGCATATCTGGTGGGACACTTCCAACCCTCATGTCTGAGCTACAAAGCTTTGCATGTGCTATTTCTTCCATCCTAGTGTAGAAGTCTAAAATAGGTCAGGAAAAGCATGACCCAAATATGCCCATTTCTCTCCATTGACTATGAAGTCAGCATGACTACCCTTGATGGAGGAACCTGTGATAGTCTAAAGGAGAAAGGAATCCTGACCATAAAATACCTCAGCCCTAAAATTTCTTATCTTTCCTTGACATAGTGTTGAGCTGCTGTATTTTAGACTATGGGGCTCTACCTGTACTGCTACTAAAAAGGGGCAAGAGCTGTTCTCCATCAACATGCTGGCACAACATGGCTCACAGACATTCAGCTAAATCCTTTCCCACCCCACAGGGCACATGGCCTCATCCAAACTGCTTTTTGAAAATAATCAATGGCTTGTGTTAATTAACGTGAACAAATCTAGGAATTGCTTCGGATGCGTGGCCAAAACCATGCCAGAAATTGTAACAATTCAACAGCCTGGGTAATCAAACCTGCCAGTGCTTGGGCTCTTCCTCGATATTAGATAGTTTCCTAAGCAGAAGCTGTGACACTGATTTAAAAACTATTGCATGTTTCCAGTCCCACACCCAGCAAAAACCAAAGGAAGTTCAATGAAATCATGAGGCACTGGATCAAGCTCCGTGTATTAATCTCAGAATACAATCAGTCACAGAAATCCAGACTGGGAGTCACTGGTGTGTTTATTCGATTACTGGATAGCTTAATGAAAAAAACCTACAATGGTTCTAACCTGCAATTAAACACTGACCTTTCTCCTGAAAGGACAGATTTCCTTGGAAAGTGCTGCCTGAATGTAACCATTTCATCCATCGTTGCAAATGACAACTCCAAATGACATGTCAAAAAAAGAGACAGGCTGGATCCAGGCTCAGCATGTTCTGCAACAACATAATTGACATAACCCCGAAGGAAAAAGTACTTGTCAGACACTGTCAGCTCCAGCAGCTGCATAGTCTCAATTTTCTCAAAATTATAAGGTTGGTTTTAAGTACTTTTTGTAACAGAGTAGAAAAAAAGTAACATGTAGGAAAAATCCGTATCAAGAATAAAAGATCCAATCAAACCTCTGCTATTAACCCCACAATGATCATAATTTGCAGGACACATCTAAACTCTATTGAACTCCACTGCCCAACTACTGCAAACATGCAGTAAAAAGTGTTTCATATAACAGAAGTTTGCAGCTTAAAGACACTGGCTCAGGCAAGATATTACACAAAAGAAAGTGTACTGACTATGGTCAGGTCAACCATAAACAGGTTTAAATAATAATTACTGTTCCAGTGAGACAGTCAGACATAGTTGTAAACCCCATCTTTGTTTCATCAATGGACTAACCAACCATGGTTGCATGTGGATGTAACATGGCACAGAGGGGAGGGTTTGATGTCCATATATCAAGATAGAAGGAAGCCTTTATTACTATTTCTAAGTGATGTTTCTCACTCTCTTCATTGTTGCTTTCCACACAGTTACACATCTTAGGGGAACAAGTCAAGACACCTGTCTCTTTTTTTATTTTAATAGTTTTTTCAGGAGATGGAGTCCTGTCACTACATTTCAGATGTTCTGATCATTTTTGATTAATCTTTATGGAATAAAGCTTCAAGCTTCAGCAGAAGGTGTGAGTTAAAAAATATCTACACCAATAGCTATATGGATTGTTTTAATCACTCTGGACATGTGTACAATATTTATCTTACTTTTTTTCATAGGGCAGGATTTAGGATGTCACCTAGAAGATAAAGGCTAAGCCAGTTGTCTAGAATCATGGTAGGGAGACATTCACCCACCTTTTTTTGAGTCTTCTTAACTAGGATCAAACACTCTGCATTTCTCCATCAAAACTGGAGGCAGTGTCAATAACCAGCTTATATTAAAAACCTAAATTTGAAATGACTACGTGAGACACAAGCTCTTGGGGCAATAACAACCTTTTCCTTGATCCTGATACAACGGTAAGGTCAACAGATGTTCAAATTAACTACTGTTTATTTGGGTTTTTTTAATGACATTTCTTTTCCCATGGCCCTGCCAATTTTAAAGGAGGGTAATGGTCTTCAAGAGCCTGTGGTACCAACTTGCTATAAGTACTCTGATGGAAGAGAATGGCTTGTCTTCTGTGTGGAGGATGTTAGAAAACCTACAATTTGATGAACAAAAATGTCTGGGAATAGTCTGTGTTCCCAAACTGCCTCACTTCTTTGCATGAGAATCCAGACCTGGAGGCAAAAGGACAGGAGTGAAAGCTTCTCCAGCCCATGCAGCTTTCTAAAGAAAGAAGCTAGTAGTTAGGACCAGGAAAATTTCCCCTGAACTGGGAAATGGGAGATCCTGATATGTTTCTCTACATTTCCTGTTTTTGAAGTAGGACAGGTGTACCATATCGAGGCAGTGTCTAAAACTCATCACCCAGGGCCATTTACTGAGTGCACGTGAGTAGAGGCTGGGACAGTGCTTAGTCTGAAAATTCAGATCGAGTTACTTTTAATGTAATTACCAACTTTATTCTCTTAATACACAGTTCTTAAGAGAATATGCAGCACTTCCTCAAGCAGTACTATAAGATTTAAAATGCTTAAATCCCATTTTCCAAATATTTTACTTTTTTCAACACAACTTAGAGCCTTATTTCCAATAAATTCCATGTAAGTATTTCACTATTGTATCTTTTGCATATATAGCTAACTTTTATGAATCTGCTTCTTAATTGGACTGTGGACCCTAAACGAATTAATAACTGAGTCAGAGAAACATAGTAGGTTGAACATTGCTTAAAGAAATTAATAAATCTGGGCTTTATCTTATAGGTTTCATCCAACTGTAAAAGAGAGACTATATTATATCACTATCTCTTAAGGAAACTGTCAAGATAAAAAGACTGAAATGCTCAGATCTCAATAATGGGGTCATATAAGTGTCAGAATTAGATAAGAAGAACTGACAAAGTTGATAAGCTATATAAAGATTGTAAGGATATTCCAGCATGTCCCTACAGATCCATTTAAGCCAGACAAATATTTTCCTACTCTCAATAAATAGAAAAAAAATCATTCCAGCAGGATCAAACTGAGTTTAGATTACTTGGATAAATGCCAATATCAGTAGCAATATTAAAATCAAAGACAGAATAGAATAGAGAAAGGACATGCAAGTTCTGCTTTGTAACAACAACAAAGTTCACAAAAAGAACAAACAACTACATATTGTTTTTAAAGACAGACCTGAAGATCTAGCAACTTGGATTTCCTTACTTTTTGCAAAGTGGGTCTGAAACAGACGTAGCACATTTCATAGACCCTAATAGACCGTGAGAAGAGTACAACTGTGCAATATGTGTGCAATTCAACCCTGCTAGCTAGTTGCTTCAAAAGCAAAAGTGCTTGACACCTGTGGGGGTGTAGTAACATACAAAACTCTTAAGGCTTTTAGCTCCAGTGGAAGGAGCAGGGAACGGCATAGCGACAGCAGTAAACTAAGTCCTGCAAGAATGAGAACTGCACTTAGATTTCTGAGCCTTTGGTACTGTCAGGTTCATTCAATTCATCTTCACCACCAGCAGCTTCACCTGGGACAGTCAGTGTCTTCACTTACAGTGCCGGAAAGATCCGACAGGATGTAAATATTTCTGTCTACTTCCAGAAGAAAAAGAATAATAATAGCTGTACTGTTGTAATGCTAATAGTTGTACCAGCTGTATCCAAGAGCCTGAGTTTATCTGCTGGACTGAAACCCCAGAATTCCACACTGCAATGGTAGCGAAAACCAGTAACACCTTTCCTGAAAGCTCTTTTAGGCCATTTCCATTTCCACACACCTCAACCAACATCCAAAAAGGGCAATGTACAGATTAAGTTATACAAAAAATACAAAGGTCAGAATATTTCTCTTAGACTAACAATTATTATGAACCACACTCAGAAACCTGTGATAACACACTACCACTTCTCAAGCACCACAAAAATCCACCTGGTGAACCCTCATAATTCTTACCTTAGCATACTCGTAGGGAAAAGGGTAAAACCTGAGCAAAGAACAAAGACTCAAGCCTCACCCCTTACACCACAAGAAAAAGAACTTTCTTGGGAGATCAGCTATTATTTATTTCCCTTGAACTAATTAACCAATTTGCAAGTGTTAGCAATCCAATCAATACATATATTACTTCAAATTAACCATCATACAGGTTGTCCTTTCCTAGTATTTAGCAAGCAGAGTCTGGGAGGTATGAATGCGGGATTACAACGAGGAGAAGTAGGTATTATTGCAGCTGTAGATAGTTAAGAGACAGAATCATGATAATTAGCTCCATTGTTTCATTAGCTCCATTGTTTAGGGAGAAATTTGTTGTAGGCAGATATGGAGAGTGCCCTTAAAGATATAGAGTCAAAAAGATTAATATGAGAAGAAATACATTTCTTATTCAGAATTTAGCCTCATGGAGAAAGCAGGGACGTGTCTCAAAGTAAAGGAGCTACAAGTTACAGAGCTGTAGCCCAAGGTATTTCAGGGCTGAAGCTTCTGGCTTATATCAAGGCACTTTGAAAGCTTCACTCCAGATAGAGCAGCAGAGCCACAGAGCAATACATTTGTGTCTTCAGTACTAGTGAAGAATGTGAAAAACCTTCTTGTGAAGAGCTTCTTCAGCTCATGTCCTCATGGCTGCAGCTCTTTCTGCAGAGATGGGAGAGGAGATTCACCAAGGCAGAGCAGGGAATCAAACACACTGTGCCCATACAAACTCCTTCATACTGGGGCGAGGAAAAAGGTCTTTCATGCAGTTATAGCCCTGTTTTAGAAAAGCGTGCAACTGAGACACCATTTCACGCTGTGGATAATCTAGGAAGTATCTGATACATGTTTCCAGCAGGTGTTTATCAGATAAAGCCTGTCATGAGGAAAAGGGAGGTAGAGGACAGGCGCTGTTCTCCTTAGCACTGCCAAGACAGAGATGCTCAGAGACAGACAGCCCATAAGTGTAGGTGCCAAAGGCATTTCAACATTAAAAGTAGATTAAGGTTAAGAGGCAGATGTGCAAGTGTTTTCAGGGTGGCAGTTTTAAACCTAAGCACCCAGATGCTCCTTTGGAGCGTGTCCAGAGGAGAGCCACCAAAATGATCAGGGGAATGGAGCATTTCTCATATGAAGACGGGCTGAGGGAGTTGGGGCTGTTCAGCCTGGAGAAGAGAAGGCTCCGGGTGGACCTTATACTGACCTTCCAGTACCTGGAGGGGGCCTACAGGAAGGCAGGGGAAGGTCTATTCACAAGGGTTTGTAATGATAGGACAAGGAGTAAGTTTTAAGCTAGGAAAAGATAGTTTTAGGTTGGATATTAGAAGAAAGTTCTTTAACATGAGGGTCATCGAGCACTGGAACGGGCTGCCCAGTGAGGTGGTGGAGGCCCCATCCCTGGAGTCATTCAAGGTCAGGCTCAATGAAGCTCTGAGCAACCTGACCTAGGTAGATGTCCCTAATTGTGTAGGGAGGTTAGACTAGATGACCTCTAGTGGTCTTTTCCAGCCTGAAACATTCTATGATTCCATGATTCTATGCTGCTCAGGCCCATTTCTTGGGCAAAGAGCTAAAGCACATTAGTAAACCTCATGGATCATATCCCTGAAATTATTCATGGATAGCATCCACATGACCATAAATGATTTACATTCCACTTGATTACTGTCAGGACTGAACCCTCTATGCAAGTGGCCTTCCTTACCTTTCACAGAAGAAAGTGCACAGCAATGTTTTTACGGAGATGACAATTATTTAGCTGTTTCTGCCTCCTCTGCCTCAAAGTCTCCTTTGACTGACATCTCTCTGCCCCTCAGATATTAACCACTCTCTTCTTTCAAGCTGCCTCATTGACTGACCTACTTGATTTAAACTCAGAGCAATTGCTCTTTGTTTGAAGTTCACTGCTCTGCAGACCCAGAGAAAGGCAGGAGTGTCAAATACCCCATCTGTACTCTTCAGCTATCTCAGATTGTCTCATAAGAAGCCAACACATCTCCACCCAAGCCTTTTCTTTCCTAAGACAGTGTAATATTTCCCATGTGAATGTGTCCAGAATAGCAGTACTGGATTTATTCAAGGCAAGAAGCACAATTTTCTGGAAGGTCCTTTGATCTTTACAGTTATGTCTAGGAGCGCAATCAATCCTGTTGTCTTTAATTTGCATCACTCGGGGGCTGAAGTGGCTCCCTCACAGGGATGTTCAGGTTTTTGCTATGCTGCTTCTGACAGGGACAGGAAATCTGTATATATGCACACAGTTACTGGTGTTTTCCAGGAAGCACTAATCTGGGATGTCTGGCTAGATATAAATCACCAGAGGGAAGGAGTACAACTCTCTTACAGGTTCTGATGGCTGCTTAGAGGCAAACAAATCAAAAGGCATGTTAATTGCTCATGCCACAGATTCTTCCACACAAGTAAGGTTTCTTTTTTCTCTTAACTTACTTTCAGGCCCAGTTTTCTGAGAGCCTTACTACACTTGGTTTAAATCCCATCCTTGTGCCTTCACTAATGCAAGAAAGAACAATTTTAATAAGTGTTTCTAAATGCAGTGAAATCAATGAGACTAGGGAACTTGGATCAAATCTAGAGCTGGTGTTCTTGCTCCACAACCCTTATACTCCTTCCTACTTGGATTCAGTGGGAAAACATAATCTCTTTTATGAAGAAAGACTGAGGCACTTGGGGCTTTTTAGCCTACAGAAAACTGAGGGGGGATCTTATCAATGCTTATAAATACTCAAAGGGTGGGTGTCAGAAGCATGGGGCCAGACTCTTCTCAGTGGTGCCCAGTGGCAGGACAAGAGGTAACAGGCACAAACCTGAACATGGGAAGTTCAATCTAAACATGAAGAGGAACTTCCTTATTTTAGGGGCTGCAGAACACTGGAATAGGCTGCCCAGAGAGGTGGTGGAATCTCCATCTCTGGAGATATTCAAAACCTGCCTGGATGTGATCCTATGCAACCTGCTTTAGGTGAACCTGCTCTGGCAGGGGGTTTTAGGATAGATAATCTCCAGAGGTGCCTTCCAACCCCTATTATTCTGTGATTCTGTAACAGAAGCTCCCCACAAAATTCCTGAGCACACGGAGACTCCAGTAGGTCTTCTGGGTCAAAGCCCATCTCTGTGGGGAAAGAAAATGAACCTCTGTGTCCCTGTTCCTAAGCTGATGCATAAAATGCTTTCACACCCATAACCATGCAGAAAATGTCCTCTTCTAGTCTTTCTTTGATTTCTCTATTTTTCCTTATTATACTATCCAGACTAATAAAATTTTACTGCTGCCTAAAATAAAGCCTCTGCCAACAAATCTTCTACTGCTCCTTTCTGTAGAAGGCCACAGCTATAAGATGTTGCCACTATGATTTTTTAACATGTCTTCCACCTTCTCTGTTCATTGATGATGTGATTTTTGAAGTTGGTCACTGAAAACCAGATTTTCAAAAGCGTCTCTGTGCCTAATCATGCACGTTATATCTAGTGAGGTCACCATTAGGTAGACTTCAGACTTACATACACACCTAGTGTTTGGCACCCATTGATTCCCAGAGAGCTTAGGGACCTAAATCCTTTAGGTTTTGTAAAACCATCTTATATTTTTAAATGTCTAAGTGCTAGATTTGAAGTGTGATTCTGTGCTGATGAAGACTGTTCATTGTTGCACTCTTGTGTGAATCACCCCAGATTGTTTCTAAAACAAACAGAAAAAGGTGTCTGATTATTAAAATGTTAAAATCCTGTAAGTTTTGCCAATAATGAAACATAGGGAATGCTTGCTTTGACTTCCTCAAGTAGAAACCACTGGAGAATGGGCAAAGGAGGAGTAAACATGTGTTATAATTGTTTTTTAAGCACATTGTAAGTCACTCCCCTGGACTCTCTTCATCTTCTTTCCCCCTCCTTCCATGCAACAGGATGCAGATTAAGATTCTGCTCTTCATCTAGCTCAGAATTTGCTTGCATCTTGTTTGTGTTTGGACCATGGTGAAAGCAGTCTGCTGCGACACCATCACAGAATAGCAGGCACTCAATTCTCACGCCATATTAATTGATTTTTAGTGGATTTTCTGTCAACATTTGCGTTCCAATGTAATTAAACAGTCCATCAAGCTGTAAGCACGTGCAACAATGGTTTTCAACCTGTGCTCCACATTGCCATGAAAACATTAAAGACTGCACAAGAAGCTGACCATATTGCAAGCTAGCTCAAGTTCACTAATTAAAGCAAATGCAAGGGACAGCAAATCAGAGGCAAATAAAAAAAAAATGCTGAACAGAGACTTGCGGTCCTTTCCCAAGTGGGTCACCACCTCAGCAGAGGAAACAGAAAGGCAGAATAAAATTCAGATAAATAAAAAAATAAAATAAATTAAAATTAAATAGAATTAAAATAAAAAGAAAGAGAAACTAAATAAAACTCAGAGCAGCTGTTGTAGAGGCAAGCTACACAGACTAACAGATCAAGTAAGGCCCTCACTTAGGGGCCAAATTAGAGTGCAAGGAAAGTCATTTAACGTGCCAATGAGCAAGGAAATATGCCTATCATTCCAGTGAATGTAATGTTACTTCTATATCTCTTATTAATTGGCCTCAGCTTCAGAAAAGCTTGCTTCAGTGTTGCTTTTCTGCTCAGAAGCTGACAGGACAACACCATTTGCTGAAAATAGCACATTGCTCAGTCTTTCTTCAGTGTGCCCTATGACACTGGCTACAACACTATATCTGGAGCTTTCATTATCAACATTTATGTCCTGCAGTTACTATTGTGTTTATTCCAGAAAAATAAGTGCTCTTCTTCAAGAGGACAAAAAAATCTTGGATAATGTAACTTAACACTGTGGTGTGAACTTACCAGGTACCTGGACCAAGAAAAGTGCTTTAAGAGGGATGCCAAAGTTAAGTCAAAGCCCCAGAATGGTTCCTCTTACTCTTACCTGGCCAAGATCAGAGTCCTCTGTATCTTTAGGGATCTTTCTGAGACTCGTATGAAGTTTTGCCCTCATATTCAGTATTCATAATAAGAGATACTACAGGGAGGGGAGCAGGAAGCAAACATCGTAAACCTGACTGCAGCAAATGTTTGCCTGTAAACAAGTGCTTCATATTTTTAGACTATCTTTTGTTTTCTTGCATTAGATTCTATACTAGCATAATTTTATACTATTATCAAAAAAGTAAAGAGGAGAATACAACTAGTTTATTATTGTGGTGTCAAAGTGCTAAGCAGCTAAGAAGGATTTCCAAATGCTGGAAGGAAACCAGCTCTGCCCCTGGCTAGGACAGAATACAAACTTTTGAGATCATCAAGGAGAGCTGCAAGTGGAAGATTCCCTGGTCAGAGATGCAAATACAACTTGTAACTGAAGGGAGAAAAAATCATAAAAAGCTGGAAATGGGGCAAGTTAATGAAAAAAAAAAAAAAAAAAAAAGAAAGAGAAAAAAAGCACAAATATCAAATGCTGTTAATGTCCCCTGCAGAGCAAAGACCACTTCATTGACTAAATGAGCTAGCTAAGGAACTCATGATTATGTCAATATGTAGCTAATGGGTCTCTCTCCTTTTCTCCCCACCATAAAACCCTCAGGAAAGATTTTGTATGTGGTAGCCGTAATTAGACATACCTCCTCAGCTCAGCATGTGCTTCCTCTCCTTAAAATACTGAGTGCCTTAATCCAGTCTGACCAATTGGAGACAATTCACTAAACAGAGCAGATCCTGTAGCTGAAGGAGCTTCACTAAGAGAAGCCTAATGACCTGATATGTCAGCCCTTCTCTCCCCCCATAGCCAAAACTCCCATTAACATCTGCAAGGGAATGGTCAGTAGGTGGCAAGAAGAATGGTGGAGTTAGAAAAATATTAACGGTGGCACACAGCAGGAGCAGGCTGGGATCTAAAATGCCAAAGATGGATGAGGGGAATCTGAACTTCCCCATGTAATGGAATAGTCTGCTTAAGTCTGCTTGTTTTGAAGCTATCTACTAAATTAAAGAAAGAGTGTCCACATTGCAATGGTAGAGTGTAAATCATCAACAGCCCTCCCACAATCTCACTAGGAGACAGACACAAACTCTTAGGCCTAATGGTTCCTCAACACCATTATTAAGTTTTGAAGCACTGTGGACATTAGTACCAAACACTTTTCCTGCACTGACATACTACAGGGAGTCTCAACCAGTCCTGGTAAGCCTTTATTTCTCCTTTGAGTGGCTCCTTTGCAGGATTCATTGTAGATTTAATCTCAGAGGCCATTGGGCTCTAAAAGTAGTCATGAGTTGGCTGTGCTGCTCCTTTTCTTCTGTGTCCTTGGCAGCTCCCAAGCAACATGTGCTAGAGAGCTGGCTGTGGACCCAGGGATGCAGAGCCCCATGGGCATCCTTTTACAGTGCTAGTAGGTTAACAGATTACTAGCGAGCCATCAACAGGTTTTTTTTCATGCTGGTATGTTTGATGTCATGAGAGGCATTTAGCTCTTAGAACAGATTCAGCCAGTGACCAAGCTGAGACAGATCCATGGATTTTTTTATTCCAGATCCAAATATAAATGAAGTGGTGCATTACTGTAGAAATGTCTTGCATCAGCAGCATCGCTGATGGTTATTCCTCATTTTTTACCGCCCCTGGTTAGTGTCCTGGTTTGAGTTAAAACAGAGCCAATTATCTGTTCAGTGATTTTACTTTTCATCTTACTGTCTTCTAAGTGACTGCACTTTTTGAAGTTAATGGCATGTTTTTTTCAGACAGCGTCTGCTTCTCAAAGTCATAGCGCTTGCTGTTTATAGTTACCAGTAAGGATCAGTGTGCAGAAAGGCTCTTGGCTATCCTCACTCCTATAAAAACCAAGGTCACTGCTAAATCTTATGTACCATGTTAGAGTGCTGCAAGTGAAAGGGCCATACGTAAGTAAAGAAAGATGTTGCACTTGTGGAGATGACTGGACAGGACAGGTGACCCTAAACTGACCAAGAAGGGATTCCGTTCCATATACATCATATTCAGTATAAAACTAAGGGATCATAAAGGTCAAGCCCCTTCTTCAATGGCCAGTGTCCAAGGAGGACTCCATCTGTTCTTCTGCCTTTGATCCCAGTCTGTGAGTTCCTGAATCCACTTCCCAAATCCCAAGTCCAGTCTAGGACTTCCCCAGTGCTGGCCCTGAAGCACCAGCGGTGACCACTGGAGGAGTTCAATATTAGTTTTATATGTATTTGTATATATTTCATTATACTCTTATTAATATTATTATATTTTTTGATGTTTATTGTTACTGTTTCATTAAAGGTGTTTCAGGGATTTTTCCCAACTCATAAGTCTCTCTCCCTTCTCCCTTTTCCTTTCCCCTTCTGGGAGGGGAGAGGAGTTAATAGAGAGCATCTGTCATGTGCTTAGTGGCCAGCCCAGCCCTAACCCTTGACAGTTAGATAGAAAGGGTTATTCTGTAAAGGTTTCGATATTTAACCTGGGAGGAAAATTGTGTGCCTAGTCCTAGAAAGTCACTGCAGTGCTCAGCAAAAGCCTCTTCACATTTGGCAGAAGAGATAATGCCCTTAGCATAACCGGATATTTTAGGCAAGTGAGGCAGAAGCGAGATAAGCCTGGGAGAAAGCCAACTAATCTGGGTCGCCAGATGGGATGCTGCAAAGCAAAAGGAACAGTAGCAGGAATTATCTGAATGAGAGCAAAACAAAAGGACATAGTCATTATCAGCAGCCCTAATGTTTTTTAACTAGTAGGGATGGCAACAGAGAAAACATGTAGTAGACTCATGTGTGCTTATAAAGCAACAGACATTTAAGGGAACAACATTGTGCAAAACAGAAACAGTGTAGGCTATTTGTTATTAAGGCAATAGTAGCAAGACAGGAATATTTATTTATGAGTAGTTGTAAGCCAGAAAAAACAGCCTCTACTTTTTAAAGGAACCTGTAGTTTCCCCCTACATGTGCCTTTTGGCAGATGGCCAAGCTGACTTGTGTCCATCTCTACAACTTTGGGAGCAGGCAGCGAAATCCCCACTGTGGACTTCTATGCAGGCACACAGCATGAGGACTCAAGTGAACCTGCTGAACATCTTGTTCAGCCCCAAAAGTTATTCGACTTTGTCTGCAAAATGGGGGTTGAAGACACACATTTTAAAAATAAATTCTGCTTTCATCTCATGAACAGGTGATGGGGCTTGGGACCTTCTGACTTCCTCTCAGGGTGCTTCAAATATCATACTCAGTCTGAGCTGTTGGAAGCCTCTCTCTGAGGCTTTGGGGATAGCCAGAAAAATCCCTCCTTGACGGTTACCAAGAAATCACAGGATATATTCAGTTCTGGTGTGTTGAGTTACTGCACTTGGCTGGAGTAACTGAGCTGTCTGCACTAGTGCAAGAGGAAATTAGTACTCAGAAAGATTTTACTAAGTGTTTATATAGATTTGAAAGGGAGGGACCTGACCATCCTCCAGCAAAGACAGAATTATTGCTGCATCAATCCTCCAGACCCTTGTGCTTGGATCTGACATAACAATGAGAAAGTTCTCAACACCTAAGTTTCAAAATTGAGATATGCAAATGTGTTTAGCACATGGTAGAATTGAAGTTTATCAGAAGCAAACTGGTGTAACGGGTTATCTTAGAAATATATGTGCTTTCAAGGACGCCTGGATTTGTCCACTTGTATATATGAAATAAGAAGTGCAAGGAGGACCATAAGAACACAAATATTTAGATGAAGAGTTTATTTAACACAGTAGTTTGTTTCTGATACTGAGGGAAAAGGACACAAGAATTAGACAAGATTCCTTCCAGGATTAAGTATCTGCAGCTCATACAGCTGGAAGAAAATGGACAAGTTTCCATCTGTCTTCATCACAGCTGGGCTAATAAATACTTTTCCCTAAAGACATTGCATCAAGATATTGTTCTTTCTACAAAACAGTTACTGTGTAAAACAGAGAGCTGAAATATGTCCTTCAATGTTCCTCAGTCACTCCGTTCATGTGAGAGGATGTCATTTAACCCTGGTCCATCCCTGGATGCAAAATCTCTTATTTTACTCCCCAAATCTATTTTTCAGAAATAACATGTAAACAGACAAAAATCATATAAAACTAATAATAATAAAAGAGACATCAACAGTTGGGGCAGGGTTGGGGCAAATCAGGCCTGATTGTTTTACTGTGTGGGAGGTATCTGTGTTATTCTAATAGCAAATCTGATACAGCTTTTTGTCATTCTTTGGCGGTGACTCTCCAGGACTGAAAGAATTCATATCTTATTTTGGAACAGCAACTAACAGCTGCTTGATGGTCACTTCACATAATGGACTCAAGGTCTGCTAACATCTAAAATGTGTTAGGCTGGAGATACAATAACTGTCAACAACAGAGACAGAACATATGAAAGTAGCTTCAAAGCACTGAGAAAGATAAATATGCTGCCTGGAGCTAAGGAGAAGATGAACCCCCATACCTGTCAGTAAGGGCTGCCACATACATTAATTCTACATTCCCGTTCTACTACTGAAAATCCAAAAATATGTAGGTTTGTTTTGGAAAAAAAAAAAATTTAAAATCCCCAATTATGGTGTGGTTGGATAAATTTAGGGTTTTTTTCAGCTTCAGTTTAATGAGAAATAAAGATGTGGAAGACAAGTCTGGACTCAGGGCTCTCCCTTCAATGTCAATGATAATTCAAGGTCTGGCAATATATAGGCAACACCTTTGCTAAGGAAGGAAATATACTGTGACAATCCATTTTTGCAGTATAGTGCTGTTGTATGTGAAGACATATGATGATGACATGAGAGAAGGGCTATTTCCTTCTATGTCAAAATATATGCTAAAAAATGTTACGTCTCCATAAAAATATCAACCTCCTGAAAACAGGGTGTATGTGAAGGTTAAAAAAAAATCAGCAAGATTGTAAAATTGTTCGCACTTAAAATTCATTAAAATAATAATTGCTGAATAGAAACATTTTATAGCACGTTCTACAAAATTTAAAAAAAAAAAAATCAAGGCCTCAAAGGCCTTGTTTTAACCAGCTGTGCTACATTTAGGTGATCAGCCTGATGTCCTTCTCAGTCTCTTCTTCTGCCACCCTGCTCTTAATCACCAGCAGGCTAACAGTAAACATAAACGATCTCTGAGAGACTTGCTTGCAAGCAAAATGAGTGCCTGCCACAGCATGGGATTCTTTTAATTAGAGCCTTAATTCCACTCCTTCTGACATCAGTGGTCATTCTAGATTAAAGCAGAAATGACTTTTTAATGCAAAGAAACACTCTTAAAACAAGATAATTTTCCTACTTTACCAGCACGTAGGTATATAAAAGATATTCAAAGCAATCAGATGGAAGGTTTAAAAGAGTCAGTTCACACAACACTTAAGGCAAAAATGTACCCATTAGAGTTATAACAAACCACGACATGTTCCCTGATGCATAACTTCTTTGATGGACTCTTCTCCCCAAAGTCTTCAGCATCCTTGTGTTTGAGCATATCCTGTGTAAGCTTATTAAATCATTCCTCTAATTAACTTGATAACACGAACTCACAGTTGGACTTACTGGTCAGAGTTGGATTTTATTGTTTAATATTCAGACAGTTACAAGAAAAAAACCTTCTCACTGGGGAAAACAAAAAATTACCTGAAGTCTAAGGAAGATCAGTCTCCAAATTTTAGCCAAGCTCATTACGTAAGAGGCACAGGTGAAGTGTCCCAAAAAACCCAACATCCCCATACACATAGACAGAAAAAAACCCCCAACTTAAGGCTCTGCCATCTGCTTAGTCCCAGAAGGGCAGAAGCTGGAGGCACAGGACCAGCCCTACTGCAGGGAGATAACACATTTCACTAGCCCTTGCTGCATCATCTCAGAAGCACCTTTTCTGTTCTCCAGGAGCAATAGGAATACAAAAAACCTGGTTTGCTGAATCTCCTCCACCCTGTTCCTTGTGTCTCTCATGCCATGTTCCTTTTGAAGGACTTATCAGCCTTCAGTACTTCAGGAATGGGACAAACCACCTGATTTTGGTTGTACTGCTGAGATGCCTTCAGCAACACACGGCTTTTAAACAATGCTCTGGAATGACAGTGAAATTGAAGAGAGTAAACCAACTTGGTAGCTTGTTAGAGTCTCTGCTAAAAGGCATCTCCCTCTTGTCTTTTTCTTGGTTTCCATTTTTTTTTCTTATCCCTTTTTCTACAGGAACTTTGTTTCTATGACCCATTTCCTTGTCCAGAGGACTTTATGTAACAGAAAGGTAAATACAACTTGCATTGGTACAAACCAGACCTGCTAGCCTGTCCTGGAGACCAGAGTTGGGTTGATTTTAAAACAATAATTATGTCATTTTTTTTCCAAATAGAAAACAAAAATCAACATACTTCAGGAAAAACTCCTTCCAGGCAAATTTACCAGCAAATGAATAAAGAAATGCCCAGAGACTTACACAGACAATGATGATTTTTCCCTTTTTCCAGGGCCTGCTTCTGCTTACATTAAGGCTGTTTAGCACAACAAAGTTAAACATAGAACAATTGTCCCCAAGCTCTGTTTAGGCTGAGCATTGTTGCTACTGCTGTTTCAGACTTGAAGAAAAGAGAGCGTGCTTAAACCTTTGCTTTTTCCTGTTCTGTCTGACATTCTAATGAAGACGTTGCCTCTGTTTCCAGGCTTTGCTTCATGAAAGCTGGAAGCAATCTTGCTGTTGAACAAGGTCAGACTTTTAATGTCGCCATCATACACAAAGCAGATAATGGACATGTGAGTCCAAGTTACTCACAAACATGCCCTTTTCAAAGTGAGACTTACTGTATCTCATTAAGGCAGAGACCTGTTGAGTATGAAATCTGGGGAAAAAATTGCCCTGAGAGCTACAAACCGAGGATTCCTACACAGTACTCCACAATTTAAATTGGAATCATAATGCAAAGAACAGCAAAAGAAAAACCAAAAGCCTTCCCCAACTGCTGTCCTATTTGCTTAGCTTTATTACCATGATAGATGCAGCAGTGAAGAGTCAATTAATTCTCTTCCACAAATATACCCTCTAATTAGTGACTGCTGTTTCTAGACTGAATAGGCAGTAAACATGGCAAGGTTTATCTTCAATGGAAGGCAGATATGTATAAATATGTGCATATACTTTGATAAAAACACAGAGACATATATTTTATATAGCTTATATACTAGATAGTTTTTTATACCAAGTGTGTGGCTTACTAGGGTCATCTACCATTACATCTTTTCATGGTGCTTTTGTCATCTGATAGGAGAAAGTGCATTGGCCTACAGTACTTCAGGGATTGAAAATAAATTTAAGCATTGCTGTAGAATTGTCATTTTATCTATTATTATCATCATGCAAGATATCAATAGGACAGTACCTGGAAGCTTTGATCACCTTGTGTTCTCCTGTTGAAGCTGCTCTTTTATCAAGTTCCCTTGACTACATGGTAGGAAGATTAGAAACGGAGCTGAGTAATAAGCAGTGATGGTCAGGTGACCACATTTCCTTTTGAAATGGGGCAGTTCTGGGGTGGCTCAGTATTTGGCTGGGAGACAACTTGGGATTTCTGGAGACCTTGTGCACAGGCGAAGGAGCTGAGCGTGAACATTAGACCACCGAGTTGCATGAACTAGCTTTGTAGTTTCATGCAAAGTGACAAAGAGAGAGGATGGAATATCAGAGGCATCAGCATGGCAATTCAGGGCTGTACCCCCAGCCATGCTGCTTGATGAGAAGCAAGGAGGAGGGATCCATCTGCCTCTTGTGCTTCGGCAGAGATGCAGCCTCTCAAAATTCCTGATTTTAGTGATCCTGTCTTTACTTTCCCATTTTGCATTCTTAAGCCTGGGAAAGCATCCCAAAAACCATGGTTATCATGAAGACATTACATTCACAAACTTTACTGTGCACCTATTGACTGTTCCTATCTCTACCTACTTCTAAGAATTCAGACTGCTCAGTTTAAAAAATTTCCCCTGAGATCATCGTTGTTCAGAGGGATTGATTTAAACTTGCTGCCCTTCTGACCTCTCCAAATCCCTGACTAACCTGTCACAGGACTGAATTTACCTTTTCATGAGCTTCAGGTAGGACCTATGAAGAGCTTGGGTGCCCTCTGCGGGCAAAAGGAGAAATGGAGCCCGGTGCCTTCAGCAGTTCTCCAGCTCCATCTAGTGTCCTATGGACAAACAGCAACGGAGTGAGCAAACACCCAGAAACCAAAGAAAATGCCACAAGGACGCTCTTTGGCGTGTGAAGCACATCTTAGCAAGAACAGAAAGGGGTTTCTTCTTTCGGAGATGGTTGTCTTGTTAAGGTATTGCAATTACAGGTCTCTCTTTTTGTTTTTTTTTTCTTCCCCTATAGCTTTACAAGGGATAATTAATGTCTCCAAGGGCTGGAGATACTGAGGGGCTTGCAGGAGCACTGTATTTTTGGGGCTGAGCTTTCTGAGTCAAGGGCAGAGCTTTGGTCCCTTAGTGGAAAACACAACATGAGAAGTCAAAGGGAGCAAGGCTGAGTTCTGCTCTCCAGAGCTGTCTTAGGTATGTTCCATATATACATTATATTAAAAAAAAAAAAAAAAACAACAAAAAACCACAAAACTGTAAAACCGTAAGTACCAAAGTCCAACCTACAGATTCTAAAAATCTGCACAGAATGGGCCAGAACTCCATAAACACATGATTTTATCTTTTTTTCCCTGCTTCTAATTATTCTTTGGGTTCCTAGAAGCACTTAGTCTTCCAGTGTCAAAGGAGTTTTAGCCTTCCTCATAGTAATGTCCAGCCCAGATCCCAAACTTGACAGCTCTTTGACACTGGAATTTCTTTGGCATCCTTCTCAGAGGCTTCTAGTGGGCTTGCAGATGTTCTCTGAGGTCACTTAATGATGCAGGATGCAGAGGACTTGTGGGGGTACAGTTCTTTCGAAGAAATATTTATTTGCAACACTCACAAATCTTGGGAGATAACCTAGAGTACACATCTCCTGAATCTGCCAGGACTCAAATTCACCTTTCCCAGTGAAGCAGGCTTGCCCTTGGCTGTGTGCTGCCCTGTGCTGGGGGAACGTTCCCTCCATTCTCCTCTGAAGCAGTGGCATTATGCAGAGAAGAACAAGTCACCGAGCTCATTGGGAGCCAAATCATTCCCAAATCTGTGGCTACTTCCCAGTGATCACGAAGATGTACAAGCACTACTGTGTGAGATCCCTATAGGCAGGCAGAGGTCAGATGTACTTCACTTAGGAGTTGGCAAGAAAAATTTATTGTATGCTCACTGCTATTTGTTCAGCGTGTGCAAATAGAGCCATGGAAATAACTGGCTTTGTGTTTAGTTTTCATTACTGAGAAATTAGGAAAAGTTAAAGTCAAATTCAAATGTGAATGTACCTGATTTTTTTTTCCACATTTGAAAGGTTATATGATGTTTCATTTAGACTTGAAGCTCTTCTTGGTCTCTTCAAATATAAAGGTTTGAAAATCCTCAACAATTATAAAAGATAAAGCAAAACAAAATTTTTTTGGGGGAAATTATTTAGTCTAAATTTAAAAAGAAAACCTTTTTTATTTTAGAATGTTGGAGCCCTCTATTCTTTACTTCTAATTCAGCTGAGCAAAAATGATTAAATTAGCACTATTTCACCAATGGTTCAGTCAATCCAAATCTTCATTTTTCAGGACCGTTCATCTTAAAGAATACCACATATTAGTAGAAAGACAAAACTAACTTTTCTTCCCCAAATTAATGGCCTAAAAATGATTTCTTGAGTCTATATGGCCTCCAACAAACTGGGTAGAGGAAACAACGGTGCCTCAGTGCAAACACAAAATAATTTTCACCATTTTCAAATAATCCATTATTTGATTAATAACACAAGTCTCTTTACAGACAAAACCTTATTTGCTGGTATATATGACACTGCTGTCATCTCTTTCTATGCCAGCGGTGCTTCCTGGCCAAGAAACATCACCCTTTACTCAGTGTCTAGACCTTTCAGAACCTAAATAAGGCAGGTAGTTCTGGGACTAGTGGAAACAGTGAAGGATTTTTATTTTTTTTTTAACAAAAATGAGCTGAAAATTTGAACTCTCATGTAATTTCTGTGATTTCTAAGTTTTGGACTCTTGCGCTGTTCTCTCCCTCAGTATGGAATGTTAAAGAGGTCATGCTCCACTATATGATCCCTTATTTTCATTAAACTGCATACAGGGATCACAGTGATAGGACAAGGGGTAATGGGTTCAAACTGGAAGAAGGTAGATTTAGGATGGAAATTAGAAGGAAGTTCTTCACTCTGAGGGTGGTGAGACACTGGAACAGGTTGCCCAGGGAAGTTGTGGATGGTCCATCCCTGGAGGTGTTCAAGGCCAGGTTGGATGGGGCCTTGAGTAAACTAGTCTAGTGGGAGGTGTCCCTGCCATGATAGGGGGTTTGGAACTTTGAGGTGCCTCCAGCCCAAGCCATTCTATGATCACAGGTTTCATCTTCCATGAAACCACTGAAGCAGCCACAGAGAGATTTAATTTCAAGATGCTCCATACCACTGCATTTTGCTGTCATCTCACGGATTTTGTTCCAGAGCCTGGAAGTTATTAGCAGGTCTGATTTCTGCTTCCCCAGAGACAGATTTTTTTTTTTCTCAATTATTGCTAATCCAAACCATTTTTCTTGACATTTCTTTTCAGAGTACAGGAGCAGTTCAGGCATGGAAAAGTGGATATCTAATTGCACTGCCAACATCCAGGGGTACCTCAGAGGTCCCCACAAGGCAGATGGATACAGCGCTGCAGATAATACAGCATGGGGGAAGAAGGAAGAGAGGGAAACCTTCAGAGTGGTGATGGCATTTGTCTTCCCAGGTCACTGTTACACATGATGAAACTCTGCTCATCTGGAGATGGCTGGACATCTGCTTGCCGATGGGCAGTAATGAATGGATTTTTAATTTTGTTTTCCTGTTGCTTGTGGCTTTTGCTTTACCTATTAAACTGTCTTTATCTCAACTCATGAGTTTTCACACTTTTACGATTCTCTCCCCCATCCTACTTGGGGGAGTGAGTGAATGACTGCGTGGGGCTGAGCTGCCTACTGGGGATAAAACTCAAAAGAGATTTTGTGTCCTTCTGGAATGGCAGCTGGAGACCCAGCATAATGTCCTTGAGTATCTCAAATGGGGCCATATGTCCATCCTTAGGCACTTGTAATGCTCTTTAAATAGTTGCTTGGAAAAAAAAAATATATATTTTGTCAGATTTGTTGTGGGAATAGTTTCCTTTTGTTTTGACTTGGAGGGTTTCAAAGAAACATTTAAACATTTTCCTGACTCACAGAAGCCACATGCCCAAAAAAGTTACACTGTTTTAGGAAGGAAAAAAAATTGAAAAAAAGAAAAGAAAAAAAAAGTTGTTTCTAGTTGAAAAATTTATAATCTAAATTTAAATCACAATTCTTGGATTAAGGTTGTTTAGGAAGTGGCCTGAGAATAAAAGAACATTAAATTTAGGTTATAGACTGCCTTTCTTTTTGTGGCACCGTGCTGGATTCAGTGAAAAAATGACCAATTCCCCCTGCGTTCAGATCTGGCATTGGATACTGCATTAGAACAAGGTTCATACTTTGCAGTACAGTTATGAGCAAGACATAGTCCACAGAGCCTCTCCCAAATAATAAAACAAGGGTTGATCTGGTTGGAGACACAGGCCTCAAATTGTGAGTGAACACTTTCCACAGATGCGATAGCTACACCCTTTCTCAAAAGCCCGGACAACAACAAAATCTGATTTTTTTGTTGTTGTCAGGCTAATTGGTTCTCCTCAAAAAAGCCCCATTGTCTAGGACTCTTTTATCTATGAGTTAATTTTGCCTGTTCTTTTTCCCTTTGTCAGTGAGCTGTCATAAATATTTATGCACCAGCAGATCTTTAAAGAGTTGTCCTTGTACAAATGTTTACCAATTTATAAAATGTGCATTACATTGTTTTTGACATTGTTTTTTACTTTTTTTTTACATACCTAAACTTCTGTAATGGGTTCCATAATGAAGATGATTGCTTATGAGTTTTAAAATTAGTCCATGTGATTTTTGTTAGCAAGTACATGCTAAGAAATCATCTATTTTTATGCACCTTTCTGAGCTCAAAATATCTTTCTGTGTGCTTGATTTGTCTCAGTGTTGCACGTACATGTAACATTTACATTCGAACATTTTGCAGTATTGGGCCTCTACTTTCTTGTTCTATCTTTGCAGAGATATGAGGAGATAAACTAAGGTGATAAATATATCAAAGAGGATTTTTGTTTGGTTTTTCATTTACAGGTTGTTGATATTTATCTTGCAGCTTTTGGCATGTTGTGATTTTCCATGAACTTTACTTAAAAAAATAGGGTATTAATAAAGCCTACTCAAACTATTCCTACTTGTTCTGACCTGCTTTTTTTCTTGTAGTTCACTGGTATACTTGAAGGGGAGAAAACACCCAGGCCAGCCTGAACATTTTTTTCCATTTATAAGAATTAACAGCAAGCTGAAAAGTCAATTATTCCTGCTCCTCCACGTGAAAGATCTCAGTTCAGTAATGCCCTGACTTGCACACTCTTTTTCTTTTCCTTCCTAAACAACAACACTTGTTCACTTCTTTTTAGCAGGGCCTGCTGTGACAGGACAAAGGGTGATGGTTTGAAACTAAAAGAGGGAGATTTACACTAGATACATGGAAGAAATTGTTCACTGTAAGGGTGGTGAGATGCTCATGCAGGTTGCCCAGAGAGATGGCAGAAGCCCCATCCCTGGAACCATTCCAGGTCAGGTTGGCCGGGGCTCTGAGCAACCTGCTCTAGTAGGTCTGGATGACCTTGAAAGGTTCCTTCCAACCCCAAATATTCTATGATTCTAGTATGAAATTCAGGTGTCAGCTCCCTGTCAGAGGTAAGACCTTTGTCTCTGTACAGACAGATGAGTGCAAAACAGCACAAAGCTGCTGATGAGAGGTGGTACCAACCACCTGTCAGATCTCACTGCAGAAGAAGATGTACAGGGAATGTCTCCCTTTCATCCCTTGAGTAGCATCAAGGAAATCTGCATGGGTTGCTTGCATTACCAGTGCTTTTAAAGGTCACCAGCTATGTTTGCCTTCTTTTTTTCACAAGATCCTTGAAGTCTCTGCTGCGTAAATCTCTTTTTGTGTAATTTATCATCACAGCTAATACACCACCACAAACAACACTTGGGCACACACCACCAGCCCCTCAGACTCTTCAGGCCCCTAAGTAGTTTCCCATTTAACCAACCCAAAAGAAGACAGTATTCCTGTTGCCGCTTCATGTTTCATGAGATATCTTTATAATTATGGTGATTCTACCTCGGTAGCTTTTGCCCTATAATAAGCCCTCCACTGTCAGGAGTAGAAACAATAATAACAACAAACCCTGCATTAGGAGGAAACATTTAAGTCCCTGATGCAAAGTTCACTGCCATCTGTTAATTAACAGAGGCCACAGGAGCTGTTTTTGTCATTCTCAGAAGAGAATTGTATTTGCAACTGGTAGTTATATCCCTTTAATAGGAGGCTGCAGAAATAACCTACTAATCACCTGATCATTTCAACCTGAATTAAGGTGGTGATGTTTCCAAGAAAAGATCTGAGGATGTGTACCCAGGCCAGACCTGTACTCAAGGATGTAATCATGTATCTTTTCAGGATTCATATGCCTGCTTGAAAGCAATTCTAAGAATAAACTAATAATGCGGAAAAGCCGGCATTGCTTTGTGCATTCACCTTCACCTACCTTCTGCTCCTATTTCATTCAATTTGCTGGTTAATATTTTCATCAAGAGTTTCAGATTTAGATGCAAGTGTAAATGGGGTGTTGTTATTTTATTATTTCCTTAATCATATCTCAGAGAAAAAAATCAGAGTCTCATAATTGCAAACATTGTAATGAACGATCATTGCTCAAAGAGCTTTTATTTAAATAGAGGAATAAACCTCCTCATCCTGAATATTTAAAATTAGAAAACATATTGGCTTGCTGGAATATTTTTTTTTTCTTGTTTGTGTTTTCTCTTTTAAAGCTTAAGAGTATGAAAAACATTGGCTCAGTTCAACACAAAGGTATTAATAGCTGATGCTTTTCTCTGACAGTGGCTGTAGCAGAAAGCTCAGTAAAGGTGTAAGAGCACAACAAGCCGCACAGTGATTCTTCCAAGAACATCTGGCTGACTGCCAACAAGGGTTGGTTGCTGAGTTGCAGCTCAGCAACTTCTGAAAAATATCCTGGGCCCAATTGGTCAACGGCTTAATTATTTGTTATGCAAGTCAGTCACTTTTAAACACAACCTATTAGGCTCAGCTGGCCACCTTTGAATGCCTGTTGACCCACTTGGCCCTATGCAAATGCAAAATAAGCATTTGCTAAGGATGGTGTGTGATTCCAGGTTTCTTTCACCTGTTTGCATCATCATCATCACTGATCTTCACCATTTCCTCTGGTATTTCAGCTGGCCAGAGGGTAAGTCTTAACTCTCCTTACAGATGAGAGCAACATCAGATTAACTTTTTCATCTATTGTAAGGATTTTGTGATGGGCTTGAGTTTTGTTTTCATTTTTCACGGTTATTTTCCCTGGGAGAGAAAGGAAAAGTAGGGAAACAGTCACTTTCATGATCTTCTCTGGTGAGTATTGCATTTTACAGACACATCAAAAAAAGCTTAAATCTTGAAATAATCACAGTAATTTCTGCATCAGGAAACTAAGACCAGAAGTTAATTTAGTGTGATCAAAGAATCTAAAGGTGTTATGTGCCTGAAGCTTCAAGTCATTTTGTAACTATGCAGGAATTATTCACTAGTTTTTCAAATAATTTATCTGGGGGAATTGAAACCTGTTTATGAAAAATTAAGTAACAGGAAATGGGGTTCCATGGATACGTATAAATAATGAACTGTTCATCATGGTCAGCACAGAAAACTGGCTATTATATGTATAAATGGAATTATCCCTGTTTAAGAGGAACTTTATGGTTTTATGTTCTCTGGCCTGATAACTGTGAGTCCAGAGGGTTTTTATGAGTCTTGAAACATTGCTGGAGAAAGCAGAGGAAGGTTATCACAATTGCCTTTAAAAGAAAGGAAATTTTGGACAAATAAGCAAGTTCATGGAATAGGATCTATGAAAAGGTAAAACCTCCCAGTCCCAGATTATTAGTTTCTCTCCTTTCTGTGCTTCATGGAACACTTATACTGCTTCTCCTTTCTGTACTCCTGGGTGTAAATCAATTGTAATGCTGAATTAGTTTTTATGTAGTTTCTTTTCATGAATTCCTGGGTGTAGATCCATCCTAATCTTGACTTGGTTTTCATGCAGCTGTTTTTCGTGGGTATTTGCAATAAGAATTTTCTCACATTATTGAACTAATGATGTAAAAAACAGCTTACTTCTCTGTATATATTGTGCAATACACTCGCTATTGCACCAATCGCTCAAAAAAACAACCAAACAAAAACATCTTATGGTTGAATTACATGTTTATTTTTTTTTAATGGAAAGAAAATGGTTTTAATGGCTTTCGTCACACAGTTTTATTTTTGTTATTTATAATGCTCCTTAGAAGAATAAGAGTAACAATAGGCAAGGTCTAAAAAAAAAAAACCAAACCAAACAAACCAAACATTCTAGTTAGCTTTTGATCATCTAGAATTACTAAATAAAAGGTCAATTTGTTAAACAGGATTTAAATAATGTCACCTGAGTTGCAGAATTAGTAGTAGAAGCAGAATGCCACATGGCCTGTTTTCTTAAAATATCTGTTTTCAAGAAGCGCTCAAAACTGCATCCACTGACCCTTAGGATGTCCTATTGTTGAGTTACTGCAGAAAATGTTTAGTGATAAAAAAGAAATGTAGTAGATATGGCAATAAAATATGCAATCTATTCCTCTGAAATGTTAAGTTTGCCCAAAGCAGAATCTCAACTTAAACAATGACTACAGTCTTAATTTTGACCCCAGATGGTATGTTGACTTACTGATTTGCCAAAAGTTTAAATAATATTTTCACTCTGAGTCAAATCCAATTTTTTTTTTGTTTTCCTTTGAATGTCACAACAGCATTAAATATAATTTTTTTATAGTTTTCCTGCAGATTAAACTGTTGCAAATTCAGAAACTTAGCAGGATGAAAACTCTTGTTTCATAGGTTTATTCCTGGGGCAGATTCATGGATTTTTATTTTTTTTTCTGCACTTATGTATCAGAGGGTAAGGTGATAGTTATCTGGTGCCACCCCATTTGTGTTAACGTGAAATAGAAGCCTAACTCTTAAGAAAAAAAATAGGATTCCATATTATTCCAGATTATTTTATCATGGATTTTTCATGAAGAGATATTCTGCCACTAACAAATGGATGAGTTCATTGATTATTAGTTTGGATTGTGATTTTTAATTAGATGTCTTATTTGGAATACAGTTTTCATCAAATCTAAAAGCAGTTATTTGAAAACCTTTTGACTTTTAAAAAAAATTATTATTATTTAATCTCTCCCTTCTGGGAAGGGAAATTTTTTACACTGTAAAAGAAAAGAACAATAGGTAGGGAAGTAGGAATAAAGAAGAGAAGAAACAAGAAAAAGGTCCCCCTGTAGTAGTTATCACAGCCAAAGTTGATGGTGGGGTTTTAAATATTTTTTTTTAAACTTGATCCTTTCTCATTATTAACCTGCCAGATACTATTTGTGAAACAAGAAACATTTCAGCTCCCATGAGTCTGAAGGGATTGCTGTTTCTGAGATGTGTGGTGGCTTAGACTGTGCAGTTACTCACATGTGTTCCTCAGGGCAGCATTTAGGGAATACGTGAAGTACTTCAGAGTAGAAGCCTAACTTTGGCATTCCTCAGGGCCGAGTCTCTTCAGAGGAAACTAAGATAAGGCTTTCATCCAAGGTTAATGTCAACGGAGGTATTCCACTGTTCTCCTTCCACAGGCCAAGTATGTATGTTGAAGGGAGTAGGTTGGTGTTGATGTTTTACACAGATACCAAAGGAATCCTCTGTTTAATCCTAGAGATTGATGTTCCTCCCGTCTTCCTGAGTTTGTTTCAAATAAACTGCATAGTGCTAGCTCTGGGCTCATTAGAAGTATGCAGTAATATCTTCCGCTAGAAAAACAGAAATGGATGATGTTAACCATACCTATTTAACTGCCAGTGTTTGTATTAACGTCCACACATCTTTAAAATCACTGGAGAAACTACATTCTGTTATTGGTGGGTATTTTATCACACCTAGCAAACTGAGGAAGAAAATTAACTATGGGAGCCTGAACATCTTCTCAGCTCTTTAGTATATATAAAGGAACTAGCAGTGTTCTTGTAAAGTCATGGACATCATCCCTTTCTTATTGGGAGTCCAACTGTGAATAGTACAAAATTTAGTTATTTGATTCCTTGTAATAGGTAATGCATCAAGAAAGAAACAAAAATCTAATGATAATATCCCCTCAACAAAACACTATATATTTTTTTTCGGTGAGATTGAAGGAGCTGCTTTAAATAAAGGAAGAGAGGCTATCAAAGTGTAGTATAATGATACAACCATGCAAGAAACTTAGCATCCTAAGGAGAAACCATTTGTGATGCTCTGAAAAACCCATCTAGGTGAAGGAGCGCAGTTAGGTCTTGCAATTCAAATCATCTTTGAGAAATACATAACATGGAATTCATCTTACTGAAGATGAATGTTAACAGTCAACCTAAATCAGATGGCTAGTCCAGCTGGGATTTTTCTTATTTTATTTCAGGGCTTGATTCTTTTGCCCTCACAAAGGAATCTAGTTTCATATACCAAGACAGCCTCAACTTGCCGTATCTTCAGTGCTTATAGTTCATATCTGCCGACCTCCATTGAATATTAAATATACGAAGGCATCTCAGTTGGCACTGGTGACCTATTACTGGGCAATTTAATTGAGCTTTGAAGTGTATAAAGTTATAGGGGATCTTAAGCAATACAGTCAACAGAGTCTAAAGAACCATTCAATGGACTAATTGAAGGTGCCATTTCAGATTATTATTGCCCCCGACAGAAGCTTAAACATCCAACCTGCATCCAGACATCTACATGTTAAAGACATTGAGAAATTCAGATATCAACAAACTCCACCATTCATTTCCCTGCAAGGTTGCTTAAGAGACAGAATGGCTTAGGACTCAATACCTTCCACCACAATATAGTACAAATGAGTTTCTAACAGGAATCACAGAATCAGAAATGGTGGAGAGGAGTATGCCCAGAGGAACTGATTATCTTATCCTCTTTAGGTATCTAAATGATGTCAGGCAAATTGCATTCAATGGTGTCTGTGACTGAAAATAACCTTGAATAATCAGTTCACATTTATACTCTCAATGTCTGAAATGAGATGAGACAAGTGAAACTGTAAGGGTGTGAGATGAGGTAGCTGCCTGAGCCCCTCTCTACAGCCAGTGAGGAAATTGGCATAATCAAAGAAGAAAGTCTGGACAAAAGATGCCCTTCAAAGAAGTAAAGACCAGTATCCGCTAGTAACTGAACTTCTGTGTTGTTAAAAATAAGTTACTCACGTTTACTTATCTTCTGTTTTGTAGACTCAACCTATACCTAGGAGAAACATGGATGTTTTCTTGGCCCTTATGCAGGGAGCAAGCTTAGACTTAAAACCACATTTTCGTGAATAAAAATCAGTGGTGTTCTACTCATTGTGAAAAACAAACAGAAATGAATTTGAATTGAAACGGCCAGAGGAAAGCAGGAAACCACATGAATAATACAATGCATAAAGCTATTTCTGAGGACAGGAACAGCTGGTTTGTCAACTCTTTAGAGACTATTTATAGGAATGAAGATTGTATTGTGTGTCACTGGGAAAAGTAACTCTTCTTAGGCTTGAAGAAATGACTTTCTTATTTAACCAATAGCATACAATAGAAATAAAGAAGGGATGACTAACAGATTTCTTTTTTTAAGGAGAAATACTAGAAAGATTAAAGGAGTTTGTTGGGTTTTTAAAAATAATCTAAACAGTAGGTTTGTGCTGGATAAATCCAGAGAAGATAATTTTTTCAAATTCAGAAAACGTCTTAGATGCTTGGAGGGAACTAAGTTTACAGATTAAAACATATGAGACAGAATCCATATGAGCTGAGTGTCTCTGATTGCATTACAAAATCCTGCCTGTATTTCTGTGGTGTCCCTGGAGTCAGGTCAGGTAGCACTAACAGAATATGGGTACATATGGAGGAATAAAGCTTCTAGCCTTTTTATATACCTTCCATTTGTTAAATACAGTGGAGGTTTTTTAAAAAATTGTAACTGCAATGTGTTTCTCTGTGGTGTTACATTCCATCTAACCACTGGATTACGTGCTTTCGGTAATTGCGGCCCTCTTCCCATGCTCCCAGGGCTTTTTGTTTTGCATCTTTAGTCAGATTTATCAAAAGATTAGTTAGAAATGTCAATAGATTCATCTTTATTCTATGGCTGATGGCTCATATTGCAACGTGGGGATGGTGCACTATACTTGTGTTGTCCAAGGAGGTGCTTGTACACGCACAGAGGAAATGTAGTTACATTTCAGGGATATTTTTGTTATGGAAAAGCCTTATTCAGGTAGCATATGGTATCAAAAAACCATTCTCCAGTTTCTGTAAAGGTTCTAAGCAGCTCAGTAAATGTCAAGTCATTTTCATTAAATGGCATCAATTGATTCAGAATATCCGTGATGGATATTAGGCAGAATTTCAAGTCTCTTGCTTCATTGATTAAGTTTGATACCATCACAATGGTTGGATTGCTTGTTGATGTTAAGAAGAGGACAATTTTATGCACATTAGTTATATTCTGAGCCCAGGCTGGTGTTGCAGAGCAGTAGGAAAAACCGAGCTAGTCCTTATCTTATTCATTCTATAATTGTTGAAGAAAAAAAATATCTCCTTAGTTATAGTCATCTTATCAGGCAAGGAACTATTTTGTAATAAAAAGTAGCAAAATGCATCAGAGCATACAAGAGATTATGAGAAGTACGGTTACTTTCCTGCATGATTTTATTATTGAATCTTCTTTGGGTATGTGCAGAGATATATAACAAAGAGTAGAATGAATAAAGTAAGTTAATATGGTAAACAGAAATTAGGTTTTAGCCTAAATAAGGTTTTGGACTACAGAAGAATGTGTTTAAAATAATGAAGGCATTTAGACTAAAGAGCTCAGAGACTTTAATGTAGACAAGGTTTATAACACTAGCTACAGTGAGATGTTCCAAAAACCCAACAGGAGCAGGTTTTGCTTTCTTTGTTAGCATGGAAAAAAAACTCTCAAAAGAGGAATTTCCAGCTACTTAATTTAAAGCTCAAGGATTGGAATGTGGCCTGATTTTAGATCAGTTGGAGATCAAATGGAAAAGCAGATGGAAGAGACAATATATAAGGAAGGAAGCACTGAGAGACTGTGTTTGCTCGAAGAAGCAATGCCTTCTCCTAAGGACTGCTTATGAACACCCATGTCAAGAAACTACCAACAAAACTACCAAAAAAATAGTTCTCGCTTAATTTTGCTCCAAAATGGGAAGCGAGTTGTGGTGGCTTAAAAGACTTCATCAAAGTGACCTAAGCAGCCTTAAACGGTGGAGTCCAGTTGAAATATTGTAGACTGGAATGTCATGCTAGTATTAGTTTGATTGTATCTTTGTGCTTAGAGGGTGACTCCCAAGAGCAACTTTTCTGGAAACACAGCAACCAAATATCTGAGCAACATGACCTTGCTTTGACCTATTTTGAGGAGAGGAGATGATTTGTGCTGGGTCTCCATAGGTCCCTTCTGACCCAAATTAATCTGTTATTCTGTGATCTCGTATACTCAAGTTGGCCTAGTACTGCTCAACAGGAATTATAATCTGTTTCTATCCTGGGGGTATTTGATAGGCTTCTACTTTGCATTTTCCTTTGCATTAGAATTAGGAACTGCCTGATACCATGAGGTGCCTGCCTCCAGTGGGATCCTAAAAATTCTTCCAGTGTGATGAGAACCACCTCATTGACTAGTGAGAGTTGACCACAGCTTTAATTAATCCATTATAGATGGAGAAACACAGTCAAAATCAGACTTCAAATGTTTTGGGGTTTGGTTTTTTTTTTTTTTTAGGTTTTAATCTCTTTATTTTATAGCAGACTTGATTTTCAGAGTAGTATTTGAGGCTTATATGTATAGGTAAGTGATCAGATGCCATTATGTACTAATGAAAGCCAAACATATAGAACATGGGAGGTAAATGAGGATTAAGTTACAAATGTCATCCCACAAATCTATGCCTTTGTTCCCCTCTTTATTCTGCACAGGTTGTTGATCTGACTGCCTCTCCAGAATGAGCCTGGGGATAATATTTGATTTTAGACCCAAATTCCTCTGATTTGCAGGACTAAAGTGGGGTACGTCCTGATACAAAACATCCCAATTTTTATACAGCTGTCCACGCATTTGCAAGTTGTCTAGTTTCCCATTACAACAGAGTGATTCGGTCAGGACTATCAAGGTGCAGAGAGAAAAATTAATAGATGCCACTGGCATGACTCAGTTTCTTAAATATAGGTAAGGAATGCCACTTAAAGTGCCCTTGTGTACCTGGAATGTCTGGGTGGAGTTGGCAAACAAGATATTGGACTTGTAGGAGACCTATACACTTACGGAGAAAGCTGCAGAAATATATATTTCTTCTAATGGGATTAGACACCTATTTTGGGGTAACTTAAGCGAGCTCTGAATATCCTCTGACTATACAGAACTTTTGTGTTTAACACCACTGGGAAATAATGAATGATAAACAGGATATGAAAGAGCACTTCAATCTTATGAAGAAAAATGCTGTTGCCGTGTCTACAACTGCTGCTCTCCCAGGCACTGAGAATCGCTTGGTGCAATTTTTACCGTGGCAAATCCTAGAACTGGTGCCTAAGTCATATGAACCCTGGTATTTAAAAAACTTGTACAAATTTTTTTTGCCTTTTGTTTTAGCCCACAAGATCCAAGCCGTAGGCAAGAAAGGATTTAGGTTTTACTTACTGCACCGAGAAATAAGGCTACATTCTGTGATTCAAGGCATCTTTGTAACACAAGGGCCAGAAAAACCTTAAGCAAGTTGTGGAGGAAATCCTTTCACTGCTCAGAATTTTCCCTCTGGGAGGAGGGGGATACCAAAATACAGAAACTCCATCTCTACGCATCCCCAGGGAGCACCGTGCTGCCAGATCCACTGAAAACCCAGATCCATTGAAGACCTCCTGCCACCGGCCACAAGCGTGGTCCCCTTGGTAGAAGGAGGGGTGAATCCAGCATCTCTTCTCACATAGACAACATCTGCCTCCAAATACACCTGAAAAGACCAGTCGGTGCTCCAGCATCCCCACAGCTTTGCAGGTGGGTGACCAGAAGACAGTTTCATAGAGGTGGGTCCAAAATTCAAGGAGGGTGGGATGCTGGAGGATCTCTCTCCGGTGCAAGCTTGGTCCTGAGGGGCTCGAAGGTGCCGAGTTTCCCCAGGAGAACCCTGGGGAGCCGGGAAGGGAGGTACAAGGCTCTCCGAGGCGGGTCTTGGGCAGGTTGGGGCGGGCTGAACCTCGGCTTTTGGCAGCTTCCCAACAGGCAGAAGAAGGAGCGGGGAGGACCCGGCGGCTGCTGCGGAGGATGCGAAGTTTGTGCTGGCTGCTGCTCCCGCTGGTGAGTGCCCGGCGATGGCCCCTCGGGGTCTGGGGTTTGAGGGGGGGAGGATGGATGACACGACATCCTCACATCTGGCTCCTGACATTGCTGGCCACAGCTGGATGGCTCTGCAGGATCCGGGGGTGGGGGGGCGAGATGCTGGCAGGGGCAGGGTAACTTTTCTCTCGTAACAGGGAAAGAAAAATAAGGAAAGGGTTAAAAGAAGGGGATGAGGATGTAGGAAGGGGGGAAAGAAAAGACAGTCCTGACTTAGGCTTGACCCAGCTCTTTTCTTTAAAATTTTCCAGCTACAAGATGCTATTAATGAAAAAAAAAATAATTATTTCCATTCATTGGGAATTGCGGTTTCCAAAGGACAGAAAAGCATCCCTGGATCAGAATAGCTGTAGCATGGCTTTAGAGGGACAGAAGGGGACAGCCTGTTGTCCCGAGAGAGGTCATTAAGCTGAAGAAGGAAGATAACTAAAAAGGAATAGCTCCTCCTGATGGATTTGGGACATTTACCTCCCTAAGAATGCACTGGTGTTTTTACTGTTGAAGGCACCTGCTTATAATATCCCCAAGCAGGAGCATGAACTGTCTTGTATCAGCTGTGCACTGGAGGCAGCAGGTGAGATGAGATTGTAACATTAAACATCAGGGAAGATGTATGAGCACAGAGGCACCTTTCAAGCACGTACAACCCTCCCTAAGCCCCATGCTCTGCTGCTGGTGTTACCTGGGCTGGTTAGCAAAAGCATTTACAGTCATATACCCACAATCTTCAGCCTCGGAGAAGTGTTTGGAAAGCTTCCTACGGCTGTGATTCCCAGGGACTCGTGAATTCTAACTTTAGTCATTGCACTGTTAAATGTTTAATGTGGGCTGGGATTCAGACTCCTGCTGTAGTCAAGGGGAGACAGTCACCTTCCCAGGAGGCATTTCATCTTGTCCTGAGAAAGATAGATGGGGTGAGTGTTCCTCTTGGGCTTCTTTTCCTCCACTGATTATTGTGAGAGCCTAGATGGTTGCAGATCGGTCTTGACCCTTCAGTTTTAAAAGGTAGGATGTAAATTTTCACACCTGCACCTCACATCCTCTGGAAATCACTTTTTTTTTCCTCTGTATTTACACAGCTTTGTGTACAAGAGATAGGGTATAGGTCCTTGCTATGTAAGCCTTGTCACTTATCATAGAATCACAGAATCATTAAGGTTGAAAAAGACCTCTAAGACCATCAAGTCCAGCCAGCAACCCAACACTACCGTGACCACTAAACCATGTCCTGAAGTACCACATGTAGATGTTTTTTGAACACCTCCAGGGATGGTGACTCCACGCCTTCCCCTGGCAGCCTGTTCCAATTATCATGTGGAATACCTTTCTTTCAGGGAAAATTAGTCAGCCTAAAGTGTTACACTGCCACAGGAAGAGTGACTTTGGCATCTGGACTAGACTTTTTATACAGAATACGGACGCAACTTATTCTTGCAGCTGTCAGCAAAGTGGAGCTAATCTGAAGGGTTGTATCAGGCACATCTGTGGGCTTCCATGCATCATTTTAATGTTCCAGAGTGTTGCAGCAGATTGTGCTCATAATAAAAGAAATTCTACAAACTGCATGCTCTATGTAGCTTTTTGGCCTCAAACTATTGCTCGTATATGAACTCTAAATACACATCAGGTAAGAGTCTGAATATCAGTAGTTTTTGTGTCTCAAAATGGGTCTCATGGGAAGCTTTACACCCTAAGTTAGACAGTCAGGAAAGATCAGAGACCCACAGGAGTACACAATCCTTTCATATTTCAAAGGATCATGTCAGAGCAGGGAAATAATTCTAGTGTGGATTCTGAAATTAATTCACTATTCAGATGTAAAAATAAACCAGAAGGGTAATCCTGAAAACTTCTGTGAAACTGGGTACTTTTCCCTCCTCTCAGCCCCATAGGGATCTGTATGTTGCAGGATATACTTTCTGCCTTGCAAAATAAGAGTCCTTGACACTAAAAATTACCATTTGCCTGTAAGTGGCGAGGAACAGAGAACAGAGGGTGCTGAAATGCATAAAAATGACTTTTCCTATCTTAAAAGAGTTCAGAGTTTCAGGAAACAGAGGATGGGGAGCAGGAGAGACCCTGCACTCTCCGTCCTTCCTGCTGAGCTGAACTGCTTTCTTCTGCATACACGTAGTTGCTTTTCTCGGGAGGGGCTTCAGTCTGGTCTAGTGAATGGAGGTGAGAATGGAAACCTAGATGGGTTTTCGCTGAGCTATGCATTTGCTTTATTAAAGCTTTTCTTGTGATAATAGGCATTCGGATCCAAATCTGTGGCAAGATCCTGAGCTCCCAAGGAGACAGAGCTGGGTGCCTCAATGTCTGATATAGCTACTATTGGCTAATTTGTGTTGGGGGATCAATTATGCGTCTTCTATGGATCTGGTCCCTGCAGATGTTAAATTTGTCTCTGTAGGGAACTGGAGATGTAGAATAATCAGTCTATTTAGGCGTTTTGTTAGCCTGGAGGGAGTTAATGGAGGGAGACAGTCTCCTGTACAGTGAGTCACTCTGTCCTCAAATAGGTGTCTGAGAGAGGTAGGAGGAATCCTTCCCTGGAACTGCTTGTCTGCCTTTATTGATCATTAAGTGAGGCTTGATGGGGGAGCTTGGATTAATCATCTAAAATTATTTATCTGAAATTAGGAATCTTGTCTAAAGCTACTCAGCCTCCCTCAGTACTGCTGGGAAGAGGTGGAAACACTCCAAGAGCAATGGCTATGGCTTCAGGTAAGCAGACTTGCTGCTGGACTTTGGCTTCTAGATTTCAGTTCTTTGGGATTAGGTGGCACGAACAACACCTTTAGGCAAACATGTTACAAGTGCAGAAAGGGAGGAATTTCTCTTTCTTTTGGAGGAGTATGTGCAATAGAAGTAAATTAGGATCCTCAGGTATTAGTGTTCTGTTATTCTTCAAGTGTTAGTGATAATTAAATGCTCTACCAAGTTTAGCATAAAGCTAATAAATTCATTTTCATTTTTCTCCAGACAATACCCGTGACATAGGGTTTATAAATGAAATAAATTAAGATGGCTCTGTTGCCGCATACGGAAGACCTATGAGTAAATACATATAGTGATATACAAGGATATGTATGTATAGCACGTACTGTTATGTATAAGGCTATGCAGTTAAATACAGTCAGATAAATACAATCCAATACACAGAAGAGCATTCAAGCATTACTCCAATGTCTTAAAAACAATCTTGAAAAGATATTCCTCTAAATGACTATAAGGCAATCAGTGTCTCAGCTTCTCTTGTTCCATAGGTAATTGAGTTAGAAAGAGAAAACAAACACTGAAAATAGCCTCTAGGTAGTCATTTTCAGCCAAAAAGACTCCTGAAATAATCTATTTAACTGGCTGAAGAGAAAGATTGGAAACAGATCTTTACCTTTGGGGTTGAAAGCTTCTGGGATCAAGACTGTGTCAGAGCTTGCAAGTTGAGGGCAGGACTTTCCCTGATACCTAAATATGTTGCTAGTGACTGGAGTCATGTCCCTGCTGTGGTGACCTGATGACTGCTATGGTCAGGCAAAATCAAAAGTGATAAAGGCAGTTTGGGCATGGTAGAAACAAGCTGGATGCTCATCTGTTTTTACAAGTGCATCTGAGCCATGGACTTTCATGGTGCATAAGAAATCTTTGGTTATTTTTTTATAGTTCCTTGTAGCTTTCTGAGAGAACATAATACTACATATGTTACATATAAATATCCCAGAACTACCTACAGAGCACAGTAGAGAGGATCTTTACTGAGGTAATGGTGGAGGTAGCTGTACTGAAATGGACAAGAGTTTCTGAAACTCAAGGTTGGTCCCAGCTCCCTTAAAAAACATCTGAAAATTTGCCCTGACTTCAGTGACCCGTGCTCCCCAGTCTCAAACCTTTTTAATCAGCACTTGGCTTTTTGAGAAAGGAGTTGAGGAGATGGAAAGAGCTTATGAAAGACTTTCTTGACATATATTCAACAGTCTGAGAATTTTATGGAAATGGCTGAGGTTTTCTTTGTCTTCTTCAGTTACCCAATTTGTGTTCAACATTTTTTTATGGACCTCCTTTCCATCCCATAAGCCCTTCCTGCTCATCAAAATTTCAGCTGAACAAAATGTATGCATTTCAGAGCACATCTTGGTTCTCTGCACTGTGTCTTTGGCACCACTGGCCAACTCTCAGGCATGTCTGAACGCTTCATTCCACAATTAAAAACAGGTAGAAGATGCAGGACTTTTTAGTGTCTTTGCTGTGCCTTTCTGTATCCTAAAACAGGAGGTGAGTTTTAATCCTCCAAGCTGGGAGTCAATGTGTGACATGAATGGCAGAAAACTCTGGTTTTGTATAAGGGAGAGGTAAAATAATCAGGCAACAGAATTGTATCACAAAAAAATGAATGGGGGAAGCACTGACAGGGAGAACAGGGAGTACAGAGGTGATTGCAGAGCAGACCTGAGATGAGATCTGAGACATGAATGCAAGCTGTAGAGACGGAAGCAAAAAGAACAGTGATGAACATTCTTAGTAAATGATTTATGTACTTGTCACAAAACCTATTCATGAGGTTTTAAGATTGCACAGCACTGGAAACGAAACCGGATGATTGGAAAGACTCTTCAAGCTCTTGAAACCTTCCCATCTTACCAATTAATTCAGGCACTTCTTTGATTTTTTATTAATTTTCAAAGAGGCTAAGTGTTACCAATTTACTTCTGGCTCTTTGATCCCATTTAATTGCTATTTCGAAAGTGACTAATATATTTGGTGCCCAGCTTTGAACACTTCCGTTGTTTTCAGAGAGCATAGAAAATGTCCCTACTTTTCCTCAAGTGTGCTAATGGTCTTGTTAATGAGCGAAGGTCTGTCTTTTATGTGTCACCTAAATTACAGTTTTCTAGACTGCAACAGCCTAAGGGCACTGTTTTTAGATGAGCTGTCAGAAAAGTTTCCTTTTAACTAAGTTGCACTAAGAGTGGCATGAGGATGTTGGTAGAAAAACTCCCTTTCCGGTGCTTGCTAAGGCTGATGTTGTCCAACATGAGCACATCAAAGCCTAAAGTGCTATTAGCTTGACTCTTCTGTTCAGATTTGGGCAACTAAATAAGCTATCATGTAACAGAGGAAATTAAAAATCAATGTAATACTTGCTATCAGTGAGTAAACCACTTAAGGTTTCAATGCAATAACCTTACAGATGTTAAGAAAAGGAAGTCTATAAAGTAAGTGCAAGCCCAAAACCTGGATCTCTAAACTCTTTCAGGTTTTTAACATGCCCATGCTTGTCATAGGTGACTTCTTATTGTTCACTATGTGATTGCTTTGTTCCAGAAAAGATTGATTCAGTGGCTAGGACTTAGAGTTAAAATGCACCTGTGAATTTTAGCTGGCCACTAATGTTCAAGCCAGCAAAAAAAAAATCTTTGTGTTATGATGCTCAGCAATGCAAAGCGCCATTCCTTGAGTGCTATCTACAACACTGCATGAAACCTCAAAGTTTTCTGCATAAGCCTTGGGGTGAAAATCACCCACTGTGATTTTCAGTAAGGTTCATGCCCAGTTACTGCCTAGCTACTAGGAAAAGTTGATCCAAGATGCAGCATTTTAAATCAGTCTCTTACTACTATGTCAGGGAAGACTCTACCAGACTGAATATCCTTGCCTCAGAAATCACTGCTTTGTTTTCGTTCCTAAATTATCCCTTTCTAAGGTGAACAGGAGCTACTTTTTTCCTAGAAGAGCTGTCATTACAGCAGATGCTTCCCAGATTGCACTACTTTGTCCCTGCAATAAATGCAGAGCCCCTCTTCTGTAGAAAGCCCCATCACCTAACAATTGCAGGCAGATTAGAGCAACAACATGCACTTTTCTCTCAAGGCACTGTGAGATTAATAACAAAAAATAAGTAAGGCATAGCCAACAAATCACAGGGAAAGTTCTGCCCAGAAGGCTTTTCGTTAACTGTAGAATGGTTTAATGTCTTTCTTTTTCTTAAAGCCTGGGGAAAACTAACAAATTGAAGCATCATCACTGTTCTCAATTTCATGTATACGTGTAATTTTTTTTTCTTTTTTTTTTTCTTTTTTGTCTACCAGTGGGATCAATTCCAGTAAGGCTACATGTTTGTAAGGTAATGACACTAGCCTCATTTTTGCTTCTTATGGCATAGTCTGTAGGTTACATCTGCAATTGCACTTGATGTTGATTGTCAGACGCTGAAGTGTCAGCAAAATTTAACCTGTGCACTGGGCTGTAATAAAACCTCTGGGCTCTGGTGGCTACAGCCACCCCCAACCCAAATCCAGTAACTCAGAAGCAAACACAAAGTGAGCGTGCTGATTAATTGCTTGCCTATTGGTGGTGATGGGATCGGCTACAGTCTCACCATTGGTATCACCAGCAGCTGGTCAGGATTTTTAGAAAAAAAAATCATGTTTTCTGGTGATTCATCACTGCTTTCAGAGGCAGGAGTCTGGAATACACGGACTAGGGATCTGATTTGCTGTAGCTTTGCCAGCTACTGTAAATGAATATCTCTCCGCTGATTTCAGGACAGCTCTGCTGAATTGTGGTGACTGAGGGCCTGTTTCAGCAGGTGTCAATTTAGCAAAGGAGAGAAAAAAGGAGATGCAGCCTACTTTGAGCAGCAGGCAGTCTGGCACACACATTGGCTGTTTGATGTACCCTTTGGGAGAGCTCAGCTGCTTAGTCCCTCGCTTATGTTCCACCTGTATCAGCTGCCTGTGTTGCTTGAGTATGGAGAAATTTAACCCTCCCTCCACTGAAACTATTCATAACTAATTATGTGTCTGTTTCCACCATTCCCAGCACCTCTGGCATGAGGCAGAGTTAAATTAACACATCTCTCCCAAGTGCTTGTTTATCAAAGGCATTTCAAATCTTCTTCCGTGGTCTTGATTTCATTTTGGGTTATGACTGGCTGTTGCTTTCAAGTCTGTTACCAAAGAAGTCAGTATAGATGGTAAGTTGTACAGCATCATGTCAAGTGGTCATGACTTTTAAACATCAAGCCTAAGAATATTCAAAAAATATAAAGTTTCTCAGCAGCAACAGAGTCCAGAAATTCCAAAAAAGTAGAGAAATTACTTCTTTCCTGTCCAGCTCAGTTCATCTTTATAAACTGAAACAGTGAGAGATTTATGTAGCAATCATTTTGTTATTACTGCTTAAATAACTTGTTTATGTAGACCAAATGCAAAGTGCCATGTGCGTTATAAGATAGTGATGAGCAGGGAACTTATTAATACCTGAAAAATTTCATTTCAGTATTGTGTTACTATAGTTGAACAGCAAGAAGTACTATTTTAAGAGTCACTCATGCTGATTTATAAAATGCATTTTGAATTACCCACTGGAGGAATATAATGCATGAAAAAAGCCATGTCTTGATCTTCTTTTCAAACAGTGTCCTTAATCCTCTTTCTGTTCTAATATTAGGATGTATGAACCATCTCTAGTGCCTCATAATTAAAAGCAGTCTGCCTATACTATTTTAAAACCCAAATGTAGGCAGAATTTTTTAAGGTTTTTAAAGATAAAGATGTGTTCTGTTTCCCCTCCCAGGCAGATACTATTACTAATACGTAACACTCTACATGACTTCCAGTAAAGTTTCTGTGGAAGCTAAAAGTCATGGTTGCACTGCTCACTGAAAACATTCTGAAGGCCAATAAATCAGCTTCCTGAGACTGAAAAGGCAATACAGCAGAGATGTTTTCATCTGTACTGTGTTTTCAAAGTCATTAGAGATTTAGAATGGCCTAGAGTCTTCCTTAGAAATATCTCAGAAAGCCTTCAATCCATCATTTCAATTAAAATCGCTACCCGCTGAGCCCCTGGCTTTGCCTTGAATAGCATAGTTAGCAAAGGAGCAAACCCTCTGCTCTATTCCGTGTAAGACTCCCTGTGTCTTGGAGATCTTCATTTTCCAACGGAAGCTTTGGTGCAGTATTCAGTTCCATTTCTGTCTAGACTCTATTGACTCTGTTGAACCTCTTGACTCTGGATTTAATTTAGTTACCTAAATGTGGCTGCGTAGAAATAGCTGAGACATCAAATAATGCATTTGATACTTCCACATGGGGCTGGCAAAACTAAAGCAGGGTCTCCACAAAAGGGCTGAGATACCCTGTAGCACCCCAAACAACACTAACCATTCCTGGGTGAGCGAGGCATCCTTTAAATTTCATTGGACTGTAAAAGAAGCTTAGATAACAGGATCACATGTAGACTCTTTCTCAGAATTTAATTGCCTTTCCAGAGGCAATCACAGCAGATATGATGCAGGACTACAGGGGACATAAAAATTTCTGAAGTGGGAGATAGTGGCCAAGAAAAATACATGATAGCATCTAAATGACTCTAAGTATACTTAAAGAAAGATGAATCTAGACCCTATTCAACAACTGATGACTGAAAATCCATTTAGCTGTTTAAACGTAGCCATCTTAATCTGTAAGATAAATATTATTCTTTCAGCTCCCGAAACAAATAATTATTATTTTTCTCACTTCTTCATTCGCTACAATGGAAACTCCTCTGCCTAAGGAGTGTGTAACATCCTCAGGTAATATGTTAATAAAATTCTGTAATCTCTCAGATGAACCTATGGTAATTACTACCATTTTTCTATTTTCTCTAAATTCTTGGACTTCAGTAGGTCTTATTTAAGCCCTAATGGACATAAAATCTGGACTTGATGATCTTAAAGCTCTTTTCCAACTACAGCAATTCTGTAAAACTTCTATTAATTGCTTCTGTTTTTATAATGACACCAACTGCATTCAGAAAGGAGGAGCCACCATGCTGTCTCAATAGAGTGATTTGAATGGCACAGTAATCTCAGGGTTTCAAAGACCAGGAGCCCACTCTATTAGTATCAGCATCCAAGCACAGTAGGCACACCCTCCTGAAGATTAATTAAGATTTTATTGTAACAGTTAGGGCTAATTCTTCCAATAAAGAAACCTTGATTCTTGGGAGCTCTCAAGAATCAAAGTAGGGATATTTTACCAATAGGTAGTTCTTAATGTCCAAAACAAAGAACTAAAAAACCTCAGCCCCTCAACATGTATATTTAAAGAAATTTATTTATTTTTATTTGTTTTCTGGGGAAGAAACATGTATATGGTCAGACCACACGTATATTTTGGCGACTCAGTGTGAATATTCGTATAGCTGGTGGATTCATCCAGTTTTGGCAAGTTGACCAAGAAATGGAGATCCAAAGACTATAAAATCCATTTAAGTTTTGTGAAGAACATAGGTGTAAAGGAGAGGTGGTATAAATGCCCAGGTTGAAGAAGAGGTGCTCCATAAGCTTGACTGTTGTGGTACACTGGAGAAACCTTATGTGTACACGTATCCAGATGCATATACAAATTGTTAAATGTACACTGATAGATGTAGAGCCGCCTTCTGCTCTTTTACATGCCCTATTTGCAGAAACTTCAGCTGGAGCTTTCACACTCTTAGACTTCAAAGTATAAGCCATGAGGTACATACTGGAATGAAACCTGTCTCTTCTAATTTCAATAATCTCAGTACTTCTGGGTTTTGTTTTGTCTTTCTCTCACTGAGGTTGCGGGAATCCACCCAGAATGTAAGATATTCCAGCAGGTGGTCAAAGAGGAGGCCCTCTGCCTAGAAAAGAATGAATCTGTTTCACCTGATCTTAAAGGTAACAGTCCTAATTGTCAAGCTCTGACTATGAATATCCCTTGCATATCATTTCAGAGGCAGAGCGTCAAGATACCATTTGTTCTCCTGAGTCAAGATTTGATTCCTTTTTTAATTTGGTTTCTTAATTGTTTGAAGTGCTTCTTCCACAGGGTGGTACTTTACCTCATCTCATTTTAGACATCTTTATAAGCTCAATGTGTAAGTCAGGACTTGTCTTAGATTCCCTTAAAGTATGTGGAGGAAGATCGGTGCCCCTTGAACATGTTTTGTTGCCTTTGGTGTAGATGCTTACTTTAGTATGAGATAAATAATTCTCTGGAGTAGTATATCTCTTTACTAACTACAAAATGAGACTAAGATGACTAGATCTTCAGACTCTGCCAAGTTTAATGCTTAGTTAAGGCAAGAAACCCCTACTTCTTCAAAATATTTTATTGCTACATTTTTGGATGTTCTTTGTTACTTTGAAAAGATGTATTGTGGTGTTGTTTTGAAAGCTATTACATGGTCAAATATAAATTTTGAAAATTAAAATGAACCCTTCAGAGAGCCTGTAAAATGTTTTTAAAATGCTGTGTAGGGGATTCTCTTTGCTGAGGTTTTGGCATTGTGGAGGCATATCTTAAATTGATTCAAAATTTCAAAATGTTCAAACTCTTTCAAAAGTTCAATCCTATTTTTTTTTCTGGCCAACTTTGGTTTGGAAAGTATGCACCTGATCTCAAAGCTCTTCTTTCCACCTCTTATTCTATAGAGATGAAAGACTTTAATGAAAATTTGTTCTGGTATTTACAACATTTGTCAATACATTTTAAAATTAAACATTAGATCTGGAAATAAGATTCACCCCCAATACTTTATCTGGGATATTTTAAAACTAGAAAAAGATTGGTAAAAGTTCCTTTCTTTATAGGCTTCGGGAACTGAATGAAAAAAAATGACGAATCACAACTTGTACAGAGATACTTCTCAGGAGTCACAGGGAATCTGTGTTGGAATTAATCTATATTGCAGACTTTTTAATCTGAAGTAGTTCCACATTATTCTTGTTGTACAGAGCAGCATCTAATGAGTGTCATCAGTAGAGTCCAGGGTGTAATGATGAAATTCCTGAAGCAGATGGGTAAAATAGGTCAATTGAACCAAGCTCTAAAAATGCTTATTTTTCTCCATTGTCTAAAAAAAAAAAGAGCCCAGGGTTACTCAGACTTAAATGTCTATGATGTCAACAATACTTGATACAATTGCTACTGCAGGTGTCTTTATGGGGTTCTAGGTGACCTGGACCATCACTAGTCTCTTGAAAACCTCGGTGTGCAAAATGCACTTTCTGCCTCTGCACTCCGTGGTTTCTTTAATATAAATAGTAGAAGTTACTGGAAATGAAACATACAGATTTAATTCCTACATAAGGTCATCTCATTCTCATTTTTAACCTCACATTGCCAAATACATTAGAGTTTTAGATTCAGCTCCTCAAAAGCAGTACAGTCCCTCTAAGAGGGAACCTTTAAGTGCTTACGTCTAAGTGTGTGGGCTGCTGAATGTGTAAGCAGGACTCATACTGCCTTACTTCATTAATTTGAAAATTAGCAGCCTAGCTTAGGTTATAATAATCAGAGAGACCTAGGTATTTACAGCGAGTGATTCATCCTGTCCTCAGAAAGGAGCCACCAATATATGGGATGAATCATGCGCTGGAAGTCCCTGTCTCTTTCTACTGATTACAGAGGGAACATAGCTAAGATTAGCTAACATATTTTAGACAACTAAAATGAAGGATAATGAACTGGAGCTTCTATTTTCCCATCTGGCAAATTGGGAGTACCAGAAATTTCATCTTCTTGAGGGTGATGTGAGAATAATGCTGTGGGAGATTCTCAGGACTATCTTTTAGGAAGCCAGAAGGTAACTTTACTCAGCTACAGGCAAGTAATATTGCTTCCACATTTCAACACTCGACAAGTTTAGATTTATCAGAACTTATCATCAGCTTATCATCAGTCACAGAGGAAACAGAAAGGAATCAGTGAAAGAAAATAACACCTCCCAAATGAAACTCGTGCACTGTTTTATATCCACCTTATGACTGCCCAGAGGTCAGTTTCCGTTACAAGATGGTGGGGGGTTTTTATTGTTTTGGCACCTTTACATGCTGATGATTTTTCTGTGTTGCGCCCACACCTTGTCAACAGACACTGCGTGACCACAGCTTGAGTCTCAAAGTGATGCATCTGTGACAAAGCTGTAATCAACTGTAACTTCTGAAAACCCTTTTTATCAGACTCATAGCTAGTAGCATGCCCTGAATAATCAGCTAGAAATCTCTGGTGTAGAGAACCTCGTGAATACCAACCAGTGAGTCCTACACGTGCTGATGTTTATTTTATATGATGCTGGGAGGTGTTCTTCTAGATTGGGATGAATCTAATCCCTGTAGAAGTCTATTGTAAAAATGCCATTGATTGACTAAGACCAGGACTTCAGCCCTTATTTCTTTTAAGTCAGGTGGAATTGGTAGACTTTAAGCATGAGATCAAGAAACTAAAGCTAAATTTTTAAGCCTGATATTTTTTCAGTTAGACTCTGAAACCAGTAACGAGAACTCTCAAGTGTTAATAATTATTCAATATTTTTATTTTGGTGACTTTTGTTTTGACAATAGCTCCAGTTGATTTGACTTTCAGATTGTGTCTGCTTGAATTTCAGGTACATTCTGTCATAAGATAAGGTGGGGGAAGGTCCAGCTGGAATGCCAAGTGAATATGTGAGCGATGATGCATTCAAGGAGAAGAGGAAAACAATACAATCCTTCATTTGCAGAGCTGCATCTCCTGTTGTGGCTCTTCTTGCATGTGAATTAGTGGGAAAGCCACAGACAATCTCATTATGAAAGATCAACTGTATGATGCTCTGTGTGTGCCTCTTTATTTAGAAGCACTGTTTTTTCAGGATGCGTCACAGATTGGGACGGTCTCACCTGCTGGCCCAGAGCCACTTTTGGGGAAGTGGTTCAAGTTCCCTGCCCGAGATTTTTTGAAGAAATCACAAATATCCATGGCAAGACATTTTTCTTCTTTTGATCCCTACATATTCTTTAAAATGAATCTTTAACAAGTAGAATTTAGTAACTTGCATATTTTCCTGATTCACAGTGCTATCTTATGTCAGTCAGCATACAGTAATTATCCAGATATACACATCTTGGCTCACAGTCAATATTTGTCACTCTTGTTTTGTGTTGTGCTGTACAGAACTGCCCAGTCTCTTTGGCGGTCTAAAAAAATATAGGTAATTGCACTATGTTGCTAAGGTTATAAAGAAATATGTATATGTCATAGAATCACTTATTTATAAAGCTATAGAATACTTAATGTCAGAAATGATCTCTTGAAGTCAGCTAGCCCAGTTCTCCAGTCAGAGCAAGACAAAGTCCAAGAACTCTATCTAACTTCAGAGCTAGATGAGGTGGCTCAGGGCTCTGTTCACAAGCACAAATTAAGTTGTTGATGTATGATAGACTGCATAATTTGATTTCCTCCATGTAAGGATTGAATGTGCAGAATTCTACATTTCATATTGGAAATTCTGTTCCACTGTATCTTGAAATGAATGGGAAATGTCTCGACTTTTCAGATGATAATGCAGAGATTATTATAGCTCTAATCCTGCTGAACACTTCTAGATCTGTGCCCAATTTAAGTATCAAAGTAGGAATAAAAAATTATTGTTTATCATCAAACCTTAAAGAACACCCCTCCCCCTTATAATTAATTCTCTGATATATTTTACCTTTAAGGTGTCCTTCAGAGAAACTGTACACAGGAGGCATATTGGTCAGAACCATTCCCACCATACACTGTTGCCTGTGGATTTGATGAAAGTTCCACTAAAGGGCCTGAGGATCAGGTGAGTTTTTATTTACTTCTTGTGGACATCTCCAGATCTCCCTTTTCTGTGTGTGCTGAGTAGTTAGATACTCCCACACATCTCAGCCCTGTCAGAATCCAGTAATTACTTGTCCTCATTGTTAAGCTCAAACTGTTTAGGTATATTTAGAGCCTCTTGACAAATTAGGCTTAATAAAAAGCAAGGGAGTTGCAGGTAGCAGTTTCCTCTCCATCCAGTGCCTGCTTTTAGTGTTAATGAGTAGACTCATGATTAGTTCACGTGTTCTGCCCAAGACTTTGGTTCTCTAACAAAGGAGATTTGAATCCTCAGCATGCACCCATCTCCCAAGGAAGTCCTACCAACATGACTGGGGGAAATTTTTCCGAGAAAATTCATTTGGATTCCTCCTGTTGATTTTTTTTTTTTTCCCAATTTTTCGTTGAGTCAGAGAAAAAGATTCCACAACTTAGTAACATACCCATCAATGCACACCTTTAGGAGGGAACTCTTGGATGCCGTTGAGTATTTGCAAACTTTCTTAGGTGTTCAGTGGAGTAGGAAATGAACCTTTATTTTTCTTAGCTGATGATCATAATTGGTACTCAATTAGGCTCCAGCAGCATGTCTTTTTGACCCACATCTTCGTATTATTTTAATTTACACGTTCCTCATCATTGATCTTGGCCCCCGGATATGAATGCCTCACACTTCATTGGTGGTGGTAGTGCCTCAGTGTTGAAGTTTACCTTGTGCCTGGAGGTTGTTGGTTAACAGAGACATGCTCACAGCCTCTGCCTTTGAGTTCTGACCTTTGCTAAGTGGGACAGTTCCAGCAAGAAGGAATAGGGGTGTCTCCATGCCCTCATATCCCAGCTGTGTTGGGCAAGGCTCATACACCTTGCCCAAATGCAAGATGGGGTACATCACTGCCTTCTCCCTCTATTGTAGTACTTTGTTAAAAGCAATGGACTCCCTCCAATATATGAAAGAAAAGACTAACTAATATAACTTGCTGTGAGTGTGCAGTCATGACTCAGAAGTAGAAAAAAAGGTCATTTGTTGCAAAGGAAGACACAGAAAGGTGAAGAGGGTTGCCATGACTGACACTCTGGGTGTTATCTGGAGTAAACCATTTGGTTCTCCAGGCATATGTGCTCAAGCACAGAAGTACCAGTTCAGGCATCTGAATCCTATGAAGACGTAATTGACTTCAGCCACTTGGCTGCATGAACTTAGAAACTCGAGTACAGCTGTAACAGGCAGTGTAGATATCTAAAGCTCAATTCCCCACCTGTGAAATAAGAATATTTGTACTTCTTTACACTGTGTGGAGGCTAGAAAGAGAAAAGCTTAAAAAACTTCTGGAAAGATGCTGGAAACCATGCAAACAGTTCGGAAGGGATGTTAAGACATATAAGGAGGCATGTATGGAGGACAATTGTCTAGCCCTGGGTCCAGCTGCTATGGCAGGGCTCTCACAGGGCTAAACCCTTACTTTCCAGGGTGGCTTTCTCCAAGCAGTCCCTGGATTGTGCTAAGCCAGGCATAGTTTGTAACTGGCCTAGGCTGAAATCAAGCAAGGGACTATATTTACTATTTAACATTACGGAAGATTTCAGAGCAGATCTCATGTCTGTGCTGCAGCTGTGTTTAGTCTGTTATTCTAGTCAAACCCACAAGGTCTGTAAGAGGAAGATAAGATTGATTGATGAGCTCTACTGCATTTTAAACATAGGGAAGTAAGTAAGAGGGATCCCACCTAAATTCTAAGAGAACCACTTGTTTTGTATTTTGTATCTACAGTGAGGACTTACGATGTTTCCAGCATGCAGTGTCATTTTTTTTTAAAGCTACTCTGCAAAACCAGATATAATGCATCAAAATACTTCACTGCTCAATTGAGGAACTTGTTTTCTAATTTTTACCACTGTTTTGAAAATGCTGTATAAAAATTAGAATTATTTCAGAAACACCAGGATGATTCCTAGGTTGTCAGGGTTGCGTGATTTATTTATGGATCTACTTGAAACTGCTAATTGATTGTCTCAACCTAGAATTGTTGTCTTTTGGATAAACAGAGTTTGGATCAATTAGAGAACAAACTGTCCATTGCAACTGCAGCAGGAAATTGGCTTGGATTCGGAGAATTTAGTTTCTTGAGTTTTTAAATAATGAAGTAATCTTGTAGTGAATCAGAATAGATGATACATAAAGCAATGTAAATATGCTTCATTTTTCTATAGGACATAGGATGTCTAAATGCAAACCAAACAAACAGTTTGTTCAAATAATTAAAGACTGTGAGGTTATATTCTTGACTTTAACATTCTTACCTCCACAATGTGGTGTGACTGTTTCACAGTGTTCCTGTTTCCTCACCTGCAAAATTAAAGTTTTATTTTTCTTTTGGCTATAGCTGTTTATGAAAATCAATACTTATCAAATCAAGTTCAGATATAAAGTGACAGATTCACCAATAACCCATCAGCACGTTTCAGTGTCTCAGAGTCTTTATGTACCTCTAGGAGAAAATTCAGTTACTTAACAAAGTTAACATTTTCCCGTCGAGCACGTTCAAAGGGGTCACTATTACAGATGAGCCTGTGGGCTGTGAAACTTGTCTTATGTGTAAGGTTAAGGAGGATTCAGAAGAAAAAAATGACGTGTTTGAGGTGGAGGGAAAAGCCTGAAGCAGATCTGAAGCACGTAAAGTGGTGATGGGACAGACTAGTAAGGGAAAATGTGTCTTAGTGAAATAAGTGCAGCAGCATGCATGCTGCATAACCACCAGCATTGGTCTGTGTTCTCTTTTTCTCATAGAAATCATATTATTCTGCATTTTGGCGTGTCTACACTGCTGGCTATGCAGCATCAGTGACTTCACTCATTACAGCTCTAATTGTCTTTGCTGCCTTCAGGTAAAAAAAAATGGTCTCTTTTTCAGGATGTCTTGAGACAGCCTCATCCTAAGTCAAACCCTCTGCCTTTTTTGTTTTGTGGGATTTTAAAGTTATTATTATTTTTAAATCCTTCTCAGACCATTGATGGCAATGGTTCCTTCTCTATTTATGTTGTAGCATGTCGCTGCAGATGCTAAAACAAGAGAGCTGGCTGGGCAGTCTGTCTTAGTCTCTTTAATGACATCGTACAGTGGAAACGCTCCAACCTGTTCTCACTATTAACATAAGATAAATATTCCTCCAGTACATAGCAGGATATAATCTGCAGAAACTGAGTGTCTCATGCCGCTGAACAAGCAGTAATTCATAAGTGTCCGTTCCCTCTGTGAAGGATGATTGCTTCCATAATTGGGAGCTATAGAAAGAGATTAAAGAAATATAAATATAATGTTTGATGATGTTGGATACTAGCAAATGGATCCTGGTTTTCAACCAGTGCACTTGGACAAAAGCCTTAAGCTTACTCTGCAATCAAGAGTGTAGAACACAGAAGCAGCTTCCTGACTGGAGTGGATTTGCAGTCTCAAAGGTCATATCACTTACAAAGACATCCAGGACCAAGAGGCTGATGTATCCAGACCTTGAAGGAGATTCCTTCAGCTCAAAGTCCAACCATGGGCATGGCCAAATGCAGTGTGGGACACGGCAGCTACATCTCTGGCAGCCATCCCACAACACACGACTGACACCTACTCAATATTCTGTTCTACTCTGGCCAGAAAGGGGCTGAAGAGTCTGTTTGCAAGCTTGTTCAACAAAAAGTGCTATTTAGAATAATAAAAAGGCATGATTGCAATACAGCCCAAGAGTCCCAGAGTTACTCTCTGCTTCTGGCAACTCCTTTAAATGTGTAGTGATTCAAAGACAATTATAGTAGCACTTTTATTATCTTAAACAGATAATAACTGCTCTGCTCCCTTTAGTCTAACTCCCTTTCAAATAGCGTCAGATCATTTATTTACTTTGGAAGGTGCCTGAAGTCACTGTGTATTCCTCTCTGAGTTTCGATGAGACCTTGAGAAGTTTCTCCTGAAGAACAATTTTTATTTTCTCTTTCCATGTCAGGAAATTCCACTGTACACGGAATTACATCCATATGCACCTGTTTGTCTCCTTTATCCTGAGAGCAATTGCTGTTTTCATCAAAGACGCTGTCTTGTTTGCAGATGAAACTATGGACCACTGCCTCATGTCAACGGTACTAAACTTCTCCTCTCCCTTATCCTTGATTTAACAGAGAATAAGAGAAGAGAACATGGAGATTTCTTAATCCCATTTCTCTTCAGTTTTCTAAAACTGAAATCTTTAAACAAACAATAAATAGGTAAAAAAAAATGGGGTTGGACTTGATGATCTCAGGGGTCCCCTCCAACCCCTAACATTCTATGATAATAGTACACAAACCCAAAGATCAAGTACTATGGCTACATTCAGCTTTGATGTATAAGGTAATGATCTAACGACTCTAATGAAGCTATAACAATTTCTATCAGTAAAGTATTTATAAGAAAGGGTCGTTTCACTTTCAGAACACTGAAGTAAAGTCAATTGAAATGATGGAATCTGAAACCTACTGAAATCTTGTAATTATTTCTTCATTCTTGTGTGGTAACACTGAAGTTTGCCTTTACTTGTAGAAAATACAGGCGCAATGGAGAGTAGATCTAAGAGCTTTTTCTTCCTCTGCATTTCCAGGTTGCTTGTAAAGCTGCTGTGGCATTCTTCCAGTTCAGTATTTTAGCCAACTTCTTCTGGCTTCTTATAGAAGGGATATACCTGCAAACACTGCTTTTGCTGACCTTTGTTTCGGACAAGAAGTATGTATGGTGGTTCATATTTACTGGCTGGGGTTAGTACTCTTTTTCTCTTTGTTGTTATTTAATATCTCCATTTACTTTCAGAAGCAGATAAAATATTTCTTCTGAGACAAAAAGTGCCTATCAAAGGTGTCACCTCTCTGATGAAAGTTGCGCATTCATCCAGTACTACTGCATCAAAACCATACCATTATTATGTCTTCTCATCTTGTTACATATTTAACTGTTCAAAACTTTGAAGAAGAGGATAGGATGGATTACTAGAAGCACTACAATAAGTCTACTTGAAAGACTGAAGCACTGATCTTTATGATTGGAAGTCATTTCATGCAACTACTGTAATTTAAAAGTTAGCCATCTAATCTAAACTATCTCTCCAGGTTTCTCCTGCAGTCAGTAGAGTGAGGTATGCATGCCGTGGTGGTGATAAAATCCCGTCCTCAAGAAGATGAGTAATGTGGCTGCATAACATCCTGGAAACATGTTGCCTTCCTCCACTGACTAAAGAAGTTTGGGTGACTAACTTTAAGTTGACGTTTTTCTTTTAGTAAGCAGAATTACACAGATTAATCTTAAATCGGGTGAGTTGAGGTCCAGGAATCAATCAATCCTATTTTTTCTCAGAGACCTTCTGGCTTTAAGGAATGTTTTGAGTTTATAAAACAGGTAAAATTATCTCTGATTGTCAGAATATGTGCACATAATACATAAAATTTTGTTCACTGCAGACAATTCTTTATTGTGACTCTCAGATATTCTTGTACTTCACCTTGGCTATTCTAAAATAGAGGAACTGAAACTGAGTGGCTACATTGATCCTTTTGACTTAGGAGTGAAATCCAAGTCCTCCTGAAGTAAATAGTAATTTAACTTTCATCTACAGAGTTTCAGACTTAAAAAATGTAATTAAATTTTTAAAATCTGAATTTTACAAAGAGGATGTTGATTTGGAGCTATTCCAATCATGATTGCCCAAAACTAATTGCCCTTAGATGTTGATTAATCCTATCTAACTTGATATAACAAAGGCAACAACTCAATAATGTAGTAATCCTCATCTCCTTCTATAATAAATGGTAAGTGAGAGACATCTCAGGGGCAACTCAGATGACACGGTTGTAAATATTTCTCTTCATTAGTTAAAAAGACAATTTGAACTGAATATGATCCCAGCTTAAAAGCCTTGAACAAAGGTCTAAAATCAGTAAGGAGAACTTCTAGGCCTTTCCTATAGATCTCAAGTGATACTTAGAAGGATATTACCTACATTTCAATAGATTTATCAGTGAAAATGTCAACTGCTGCAGATTAGAATCCCTTTTGTGGCAGCTTTGAAAGTCACTTAGTCTTTGGAAATTCAGTTCCACAGAAGAAGAGCAAAAGCAATTGCTAATTTATAGGCCTGCTTGAGGAAAAGAAAGGAAATAACTATTCAGTCATAAATGTAGGAGGATAAGCAGCAATAAAGTGAGGCTAGAAATCACCAGTTCCTGAATTTAGCTAAATTTTCATTGAATCTCACCAACAGATGAGAGTAGAGTGATTAGTAAAGGCTCCTCAGGACAAAAATGGGAACTCTTCCAGCTAGTGTATAAAGAGTTGCATGCTGGCCACAATTCACAAGATGAAAGAGCTCTAGCTAAATAAGCGATTCCTCCAACTTCACAAGTGCTCACAATTCATATACAAACCTTCAAGTAATTCTTAGCTATTAGTTTTGAAAACATAGTTTCACAGCATCCCTTGTTCTCCTTTGTTTCGATCTCATACTCCTGCCTTTTTTCTTTTTTCTGAACTGCAAGTTAAGTTCTGACAAAAAGTTATTTAAAATTGTCTGACCCATTGTTTGATCTTTAATTTACATCCAATCTACTTCACTGTGAACTTCTTTGAAATGAAGTTCCCATGGGACCTGGTATTCAACACAATTATATTATGTTCCTTGTTGATTTGTCCAGGAGCTCCAACTGCTGTGATGTTTGCTTGGGTCCTCACAAGAATCCATCAACAAAATACTGGGTAAGTCAGAGCTTGGATAAGGAAGCCAAGGATATCCTATTTTATATTGTATTTTGATGTTTATAGTGGAGAAAAAAATAGATATAAGAAACAGAAAACAACAGCAACAACAAAATTTCCAAAGTTGTGCCTCTAACATTCACACTTCAAATGCAAGTAAGTGAGAAAATAGTTTCGAGTGTTCTGATTTTGATGTGTGTATATGGAGCAGTAAAACCTGGAAATATCATACCAAGTATTGAAATTTAATTTGGTTTCCTAACACCCAGTCCTTGAAAGAATTATGTTTGAAGAAAACCACTTCTTTACAAAACCAGCCATAAATTACTAACTCTAATGTCTTCAAAAAAGTACCTCTGAACAAACACAGTATGTCCTGATAAGTAGATATTTTTTTCATTTCCATTCAGTTCTTTGATTTTTTTTATTTTATTATTTTTATTTTTTATCTTTCAATGAGAGAGCCAGGTATAAAGCAAATGATTGTTTACTACAAGCTGCCCTAAAGGCCTTCAGGTCATTTCATATGGATGATCAGTTGGAAAAGATAGTATTTTACACCTACCTACTCAGGACTCAGATTAGTGATGTAGAAGCAGTAAGTTCTATGGTCCACTATATTTGACATCTTTGGCACATCCTATTTTCCTTTCTTCATATTACTGGAGCATATCTGCAGAAGAAGTTGTCCACTGTAATATTTCGTAAGTGGACATGGTCTACCTTTCCCCCTTATGTGTTTCCTTTTTGTAAACAGCAAAAGTGCAAGGAAGATTACACTTTTCCTTCTTTCTCACTGCTCCTTTCCAAAGAATTGCTAGGTCTGTCTGCTGGATCTATAGCAGAAGAATCTGACACAAGATACTCCAGTTACAGAGATAGTTCAGAGAAAAGTGGAGAGCAAGAATAAGAGTTCTGACAAGTTCCCACAGGCTTAAAGAGAGGGCTGAAACATGTCTGATCTTTGAGTGCTCCTCCAGCAAAGTGCCTACCTGCTCAGTTTACTGCCCTGATGTAGTTTGGACGTCCACCTTAAGATGAGATTAATTGTATCCTGCTATATTGATCTCCTTTGACTGCAAAGCAAATGTATCTGAACAGATCTGATGAAGGCATCTACGCAGTCAGATGAATCTCATTGCAGATCCTTCATTTGGTTGCTCTTCTAATATTAGATATATAAACAATCATATCAGAACCACTCATCTTTTACCTAACAGGTAAAATGGGAACCGAAGTTCTTCAGACACAGCTGGTCTGACCTCACATTGCAATCATACACCTTACACTTACACTGGGATAAGCCACTGTCTGTAAGTTTTATCACTATATAGTCAAACATCCTGTGTCACAAAACTGGAAGGGAAAATACAGGAAGAGGGAGCTTGATATAACCTAATATGTATGGAACTTCAGTGGAGGGAGTTAAATTGGTCTGTTACTGATGTTTAATAGGGTAGTTTTAGATTGGAAATTAGGAAGAAGTTCTTCACTCTGAGGGTGGTCAGGCACTAGAACAGGTTGCTCAAGGAAGCTGTGGATGCTCCACCCCTGGGTATGTACAAGACTATGTTGGATGGAGCTTTGAGCAACATGGTCTAGTGGGAGGTGTCCCTGCCCATGGCCAGGGGAGTTGGAACTAGATGATCTTTAAGCTCCCTTGCAACCCAAACCATTCTATGATTCTATGAAATACATGTAAAGCCTCAAAACAGAGACCAAAAGCCCATTCTGTCCTCTCCCTTCAGGGTACCTTTACTAGAGCTCTAGATTTTTCTTACCTATTTCCTCAGGACCCCAAAGTCATTATATTCATGGATGCACAGTAGTTTAGTCACTTTTTCAACAGAAGAGTAGGAAAGAAGCCTGAAAATAGAAATGTGCTTTTCTTGATTTTGCTTTGTCTCTTCAACCTTTGCCTCTGCTGAATGAACTTCCTTTAGATCGAGCTGCATAGAAACTTTTAACGAGGTATCAGAGTGCCAGTACTTGAGAGGGCTTTAAATGGTGATTTAAAACTTAGTGTCCATCACTTTCCTCCTCTGTGGCAGAAATACTTTCATGTGTTGTGGAAAGCTTACATGGGACAGATAACACAACTGGTTTTGTTCGCTGTTTCAGATGTTGGGATGACGACGAAAATGGAGTGGTGTTATGGATCATCAAAGGCCCCATTCTACTAACTGTATTAGTATGTTTTTTCATTTTGTCTTGAGTATCTTTTGAAATGTGAAAGCTAAGTTAGCGTCTCAGTAAGCTGGGGAACAAGCAATAGAACACGCTATGGTATGGAAATTCAAATACGTGGTTAAAATAGCTGGAAATCATTGTGTAGTATGTAGTTTTCTTGGGCTTTTCCCACCAGAACATCCTAAATCACAACCTAAATTTTAAATACTGTATTTTCTAGAGTCATGCTAGGGCATAATGGAACCACCTTGACATTTGCATTCCACATACTCCAGTGGCACCTGTGTCTCTGTAAGTCATTTCTGAAGAAAGGCAGACCATGCTGGCAATATTCTTAGATAATATGAAGCTGGTTTAATACAAGAAATACCTATAGATCATTGTATCTGGTATATTTTTAAAATGAGCTCTCAGGGTGTAAACTTAAGACAGAAAGATCTCCCTTATGCACACATTTATTCCATCCGAATTCAGGGGCAGTATGTCATTTAGGTCTGCATCTGTTACAACCCCTGTCATAAGCAATGAAAGGAACAGAAGGGACTATTTAGACCATATAAGATGAGCTAGGTGCTGACAACAAATACAAGGAGTTAATATCAGACATAAATCAATATTGAGATTTGTAGGTTTATATCCATTCAACATAACTTTCAGCATATCTTTACGTATAACTATATATTGGTGGGAAAAATGAATATGAGTTCTAATGCTATTGATTTGATCTGAGAGCAGATCTGCACTTCTTTATAACAGTGCAATTCCTATGACTGGGAATTTTTAGTTAATTTTTATCAACTGAAAATATGTCCTGATTTGTAGCAAGTTTACAGATTTGTGTCCTGTCTTTTTCAGATTAACTTTATTATATTTATTAATGTGATCAGAATTCTAGTCCATAAATTGAAATCTCAAGAGGGAGGAGGGAGCCATTCAAGCCACTTTTTGTAAGTATTTCTGGGTCTTTTGATATTGTCCTGTTCTAGTTGCTATAAGAAACGTTTTATGGGCAGGAGTACAAAATGTTCTGCTCTTTACCAACAGAAAGAGAAATCCCCAGAAGAAATATCAATGTAAACTTCCATTTTCATCCCAAATATCACATCTCTCTTTTTCTTCAGGGAGAGAAGGGTGGGTGGATATGTTGGGGACAATGAGAGAAGTAAAATATGAAGTATTACAACTCCAGAACAACTCAGCTTGAACGAATGAACACTAAAAATCAAATAATGCATCCACCTTGCTTCCAGTCCTTTCCAGACAAATAGCCTCATAGAGAAAAATGCAGACAACTTCCTTTAAATCATAGAATCATAGAATGGCATAGGTTGGAAGGGACCCTAGATATCATCCAGTCCAACCTCCCTGCCATGGGCAGGGACGCCTCTCAACTAGACTAGGTTGCTCAAGGCCTCATCCAACCTGGCCTTAAACACCTCCAGGGAGGGGACATCCACAGCCTCTCCAGACAATCTATTCCAGAGTCTCACCATCCTGGTACTGAAGAACTTCTTCCTAAGATCTAGTCTAAACCTACTCTCCTTCGATTTAAAACCACTTCCCCTTGTCCTGTCACCAGACACTCCTGTGAAAAGTCCCTCTCCAGCCTTCCTGTAGGTTCCCTTCAGGTATCGGAAGGCAGTTATGAGGTCCCACCGGACTCCTCCTTCTCCACCCTGAACAACCCCAGTGTCCTTAGCCTATCCTCATACCGGAGATGCTCCAGCCCTGGGATCATCTTTGTAGTCCTCCTCTGGACTTGTTCCAACAGATCTATGTCCCTTTTATGGTAGGGACACCAGAACTGGATGCACTATTCAAGGTAGGGTCTCACAAGAGCAGAGTAACGGGGCAGAATCACCTCCCTTGATCTGCTGGCCACACTCCTCCTGATGCATCCCAGGATACAGTTGGCCCTCTTGCCAGTCCTTAGAAGTAACATGACGCTGATGTTCTGGTAACAGAACCTAATCTTCCCCTTCACAATCAAGGGAGATCTCATTGATGTGGTCAATGGAGTCTAGTGAGATGTTTATTTCATCCTAAGATATGTAGATACGGATACAGCATAGACCTGTGCCCTTGTGGAGTGAGCTGACTGCCAAGAAGAATGCCCTAGGATGTCACCAATAGCTCTCGCACCACTCCTTAAACAACTAAATGAAGTCCTATGGACAGTGGTGATTAGATCTCCACTGACACTTTTGGAAGTTGAGATACATCTATGGGGGATACTGACATCTGATTGAGATCAGGCTCAGGAGAGTAGATCAAAGTACTTAGTTTGATGGTCCTGTTTTTGCATGTATAGGAGGGAGAAGAACCCTTAAAGGTCAATCCAGAAAACTTTCATGATGGTTTGTTCATCTTTGTTCACCAGGCATTGCCAGTGGGAGTGCTGGAAAGTAATCTTTCCATAACTTTGTTGCATGTGGTTGTTTCCATTAGGGAGCTGTCCTCGGTATTGAAGTTTTTTTCCTACATATAATTGCTATCACGAATTCCATATTTTTCACAACACATTGTTCTTTAATTCTTGCTTTGCCAGGAGACTTGCTAAATCCACGTTACTCTTAATCCCCCTCTTTGGAGTGCACTATGTCGTGTTTGCATTTTTCCCAGAAACCACTGGTCTGGAAGCTCGCCTTTATATTGAGCTGGGCTTGGGTTCTTTTCAGGTAAGCTGGACAAAACGCTTATCATTCCTAAGAGGTTTGGTCTGAAGCACCACGCTCTCAGGAGTTTTATATTTTAGGCTGGTTATTAGACCGGGTGTTAATGATGTGTCTAAATTCAACACACACATTCCATCTTACTCCTTTCCAAGCTCTTTTTGTTGTTTGTTCCCTTATCTGATTACTTTAAATCTCATACTGTTTTTGAGTTCTGACTCAGACTTCATATAAATAATCACAAAAAATACACTATCTCCCTTTGTTGAATAACAATGACAAAGTGCCATGAAGATCATTCTATGGATTAAGGTGAACTGATTGAAACTAATTCCACATATAATAAAGGTGATGATAAGAGGAATGAAAAAATAAGGATGATATATAGCAACCTGTTCTTCCCTTGCCCTTTAGCAGTAGTGAATCCATCATGTTAGTATTTCTCTGTTTCTTTTATTTTGCCATACCACTCTTCAGAGCAATATCTTGGATTTCAGAACCCCAGGGCCTGAGTATGGTACTCTGTGTAATAAACAGCTGAGGTCTTCTTCCTTCCTCTCTCCCTTGTGTCCAGTAATGTCTTGTCCACATTGACGTGCTCTTCCGTGCTTACCTCTCAACCATAGCCAGACCCTGTTTGGGAAAATACTTACTGGCCCAAAAGCTCTTATTATGGACTGTGGTGACATTTTAACAACACAGAGAAGAAAAGACCAGTCTTCAGGGATGTGCCTTGTTCCGTTTACTAACTGATGTATTCTAGCACTGATCAGTGTTTGCCTGTGCCAGCACAGTTTCTGAAACGGCTTGGCTCCCAGCTCGCTAACAACCCCCCACAACAATGTCTGTCTGTAGTTCTGGGTGAATATAAAGCCAAGACCTTTCCCAATAGGTTGTTGATGGAACACAGCGATCCACATGTGAGTGAAAGAAGATAGTCTAGTGGTGAAGATGCAAAACAAGAGCAAGTCCTTACTTATTTAATTCAGTACTGTAAATGTAGACTAGAACAGAACAGAGGTTCCTGCTACCTTACCTGAGGGAGAACGTCTTTGTAGGATACAGTAAACAGTAAGTTAGATCTTAGTGTCTCCATACAAGGGCAATAATATACCTATAGTGTTGCTAGTCGATTGGGAATTTAATCCTGTTATTAAAAGTCCATAAATAGTGCCACATCACCTAAATTCCAATGGAACAATGGAAAATATGTATTTTCGGTTGTCTTACTGAAATTCTGAACAAAACCTGGTGCCTTTCTCTGATTCTATGCTGCAAATCCTGATGGTTGGCTTTTTTCTCCCTACTCTCCCTCTCCTAGGGTTTTGTGGTTGCTCTTCTATATTGCTTCTCAAATGCAGAGGTGAGTAGCAAGTACATAAGATTATTAAAACCTTTTAAACTCATGGGCCTCTCTCGTTTTTCATTTCTTTTCCAATTTCCAGAGCAGATCTGTGCTTTGATCTGCTCCTGAAAGCATGAAATACCTAAGTCTTTTTTTCCCTCTGTACCTTTGCTGCCTTTGTTTGTATTCATATAGTTCTGACAGAAGGACACAAAATAAGCAGTGACCCTTTACAAATGGTTGGTGACTTTCCTGTCAAGGGGCTTTTTTTCTGCTTTATGTCTGAGAGCTATCATAACGATGTCTCAATGGAAAGCTTGCAACACGCCTTAATTTCTTTAGGTTTACTTTCTGCTGCTGAGTTTCTTTCCCTTTTTTCCCTTTTCCCTTTCCCTGGGCAGCCTGTGCATTTTAAGTAGTTTTTTCTTCAAATACTTCAAATACAAATTTCCTGCTTTTGTAACATTGTTAGATTTTGGATAAATTCCCTGTAGTACATTTCAGAGGGCCTATCGTTTTAAAACCTAACTACATTTGCTTGCACTTTCCCTAAAGAAGCAGAGTGAATCAAAAGCCATGAGGAAGTTTAAAACCACATCTCATCCTCAGAAAAGTGTGTAGATGAGATGAGAAGAATGACCCACTAATAGTGCCTCAGTCTCCTCGCTAGCTTAGATTGGGCACTTCTCATAGGGATGGCTAAATGTAGGTGAAATTAATCCTACCCAAGGATGAATAATGCCTAAAATATGTTTGTTACTTAGGGAGACAACTTATAATGGCATTCTAGTGGTGTTCTGAGAGCGTGCCTTCAAGACTAATTGTAATTACAGAACGTCCTACTTCCCACCTGCCTCCTGTCTGCATAGACTCATTGCCAACAGCCTTTAAATAGCTTGTATATTATATCTCATGACACACAGGTTTACTACGTGGTAAAACAGGGACAATCAGAGAGTGATCTCTAGCCCCAAGATTAAGTGGTATGGGTTGGCTTGTGTCCATTCTGTTTAGGAAAAACTGCTTCTGGAGCAGATTTGGCCCTCCTTATAACGTGGCAGTGCATTTGTTATGGTTCTCTGCAATCATAAAAAAATAATCATTATTTTCTATGTGTGTTTAACTTGGTTTAAATATCTGAGCCTTGAGCTTGCTGGGCTAGTACTGAAGTACTGCGTTGGTGGAAGCAGTCCTTCATCTATTAGAGTTTTGAAAGCTCCAGAGGGCTTTTTCAGCACTAATGACAGACACAGAAGATAGCACCTTGTGGTTAGATGCATTTGATGTATCTTCTTAGTTTAGGATGACATTTGTCAGTCACTTTGTAGACATTCAGGAGAAGCAGATAGAGATGAAGCTGAAGCTGAGCAGAAGTAACAGGACACAGTAAGCAATTAATCCACAGGAGCATCATGCTCATGTGCATGATGGCAAGGACTGGGTGTTTCCTGCACCTACTACAGCTTTGAGCTGCTCTGTGTAGAGCAATAGGACCTATAATAAACAAATAAACTGCAATAAAAAACTTCCCTGTCATCCTCTGAATTTTTGAAATCAAGTCTACTGTGGGGGGTTTTTTCAAGGTGAATATGTATATAGTTTAAGTTCTAAAAACATGTCAAGGCTTAATCCTGACATATTTGGGTGTCTTTGTGCATCTGGGCTAAATAGCCAGGCAGATGTTTTGGCATATTTTACCTCCAATGCTAACAAAGTCTTAATTTTCTGATTCTTTGTTTTTAAATTCCTTTTCTACAGGTTCAAAGTGAACTGAAGAAGCAACTGTGCAAATGGCAGTATCAAGAATACCTGAACTTCATACACAAACACAGGACTTTGTCCCGAGAAAACAGTCCAGTCAACTACGTCACTCAATTATCACTGCTTGAAAAGATCAGTCCGAAGAGGAAAACATCTCTGTACCAGAACGGTGTAACTTCTGTCTGAGCTTTTCCAGCACAGTGAGTTGCTGTGACTTTGTAACATACTCCCTAAGAGATGGCCAGCTTGGATCCTTTATGGCTTTCTGTAGTGTCAAGAGTCTTCTGTGAATTTATTGTCCTGAATGTGAGCTGCTTTTCTCACCTGGTACAGATCAGTATCAAAACCCTCATTCTCTACCTCCTTAAGCATACAAAATCCACTGGTTTTTTTATGAAAAGCCAGACCCTGAGCTAGTGTGAATCAACAGGTTAGCACTCAAAAAAAAAAAAAAAGAGGAACAACTCCTCCTTGGACCAGCATGTTTGTCACATCTTTGTTAGTGTTTCCTGAAATTTCCAGTTTTCAAGAGTTCTATTCCTAATCTTCATTTGAAACAATTATGTGGTGGCAAAGGTCTGCTATAATGCTTGGTGATGTTTTACTAGTTGTTTTGAGACAACTTGAGCCAACTTCATGGGAATTACACTGAGAAACTTGTTAAGCACCTACCTATGGAGTAGCAACCTCCTTTGAAAGGAATTTCAAGGTGTCTCAAGAGACACAAAAATAACAAGTTATATTATCTCCTTGGGTGTTTTTCTTCCATACCTGTTGAACAGAGGACACTAGGCCCTTTCTTGTCCATGAGAAAATACAGAGTAGCTGAACAATGGGCAGATTGTGTGTATGAGGGAAGAACATAGCACAAACCCAACGCAGTATGCCAGCTGGACTACCTTCAGCTCAAAATAATTTACAGACCTAGCCTTAGTGTCCAGATTCTGGTCCTCATGGTCTGGAACAGACCTTCTGCCACTATAACCTTGAAGATATGCTGGATCCATCAATTAAATACACAGACTGTGATTTTGTGCTCTTTTGGGGACCTCCCTTTTAGGACTAATCTGCTGTGATTGCTGTGATTATCTCAGTCTTGTCATTTCTCAGCTCATTATTACTTCACTCCATGTATCTGGGATCAGAATTATCAACACAGTAGTGTGGTCTAGTGAAGCAAAATATGGTCTACTAAAACAAAGTGAACTGATGTTGTGCTCGCATCACTTCTTCAGATGGCTTTCCTCTTTCTTCAGGACTGAGTTGGACTCTACCTCAAACTCGCCAAAAGAAAGGGCACGCAAGATACCCTGGATACAGCTACGGTTTCTTTCAAGATAGAACCATTCCCAGGAAAACCTGCATTCAAACTTGAAAGCACTGCTAGAGACCATGGCCACTGAAGTACATGCTGGCTTTCTCCGAACTGCAGTATCAGTTTAGCTTTAGAAAGTAGTGCTCCACTCCCTCATTTTGCTCTATTCTTCATTCATTACTTAGGCCAGAAGACATTTGACTTCGTGGAAACCCTTTTATTGATTTTAGGTGCTTCATCTCTAGTTCCATTCATAGACCAGAGATTAATCATCCAGATTTCTATAAATGAATCAGATCCATCCTTTATTAGTTAGGAATTTAACCCATCTGTCCCAATGAATCCTCTATATGGTGACACTTTGTCCATTCTGACCTCCTTATCAATTTTCCTTGTAAAAGTAAATTTTGCTGTTGTGTTAAGTTTATTGTCTATCATAGTGATGTGAACACATTTGTATGACGTGCATCTATAAAATGCAAGTGATAATTACACTTGTTGAGAGTTTGTAAATTTTAATCATGTTGGTTTGGATATTCCATTTGAGACTTCATAAAAAAAGGAGGGTCTTATAATCATATTTACTATCAATACAGTTTGGATGGCACATCTGAGGATATGATGGTGTGTGTAGGAGTAGGGAATGCTTCAGGGATATATTGCTTCTCAGTAGGCTTGCGTAGGCAGCAGAGGGATTGTCCCCAGCTGTGTCTAGCAGTGTTGTGTGGTCTGCATGGAGGCACTGCCATCTCGTGGTGCTCAGTGTGTGCTGGGCGTGCTGCTGGCTTGCCTGGATATGTGCAGTTCAGAAAGCTAGGCAGTCCTCCACAACGTTGCCCCCAGCTCACAGTCAGTATGAACCTGAGATATGCTCTCTCCAGAGTGAGATTTAAACGATTACCAAAGGACCCCAGCACTATGCACAAAGGGAAGTGATTCTCCCTCTCTGTCCCGCTCTTGTGAGACCCCACATGGAGTACTGTGTTCAGCTCTGGGGCCCCCAGCGTAAGAAAGACATGAACCAGCTTGAGCAGGTCCAGAGGAGGACCATGAAGATAGTCAGGCACCTTCCCTATGAGGACAAGCTGAAACAGTTGGGGTTGTTCAGCCTGGAGAAGAGAAGGCTCTGCGGAGACCTTGTAGCAGCCTTCTAGTACTTTAAGGGGGCCTACAGGAAAGATGGGGAGGGACGTTTTAACACGGAGTGTAGTGACAGGATGAGGGGTAACAGTTTTAAACAGAAAGAGGGTAGATTTAGATTAGCTATGAAGAAGAAATTCTTTACTGTGAGGATGGTGAGACCCTGGCACAGGATGCCCAGAGAAGCTGTGTATGGCCCCTCCCTGGAATTGTTCAAGGCTTTGAGCAACCCGGTCTAGTGGGAGGTGTCCCTGCCATGGCAGGGGGGTTTGAACTAGATGATCTTTGAGGTCCCTTCCAACCCAAACCATTCTACGATTCTGTATCAGTTAGGAAAAGCTCCTTTCTCTTCCTCTAATCCCCTGGCATCTTTTAAAATTTTAAGTTTTCAAATATTCTCTTTAAATCCATTTAAAAACTACATGACAACCTGGAAAGAGTAAAAACAACCATTTCAGCTGTTTTTCTTGGTGTAACAGCAAAGGTTGTGCAGTGAAATTTCTCACCAAGAGTAGATTTTTAACTCTTAGAGCGTCAGCATTTTTTCTGCAGAAAGCTCAGTTTTGTGGACTCCAGATTAAAAGAAATCCCTCCAGGAAGCCACTTTGTCTGCTTTGCCAATGCTGAACTTGTCAAGGTTGCCTGGTTTTTCAGAGCAGTGATTTTCAGAGCAGTGCAGAGGGATGGTGCAGTGTGCCAAACACCTTCCTCATACAACTCCACTGATGGATGGTGAAGGAAGAGTGTGAGTGGCCCACTAACGGCAAAGACTTCACACCTGGTTGGTCCAGGACTGACTTTGCCCAGCAGAATCCAGGGACTCCTTCCCATGAGGAAGGAAGCTGACCCTTTCAGCCCAAAAAACCTCCATCCTGCTGCTTCAGGAAAAAAAAACACTACCCTGTGACTTCACAGACAAAAGTTCTCTTTGGTGCAATTTCATACCAGAACAGACTTATACAAAATGATAATACATTTATTGTGTCATCTACAGCAGTATACATGTTAAAAACAATTTCTCAGAACACAAAAAAGGTTAGAAAGCAGCAATTGATATCTGTGTTTCCACCTCATAACAAAGCTGAGTAACCCCAGATCCCATTACCAATTAAACCAATTTTGACCAAAAAAGGTCAGTATTAGACCCAACAGGCCAGTAAGTTTGTACCTTGACACAGTCAAAAGCCAAAATACAGCTTTCCATCCAAGAACTTGGTACTTCTCTTCTCAGAGCTATAGCGTGTTGCATTGGCACTAAATTGACAAGAAGAAGGGAAAGAGAATGAACACACCAAATATTTTTTTTTACAGATAATACTGGTACACAAAGGCCTCTTGAGACTTCTCTGCAAGCACAAAGTCCATTGGAAAAGGTATATCCAGAAGCCGAAGTAATTTCAGACACTGAAGAGTGTCATATCACACAGTGTCATATCACACAGTAATTCTTTACATGGATGAATTCCCCAAAAGAAAGCCAATGGGAAATTGCAGTTTTAATCATAAGAAGGTGCAAGACCACGAGGTTCAAAACATTGTTCAAGCTCTGCTGGTGTGTTTTCATACACAAAGTACAATGTGTATTTAGCTGAACGGAGCTCTTTAGTACAGATACACACAGAGCTTAACGTCAGAGCATCATTAACTACAACTGCATACTCCAGATCTTCCTGTTACTCTTAAATGCAATTCTGAACTGGCTGCATGTGTCTGACTGCTAAAAGCAGAGGGCAAAGTCCAAGCTTTCATTAGGATTGGCAGATGATGTACCATGTTGATTCTGGACACAGAAGTGCTGATCATATGGACACAATCTGACAGAGAGAACAAGACTTCCTGAAAACTACCCTTGATGAGAGCTACTAAGCCTTTATCAGGCGTGCACTTCCCCCAAATCTGGTTGGTAATACTCAACAGTAGCCACCTCCAAGACTTTCAAGACCATTATTTCTCAGCACGCACAAAACAGAACAATAGTGCCTGGGTAAAGGTGCCAGGGGAAAAGTCATCTACGTGTAGGTTTCCACAGCGTCAACATCTGTCTCCAATCTGGTCAGCTAGACCTCCTGATGGAAAGATTTAGATACTTGCAAAGTGTGAATTACCTCACCCTTGAGTAGACATCAAAAAAATATTTGATGCTTGTACTCTAAAATTGCTCATTTCTCTCCTGTGATCTCAAAGACAAAGTGGAGAAACTAGATCAAAAGAAGTTATCGTCACTATTGATGTCTAAAGTTAAGTGGTGTGGATATCTTCTTACCTGCCTACTTAGTGACACAGGATCTTTTCCAGGACTTAGCTGATGAGCCAGAAAGCCTAATGGAGAAAGTGCTGGATGTTGAAAGGGACACATATTTATTATAGCCCTTGGTATATAAGAAAGAAAATCAGGCAAAAGCAGATATTTAGTTGTATCTTTGCATCATGTACATCTCTACGGTTGTAGACTCAGGAGTCCAACAGACACTACCTTCACATCGGTATTAAACTCTAGCCATCTAGGTTTGGAGCTGAATCTCATCTAGTAAGTTTATCTCAGCTTCCTAGACATTCACACAGGGCTAATATATATGACATAGGAATTGTAGGAGACACTGATCTTGTCTGGTAACTGGAAGCCAGGCAGAATCTTATGTGTCCAATATATCCTACGCTGCCTGTTCCTATTACCTTGTCTTGCATCCCTTTAGACCTTCCATGCTATAATAGCTCTTATGAGGTCATATAGCAGATGATTTTAAGCCTCCTACATCTCCCTGGAAGCCTTGCCCACATGAGAAAATCTTAGAAGAAAAAAATAAAGACTTACTATTATGAAATCACATCATCAAGGAGGAAAAGCTTAATTTGTTGAACTTTCTAGGTACAGCCACTGAATGTGGAAACAATGAGGATTACCTTTGACATTTGGATCCTGCACTTAGTCAGGCAAGAAGGCTTCACAGGTGCTGTGAAAACATATTTCTTGCATGCTTTAATAGATGTTGAGGACAAAGAAGGGTAAATACAGTAGGTTCATCCAGTAGCTGTTCTACCTATATGTTCTCAAACCAACCACTCGCTGTGAAAAGGCTACAAAGAGACCTGATTACATTGCTCTTTCATCCTGGTTCTTCTGCAATATTGGGATAGAAATACTCCTTGTGACTACAGCTGGCTAACAGTGATCATGCTTTCCTCACCATCATTATCTGTCAAAGTGGATGTTGGATGGAGGCATTGAGAGGGTTCGTCAAAGGCTGGATGATGCTGTGTGGAGAAAGCTGAAAAACCAGAGTCATCTAGGTTTTCCTGGGAAACCAGCTTGCAGTAACTCATCCTCAACTGTTTGCACCTGTACTTTCCAACCTTTTTTTGATTGGTGAGAGCCTTCACATAACTGCAGATAAGAAAAGAGCCCTTCAGAAGCCTTACAAGTGTATATTGCTATGCACAAAGCATGAACTTACTTTCCATAATCATCTTCCATGGACACTTCAGAAACTGTCTATGGGCTCTGAAGTCTCCACAGACCACAGGCTGAAAATCTCTGCCATAAGCAATTGTTTTTGAAACACTATTGAAAAGTGACTTCAAATAACAAGGCCAATAAAGCAAACAAAACAAATGGGGTTTTGCGTTTCTTTTCTTGCTGCTGTTTATTAAAATCACTTTTTTTTTCCTATACCCTCTGAAATTTTTATATTTAATTTCTGGCTGGGCTGGGCTGGGTTAGGTCTCTGCATAGTTCACAGGCCAGGTTTAGTAGGGATTTAGTAGCAGTGTCAGGCACATGAGCACTGAAACCTCACAGGCTGATACAATCAGCATATTTTTGCCCATTTGCATGTTGATTTCCTGCATTATGTTGACTGAATAAATTTTTTTGGTTTTGTTTTTTTGTTGTGTTTTTTTGTTGTTTTTTTTTTTTTTTTTTTACTGTGTGCTTGGCATTTTGCTCCCGTTAATTTTCTTGCTGTTCTCAGTGGATTTGCCTATGTCTGTATCTGCCCTTTGCGTTGTTTTTCCTGCTCAAATTGAGATTAGAGCTGAAAAAAATGGAGCTTAATAGCATGATTATGTTTTTAGGCTTATCTTTCAACTGCATGATCAAAGATAAACTCTAGGCTTTATGTGAAACAAAGCTGTTCATATTTCAGGAAGGGTGAAAGGAACTGGAGGCAAGACTAGTATGACAAGGAGTGTAAGTGAGTCAGGAGTTATTTTAATTTGGAATTCAGAAAAAGGTTTCTAACTGCCAGAAAAGTGAAGTTTTACGATAACTTGCCAGTAGGAAGAGAAAGTGAGAAAAGTAAAGCCTACTGATCTTTAAAAGGGGAGTTGATCAGTTTAGAAGTGGGAGTAACATGCTGTGAAAATAAACACAATTACGGAGTTTCCTTCAGATTAATTGTCCTTATGGCACTGTGCTGCTCTGGACACCTGAGGAACAGAGAACAACAGCTCTAAGTCTGCTAAATAGGTTTTGTTCGTGATCTTTTTGGCTTTGGGTATTTTTAGTTGCTGATTTCTTCTGGCCATGGGATTTATGAAAATAAACCCTGAATCTTTAAGCTAACTAGAGGTCCTGCATAGCCCTTCATATGCAAGCACAGAAGTTATGCTATGCAGAAGCAGAATTTCATCCATCACTGATATGACAGTATTAAGAAAAAACACAGTTCTAGAAAATAACATGGACAAGGTAAATTATGACAACTAATCCTTCCATCACTGCTGAAGAGGATCAGATTTTCCCAGGTCAGCTTTAGGGGAGGAGTCTAAACAGATGCACAACCTGCTCAATAAGGAAAGACTGAAGGAATTAGGTGTCTTCTCTCTGGAGAAAAGAAGGCTCAGGGGGGACCTCATTCATGGCAGTGTTTCAGTACTAGAAGTGTGGCTACAAAAAGGATGGAGGCTGTCTTTTCACAAGAACCCACATGGAGAAGACAAGGGGAACAGGTCCAAGCTGCACCAGGAGAGGTTTCACCTCAATATAACAAAGAAATTCTTTACAGTGAGAAGAATCATTCACTGCAACAACCTCCCCAGGGACATAGTAGAGTTTTTTCACTGGAGGTTTTCAAGATGTGATTGAGCAAGGTGCAAAATAATCTAATCGAGTCTCTCTTTCTCATGAAAGGTTGGACTAGATGATTGAGGTTCCTTCCAACCTGGGCTGTTGTTTCTGTGATTCTATTAACTGCTCTGCATTCCCTTCAGGAAAGCATCTCACACTTGCCATTGATGATGGAAAGAGTCTAATGGGAGTCATCTTTGCAAATGTGATCTCAAGTCATAGGTACAGTCAATTCCTACCCACTTCTGGTTGTTATTTAGCCTTGTAGTTGCAAGACACAGTTCTTCAGTTGCAATGATGGACAGCTGCTGAAAAGGAGGAGCTAGACAACAAACACAGTGGCTCAGTTCAACTTCCAAACTGCATCTTTTTTGCAATTCACTCTGGACTCACCTGCCTTCATCTCTCTCCCACCACCCCATTTTAACACCTGATTTTCAAATACAAATACTTGAAAGAGGTAGAGGAACTTGGGATATTTTTCCTCTATGAAATAAAAACTCCCACAACTAAGCACTTACGTTTCATTATCTGGTCTCTGAGTTCCAGATATACAAAATGCAGGTGAAGGTAAAGGGAAGTGAGGTCACAACGGAGCGATGAAACAAGCCTTGTCCTTTGAAATATAGGTTGTAGTTTTCCTTTTAGGATGTTAATTGTGCTGCAATATCAGCACTCCGCATCAAAAAGTCAATAATCAAACATCAGTTAGATACAGGAAATTGTCACAAAAGCTGCAGCACAGAAAGTCTTTGTATATTTACGAAAGCAAAATAAGAAAATGAGACAAGAAATACATTATGGACATGGTAGAAAAAGGGTGGCTCGAGGAGCACTGCACGCTTGTTTTTCTTTTAATGACGTATTGTTTTTAATAACATCGCCTTTCTAGCTTCAAAATCTATTTCACAGTGAAAAAAATCAAACAAAGCACTGTGACGCTCCATTGATATTTACACACACTTAGAAGCAAACCACCTGGTTGGTTTCTTCTATCCTGAAACAAATGGGAATGACAGCCACTGTGGATGGTGGCCACGCACATCCTGCATCTTCAGCTTACATTCAACGTCAAGATTTCTTGAGAGTTAATTTGTGCGATGGCATCAGAGTCTGGTTTAGATAACTATATACACCTGAAGTATGATCTTTCCAGTAACTCTGAGAACATTTGAGTGACTAAGACAGCCACATTTCTAAGTGCGTGAACACTTCCAATTAAAAACATCATAATAAAAGGGGGTTGCTTGTATATTAAATATGTCGAGAGATACCATTGCTTCTAGTAACTTCAGTGCTGGTGAAAGGTACCAAAGACTTTGATTTGTCCACTGAACAAGAAATACCAGGACTGCAACAGCAGAAATTTCCCCTTTGTTGCCCTCCAATTTGTCTTGCTCCTCAGCATTGGCTCTAGGAATGCAAGGGGCAAATCCAAGTTTTCAAGACTATTCAGCCCTTGGCCTCTCTTGCTGAGAATATAGAAAAATAATAATAATGTGCTGAGGCCAAATCCCAAGCCCAAACGAAGTGGCTTTGTTCTAATGATAACACCAGTTTTCTGTACTGAGTTTAATTTAGCTGAGGACCTGGTCTCCAGTGTCCATGATTGGAGGGTGGTTTTGGTGGTGTGGACATTTGCCCACGAGGCACTGGACTGAGATCCACCAACTCAAACTGCAGAGCAATGTAGGATAGCCAGGAGAACAACAGAATCCAAAAGTAAGATCAGAAAAAGCCTCACGACAAAAATAGAATAAAAAATCCAAACACTTCCTTGCTCTGGACTGAAACCTGGCAAAAAATTCTCCGGCTAAAGGCAGTTATTCAACACCTTTCTTTTGAAAGTTCTAATTTATTAATGCTTGAAAATTGGCTACTAGCCATTCATGCAAAATGTACTTTGGGATTTTTTTTTTTTTGAGTAATATATGCACTTTATTGTCAGTATTCACCTTGTGAAACCCCATACTACAGAAAATACAAAACTAAGTGTCATCTGTTCATCTAACAATGGATAGTCTCATTTAAAAAACATGTGAGCATTAATTTACCTGACAGATCTGACATTCCCCTCCTCTTTCTGGACTGGAAAGGTCCTGGGAAACTTTCTAAAATAACTTTTAGCAGCATCTGATCAGAGAGGAAGCTCCAATCTATCCGTTAAAAATACTTCAGAGATTTTTGCAGAGTGTCAAAAAAAGGGAGACAAATTCTGCTCTTGGAGCAGCAAACTGGTGCTGAAGACTTGAAAAAAAGGTGCTGGGTTCATTTAACTCCCACTTCAGCTACTGGAGTATAATGTACGTATTTTATACATTTTTGCTAGTCTTCTGTGCAAGGGTAGATTTCACCTGAAAGGGGTGTAAGCATCTCGTAAGAGGATGATTCTGTACAAATATGAAGTCAATCTCAAGGTTTCTGTCTGTTTACATTCATTTACACTGCTGCAACTGAGAGCAGTTTATGTCCCATAAAGCACTATGTAAGTGTTAAGTATTATAATCAATATTTTTCACAACTTTCTGAGACTTTTTCTCCTTTTAAAAATAAGGAAACTAGCATTACTTTGAGAAACCTATGCTTGAAACAACATTAAAACTTTTTTTTTCCTAAACTAACCAAAACCCAGTGAAATTAAAAGCTCACACTCAGCTGACACTAAAATTCACTGGTGGTTTGGTTTTTTATAGTTCGTGAGCCAAAGAGCAAGTCTGAATTTTGGATTTCCTGGTTACTATTAGTTTCAGTTGAAAACTTCACATTCAAAATGTTGTTTTCATTTTTTTTTTTGTTTGGGCTTTTTTTTAATATATGCATACACATACACATAGATATATATATTTTTTATATATATCAGTTCATAAATCTAAAATGAAGTGAGTACTAGGACAGTCCTTGAAGACTTTATGCACTGCATAAAGACTTTTGAGAACTGACATCATTGACAGGTGATTGAAGTAGATATGTACCAGTTGTGGCTTTAACTACAAGGCAAAGGTTGAAAGACCATTTTAGTTCCTCTCAAAGGAAAGAAGTAAGACCATAGGTGGGTAAACAAACAGACTATCCAAAGAGAGAGGATACTGTCAGGTGTGGGAAGTCATCCAAAGTCTTTATCTTTTCCTTCCATGCCATCTTATTGTACAGGTTTAGTTGCTCACCAAATGCAGATGACTTTTACCTTCCAATATGATCATGTCAGATCCTTCTTGTGCCTCTTGCTCTGGCAGGGAAGAGTCAACACACAGAAGTCAACCAGGTTGTGAAAGCACCACACTCTAGGTGGCATCACTACCCCAAAACATGCCACATTTGGACATAGATGCAGAGGGTTCAGAGGGTTATCTGGACGGAAAGGCCACCCTGGAACCAACTTTCGCTCTTAAGGTAGGTGGGAGGGGACAGCTATTTTTATTATTCAAAGAATCCATTCAATCAATCAATCAACCAATCACTCAATGCCAAAAAATATAAATATATCTCAACTGCATGGCCCTTTTAGAAAATTCACATCTTAGCTAGAACATAAAGCACCCTCAGAAGTCCCTGGGTATGGAAAAAGACAGTTGATTCCATCTCTCTTGCCTGGAGTCCCCACACTGATTGATGGTAGCTATGCAGCTTCCCATTGGCACACAGCAGTTTCTTTAAGTCCATTGGAAACATCTAACTAAGTCCAGCCATGAACTTCATTTTCTGGAGTTTTTCCTGAATCAGCTGGTTTGATTAACCCAAACATGTCAGCTCCATCCTAAGACTCAAAAGAGAAACACTGCAGAACTTCACATGCCAAAGGACAGGGACAGGCTAAGATATGTTTGACGAAGGAGAAAAAAAAAAAACCAACAAAAAAAAGGCAAATCCAAACCAAAATGGAAACCAATTTGAAAAATAACAACGGTCATGTCCATTCACAGAGTAGTATCAGTTTGGCAACCAAGGATCACAACTGCACAGCAATCACTTGTTACTTTTGACTGACAACGGATTACTTGCAGAGGCTCTGAAATGTAAATCACTGAGTGGGTGGTCTTGGCCTGTTGTTTACCTTTTAGATATTTTTTCATTAATGGCCTTGAGTACAGTTGGGTATTTACAGTGATTGTTAAAAAGATAGTTATATACACATTTCCTTTGCTTTTTCACCTCGGGAAGGGAAGGGAAGGGAAGGGAAGGGAAGGGAAGGGAAGGAAAGGAAAGGAAAGGAAAGGAAAGGAAAGGAAAGGAAAGGAAAGGAAAGGAAAGGAAAGGAAAGGAAAGGAAAGGAAAGGAAAGGAAAGGAAAGGAAAGGAAAGGAAAGGAAAGGAAAGGAAAGGAAAGGAAAGGAAAGGAAAGGAAAGGAAAGGAAAGGAAAGGAAAGGAAAGGAAAGGAAAGGAAAGGAAAGGAAAGGAAAGGAAAGGAAAGGAAAGGAAAGGAAAGGAAAGGAAAGGAAAGGAAAGGAAAGGAAAGGAAAGGAAAGGAAAGGAAAGGAAAGGAAAGGAAAGGAAAGGAAAGGAAAGGAAAGGAAAGGAAAGGAAAGGAAAGGAAAGGAAAGGAAAGGAAAGGAAAGGAAAGGAAAGGAAAGGAAAGGAAAGGAAAGGAAAGGAAAGGAAAGGAAAGGAAAGGAAAGGAAAGGAAAGGAAAGGAAAGGAAAGGAAAGGAAAGGAAAGGAAAGGAAAGGAAAGGAAAGGAAAGGAAAGGAAAGGAAAGGAAAGGAAAGGAAAGGAAAGGAAAGGAAAGGAAAGGAAAGGAAAGGAAAGGAAAGGAAAGGAAAGGAAAGGAAAGGAAAGGAAAGGAAAGGAAAGGAAAGGAAAGGAAAGGAAAGGAAGACCTACACCACCACCAAAACTATGATTTCTTTTTTTTTTCTTTTGAAAGGGATGGTTTTTGGTTTGCTTCTTGATTGATTAGTTTTCCTTAGCTGCTCATGTCACTAAGTTCTCCGCATTTATGCTGGACATCCGAATCTGAGAGCTGCTCTTGCTCAGAATGGAGAGTTGTGTCCCCCCGTTCACTCCGCTGCTCGCTAGAGAAGGATGACGATGTTTGAAATCCACAGCAAAATACCGGTTGACTTTCCAGCTCCTCCATTTTCTCTTTATTTCTGATTGCACCTTTAGGGAGAAACTTCAAAAGGTCATTTTTTATGTACTTAGCCGCTCGAGGACATGCTGACAAATTATCAAGATTAGAAAAAAACCCCACAATTTGACAGAACTATTTTAAAGAGTATTATTAAACTCCTCACTTCAGCAAAGTCTGAAGTGACTTCTCCACGTCTGAAAGCGGTCCAGACATGCAGTGGGAACAACAGCCTGGGTTCTGTGCCTCTGACTTCAAATAATTTAGGATCATCCCAGAGGTGCATAGAAGACTTGTTCAACACTAACTCCAACATAATTCTTGAGCTAGCTTCTTGGAAAAAATATCCTGTTTTCATCAATGGCCACTACCAAATACATAAGAAGGAGCCAAAGAAATCAGGAACCAAGAAGTACAAGACAATAATAAAATAGCCTGTCCACAGAGGCACCTTGTCTCTCACCTGGCATTAATGGATGTATGTCTAGTGAAAGCTTTGCTTCCTGCTTTCAGATCACCTCTAAGCAGATAACAGCTCTGGGATTAGTGATACATCTGTGATACCCTCCGTTCCATTGAGATTTTTTTCTTGGTCACCCGTGGTATATCACCAAGACTAATACAATCCATGGGCAGAACTTCCATTAGAAAATAATTAAATATTTGTATATATTTTCTACTTTTCTTTCGTCTCTAACTCCCTGGTGATGCTGCAAAAGGGAGCGGAGAGTGCTAGTAGTGGGTGACTCTCTGCTGAGAGGCACTGAGGTACTCAGCTGCCTGCTTAATATACGGTCAAGTGAGGTTTGCTGCTTGCCAGGAGCAAAGATCCAAGATAGCACAGAGAGACTGCCACAACTAGTTGAAAACACAACTTCCCCACTTCTTTTCCATGTAAGTATCTACGACATGGTAAAGTAAAGCTTAGGCAAGATCAAGCAGGACTTCAGAGCCCTGGAAGTACAAGCATAAGGGAGAGATATCCAAGTAATCTCCTCTGTCTTGCCAGTCACAGACAGAAGTTGATGTATCATGCAAATCTATACCTGGCTTCATGGCTGGTGCCATTGCCAGAGTTTTGTTTTCTGTGTAGAACATTCAGCCTATTGGGGAAAGATGGAATACACCTACCTAGAAGAGGCAGGAGAATTTTCACTAGTAGATCGGTTAAATTAGTGAATCGCTCTTTAAACTAATGAACTTGGGGGGTACTGTCCATGGCTGTGACACCTGAATATTTGTAAGCAGGAAGTTGTATGAGTTCACCTATCAGAGTAGTGAGGAATGCTCCCCCCACCCTCTGCAAAAGCAAGAACCCTGCTTGGCCAGTCATCTCAGGTTTGTGTATACCAGTGCACATGGTCTGGTCAGCAAACAGGAGAAACCAGAGCTCCATGCCCAGTCAGAGAGTTATGATACTATAGAAAATACAGGAACTTGGTGGGAAAACTCACAGGAATGAAAGACCGAAATGGGTGGCTACAAACTCTTTTGAGAAGTTAGGAAGGGAAGAAGAAGAGGTGGAGTTGCACTTTATGTAAAACAGATATTTGAGTGTATGCAGATGAGTTATGGAGACAATGAAAGTCTTTGGATCAGGATTAGAGGAATTGTCACCAAGGAGGATTGTTTGTTAAGTGTCTGTTACTGACCTCCCAATCATGATGACGAGACTGATGAAACCTTACTTCAGGTGCTTAAGGAAGTCTCAGTCGAACAGAACCTAGTTCTCGTGGGTGGCTGTTCACCTGAAGGAGGTTGTAGCCAAGTCTGTCGGTTGATCTCTTCTCCCAGGTAGCAAGTGATATGACAAGAGGATATGGCCTCAAGCTCCACCAGGTGAGGTTTAGATTGAATATTAGGAAAATCACTTCAAAGAAAATGTTGTCAAGCATTGGAACAGGCTGCCCTGGGAAGTGGCTGAGTCACCATCCCCAGAGATATCTAAAAGACGTGGTGACGTGGGGTTTAGGACATAGTTTATTGGTGGACTTTGCAGTGCTGGGTTAATGGTTGGACTTGGTAGTGCTAGGTTAATGGTTGGACTCAGTGATCTTAAAGGTCTTTACCAATCTAAATAATTCTGATTGCTAGATTTACTGCTTATAAAACAAGACTTACTTGACAACATAACTATCAGTGGTAGCCTTGAATACAGCGATCATAACATTATGGAGTTTAAGGTATTTCTGAGCACAATGAAGACCAGTAGTAGGACAAAGATCCAGGAGTTTAGAAGAGCCAAATTCAATATTCTCAGAGCCCAGCTGTGAGGGATTCCATGGGAAGCATCTATGGAGAACAAAGAAGCTTGTGAGTGCTGCATAGAAGGCTCAAGAATGACCTGTAAGGACAAGAACTGTACATCCCCCACAAAGGGAAAGGAAGAATGAGAGACCAACTCATCTTAACAATGAGCTTTTGCTTAAAAGAAGAAAAAAAAGGAATAGTGGCTATGAAAAGGCAGCCAAATGCCCATCAAGGACTACAAGAACCTTGCTAGGGCACGCAGAGATGCGGTCAGGTACGCTAAGAGTCAGCTAGAATTGAAAATGGCCAAAAAAGTCAAGAACAGCAAGAAAAGGTTCTTCAGATACATGAGCAGTAAGCAGAAGCACAGGGAAGAGACAGGCCAACTGCTAAACAGCACAGGGAAACTAATCACTAATAATGCAAGGTAGATGCTCTCAATACCTTCTTTGCTTTTGTTTATACTGTTGCAGCTGGACCCCAGGCCAAAGTATCGAGTAGCTATGACAATAGATGTGCTGACCCAACAGTAGTTGATGAAGGGCTGGTCTGTGGCCTCTTGCAGGGGGTCAACCAACCTAAATTTATGAGTCCAGATGGAATCCACCCTAAGGTGTTAAGAGAAGTGGTTGACATTGTTCCAAGGTTTCTGTCTATAATATTTGAAAAGTCGTGGAGATCAGGGGCTATTCCTGATGAATGGAAGAGGACAAATGTCATACCAAACTACAAGAATGGCTCAAGAGAGGCTCTATTCTAATTCTATTCTATTCTATTCTATTCTATTCTATTCTATTCTATTCTATTCTATTCTATGTTTTCCTACTCTATTCTATTCTATCTAAAAAAGACGCAGGAAACTACAGGTCTATTAGTCTTACTTCGCTCTCTGGGGAAATAATGGAACAAGACCTTCTAGAAACTATCACAAACCAAATGAAGCAGATGACTGGGAAAAGCAAGCAAGGATTTACCAAAGGCAAATCATGCCAGGCTAATCTGATCATCTTCTACAATAAAATAATATTTTCTAATGATATGGGGAGAGAAGCGGATGTTTTGCCTGGACCCCAGCAAAGTGTTTGGTATTCTTTCCCATAGACTTCTCCTAGGAAAGCTGGCAAGATATGGATTAGGTGGGCCACCTACTAGATGGGTAGGAAATTGGCTAACAGGCCACACTATGAGGGTGTTGAACAACTTTTTTGACCCAGGTTGGCACTACTGGTGTACTCCAGGGATTGATACTGGACCCCACAATGTTCAGCATCTTCATAAATGATCTGCATGATGGGATTAAAAGCACCCTCACCAAGATGGTTGATGACACCAATGTGGGTTGTGAGGTGGACATGTCAGAGGTGAAAGCCACCTTCCAGAGAGAACTGAATAAGCTGGAAGAGTGAGCTAGAAAGAGCTGTATGAAGTTTAACAGAGACAAGTGCAAAGTTCTGTACCTGGGATGACAACCAAAGAGAGCGGTACAGTCCCTGCCTCTGTTAGGGAGCATTAACCTGAGCAATCGCCTCTGGCAAAGCCAATATTTTGATTTAATAAAGACATCACACATCCTCTTTCTTTTGCTGCGACATTATGAGATTCAGTGTCAGGTGTTAGAGAATATGGTAGATGATGAGTTACAGTGAAGGTTTAGAATAGCAGTTACTCCCACAAGGAAATGGGATGGGGATGGTGGGTGATGGCAGTTAAATATTAAAAGTCTTACCTCCCCATTCAAGAAACAATAGAGAACAGCAACAACAAATCCCTATGTAAATGGGAGAGAGAGAAAAAATGTAATTCAAATCCTTCTGCAAATGCTAGAAAATAGCTGGAATTAAAACAAAGAAAACAAAAATCCTTGTATACAGAACATACAAATAAATGAATAAACACACAGTCTGAGAACTGTGCATGCAAAGTAGTTATCATGAATAGAGATTTCTTTTTAACAAAAGCAGAATTCACTGTATAATCACCTGGAAAGATCCCAGTCCCAATTCAAACACTAGTCTCTCCCGCTTACTGACATTTTCAGGAGAAAAAGCAAACACCGTGTAGTGAATTCCAAACAAGGGGATAAGCAGTAGTGTAGAGCGAGCCAGCCTCCTGTTATAACAGAGTGAAAGAACTTTAATGCAGCCTTGTAATAAACAACCCGTGCTTTAATTAAAGAAGAAAACACAGAAAATATTTTGTTGCCTGCCTTTTGGGAAATTTCTACACTGTATAATTATACAAACAAATATACAACATTCCCATTTGTTCCCAAACAGTGATTTCACACAGACTGTAGCTGGCTCCCACTTCTTCGCACTGCTACAATAATAGCACATTAGTAATGCTTAATACTCTGTACTGTTATTTAAATTTGCATTATTATAGGCAGGGATTTTTTTTCTACCATGCCAGACACGAGAAGGGTAATCTTGCTAAGGGATTCAGACTGCTACCACAACACAAGAACAAACCTCTCACCCATTTGTTTCATCCCAGTGGAGTGTCTGAAAGAATCTTTTTGTGTGTGTGTGTGAATTTATTTCTTTGTAGCAAAAAATTCCAAAACAGCAATACAAATAAAGCCAAAAAACCCCCCCTGTATGTTCTTATACTTGTGACTATTTCTCAGGGTTGGTTGTTTTTTTAACTCTCATTTAGACTGTTGGAAAGTGAAGTGTAATTCCATTGTGTAACTAATTCCCATTGCATCAGAATAAAGAGGTTTTAGAGGGAAATAAAGCTCAGTAGGTGTAAACAACAGGGGTGGAAATGAATGTGTGTGCACAGGTAGAGATGAAATTCCCCAAAAGCAGGGCTCCAGCTAAGACTTATGTGTGTTTTGGTCAGAGTCATTTGCTGACTGAGCAGGAAAAAAGACCAAATGTTGATGTGTAAATAAGACACCTGCCTTATTATAAACCAAATGGACTAAAGTAAACTCCAGGACAGTTTCAAAGTGGACAAAATACGATTGATTTCCTTCAAGTAAGTTAAGGAGGTAGATGCAGTGCAAAAGAAGCTAAAAAGCCATAAAGATTTCTGGAAGGGCTGCCTACTTTTAAAAAATTAAATCTTGCCTCTGCCTATATCTATATGGCATATTGCTGACATTTTAAAATTTCCTACTACATGCTCAACAATATCCCCAAAATGATGTTTGTCTTACTGAAAATGAAGACTTAATACATCTCCAGGAACTCTGCGCACATTGCTGCTATACCCAATACTAACTGGAAATGGGACATCGGTTTATTGCTAGTGTCCCTCAGTCATACTTTATGCACTAATGGTGACACATCACAACCCTTGCCTTAAGATTGTCCTACCCACACATGATTCATTAGTCCCATGCACACCAAATTGCAAGTCTTGGTGAAAGACCCCCACAAACCAGAGAACACCGTTCTTGTGAATTATCAAGTTAGACATTGACCAAAAGTTCTTTTAACAAGAAAGGAACATTTGGGGAACCGGTTGATGAAGAGCATACAGAGTGTCCAACTTTGGTGAGCTCTAGTAAAAAAAAATCTGTATGGGAGTGACCTAGTGTAATGGACTAGAAGACCTTTCAAGGTGCCTTCCAGTCCTTTTTTTTTATGGAGATGTAATTGGGTTAATGAAAAAGAACAGAAACATTGTGGAAAAGATTGAAGGATAATACTACCTCTGTAAACAAAAAAAGGATGTAAAGAACCGGTGTCAAAATAGCTATGGAATTTTAAAAAAAATCAAATTAAGGTAGAAAACTGGGCAACGAAGTATCATGTCTCAAAAATCTATTACACTTTATATTCAGAATTAATGACAACAGTAACAAAAGGATAAAGGTTCTTTTGATTTAAAATTCGGAATAGAATTGCCTGTTAGTAAGTTGCATCTCATCACAGTCATAGGAGATTACTTTTGGCAAAGATGCAGAGGAAGACTTTTTCTACTGTCAGTTTTCTGGCATTAATTATATCTGATTAATCACACAGTTTGTACAATCTTGAAATACAATGTCAGTATCAATTTATTTGAGATGCTGTCTTCAATATTGTCATAAAAGTCAGGAAGAAAATACATGAAATGTAGGGAATAACACATTCTGAAGTTAACAGATTGTGAAGATCTATTTAGAGGAAAAGAAGATTTTAATGATTAAGAAAAACTTGAGAAATACTAATGACTATGTGGATGATGATGAATTTTGTTTTCTTCAAGAGCATTAGGAAAAAAGAAGACTTAAACAGCACCTGCGAGACATGTAAGTTTATATGCAATGATGAAATGAAGGTGTTAAAGGATACAGCGAAATTCTCAGGAATGGAACAGCCAAAGATATTAATCCTCTTTTCTTCCCACACTCTTTCAGACAAGCAAGAAACTCAGGGGACAGATCCAAAAGTTTTGAAGCAATATTCTCTCAGTTGGGCTTAAACTGTTTAGAAGAGAGATGTTCTCCAAAAGATCTAGAAAAAAGCCTATTTTACATTCCAACAGGTAGAGGAATATCTAAGGTTAATTTAAAAAAACAAAAGCGAGTTGTATTTCAATTTTTGTTGAGACCGACATTGTATTTTTCAGCCGTTTATTTTCCTTTGAAACCAGTTTAAACATGAGATTTTTCTCCAACACCAAGGCTATGAATGTGGCCTTTCCACAGAGTGTTAGTACAAAAAGACACAGATAATGGTGCCCTTTGTTTTTCCTCACTCCTGTATTAAATTATGGAATGACATCTTTATAGCAAAAGGAACAGAAAGTAAAAAGGTTGTCTAACTTTGATGAGTTTCTGAAGAAGTCATGTCTTTACTTTTCCATGGCATATCCACACTTACTAAGAAGGCTGCTGAAGTGTCTGTGGAAATTACATAGGAGGCAACTGGGCACGAAGTGGAAATGAAAATAATACACCATGTTTTGTTGTTGAATAGAATTTACTGTGATTTCTACTGAGTGTTACAGTGTGTTCCTATTTCTCATTTTAAAGCAAGCTTCTGGAAAGGGATTAATGCTGTGAGCTGAACAGAGTAACTAGAAATCAGATTTAAAAAGAAAAAAGCAACCAAATATTTTTCGCAGCTGTGCAATAGAGAACAAGGACCAGTGGGTTCTAAATGGCCTAAATACATTCTTCCAGCTTCTGTGAATGGGATGTAACAGAGACATCTCTAGACTCAGGACCTGCAGATACAACTGTAAGAACTCCTTGGCTGGATACATGATGATGCCATTTGGAATGAATGAAGGAAGCCATCAAAAACCATGAGTCCTCTACATCAAGGGACCTGAAGCTCCAGAGGCAATTGTGTAAGGAAATTTGTGGTTGACAACCTTTTCTCTGCCTCTGAGAGAGAGGTGAAAACTGCAGCTTAGACCTTACTCTCCCATCAGTTCCTGGTATCTTCACTGCAGCTGAAGATGTGTCTTGTGCTGTTTCTGCTGGGGCTGTAGCTGCTTCTGTTGGATTAATTGCAAAGCCATGTGGCTCAAAAAAGCCACTGTGACTTACAGAAGACTTGGTAGATGACACTGTGTGCAGCTAAGCTAAGGATAAAATACAGTACAGCTTTTACACTGGCAAAGAGTTTGTCGCCTTGGTCTCAGGGATTCTTGCCACTCAACTTTTTTGAGACAAAATATCACAGACTGTCAAAAAAAGCATAAAAAATCTTCATAGCATTTGAAGAAAGACTGTGTAGATGCTGTTTTTCTATTTGGGCCTACCTCTTCAAAGTAAGAAAACTGTTCAATTTAATCAAACAGAAATATTTTCAGTGAAGACATCAGGGTCTGTGGTAGAACAACATTCACCTCACCAAGCTTTGGATATATATACTGTAGATATCTATACTGACTTTATTAACATAATGTCTCTAAAGCCAATACAGAGGAAAATGTACTTCTAAGGCATAGTTCTTGTCTGCTATAGATGCCTCTTTAAGAGAAGGTGACTCCTGTTGTAAACCCCATGGATATGTACTGAATGCTATATATATATATATATAGACTATCTTAAAGTTATGAGGTATCTGCAGTGATAGTATCTATTTTTAGTTATATTAGTTGCACACTTCAACTCCTTTTGTTGTCAACAAAGAGTAACAGGCACTTACATGGAAGGATGAATCATCTGTTCCTAAGGAAGACCTTATCACCTCCTCCGTTGACTACAAAGGGAATCTGGACTGAGTTTGGCATATAAATTACTGCACTCTTGCCTTGTAAGGTTTAAATTAGAGGAAGCCCATCCCTTTGGCCATAACTCAGTGGTTAATATGTACAAGAAAACAGTCATGACAATATTTCGAAAAGAAGGATAAAGAGCAAACCATGAAGATACCATGCCATTTGTAATGAAATGCTTAATACATCTCATGTTTCATAAACCGGAGTATCTCTTCTATGAAAAGGATGCTAAACATAGCTAATGTGACTTTCAGGAACCTCAGTAACCTCCCTGACACATACATGTCTTTTCCAAAAGCTGAAGTATGTCTGCAGGATCACTTCTGAAGATCTGTGATAACACCTAAATACAGGACTTGATTACAGCTTTGTCACATCTTCAGACTAAGGACTCGAAAAGCAGTGGAAGCTTACTGAGACCTTCATATTTTAACACACAAAATAAGATTTAATTATGTTTATTGGAAGTGTACAGAGTTTTTCTGGGCCTCTGTTTAGGCTGAACTCTTCTTACTATTGACTAGGTAGAGGATTACACCTTAGAGAGTCGTCAGTGTGACAATTCTGAAATACTGCACTTAAGGTGAAATTTGTTTGTCTGCAGAGGTCCAACATCAAGTCTATGCTGCATCAGGTTGTAGATTAAGAAGTGAACTTCACATTTCAAACTATCTCCTCCTAAATGTACGTCCTAGTTTTACTTAACTGTTATTAGTCCTCTCTTAATGTAGAATTTGGACCTTCTGATTGTTCTTCTATTCTCTTCTATCTGCTTTTGCACAGTGTCAGTCTATTGACTAAATCTTTTAAGCATCTTCATTGGTCTATTTCTTGAATACCTTGAGGACATGTAAAATCACAGAGAAAATTTATGTTCATGTTTTACTTTTTTTTTCTAGCTATCAAACATAACAGAATATGCAGCTATAAGTTAAAAACCCCAATTTTTCATTAATGGTTACAAAGATTACTAAGTAAGTAAATCAGAAAAATGTTGGACTGTTGGATCTGTGTGGCAGGACATCTTTGAGAGTGTTGACTAGTCTGCTCTGAAATTCAGAGGAAAGTTCATCGGGAAACATACTGTAAAATATATTTCTGAAAGGTACGCCTCGCCCATAGGAATTCTGTGGGCTTCTTGTACAAGTAACAGAGAATGAGGTGCATGATTAATTCAGTGCACTATTAATTCATTAATCACAGAAAGTGATTAATTCACATATCTCTAGACTAAGTGGCACTTACTTTTCCAGGTGCCTCACTCTCCGTAGCAAATCTTTGGTGATGGCCTCTGACTAGACACATAAAATTTTGATACTAGGTTAACCTTAACCTTTCTTTGCCCCTGGGTGTATATTAACACAACTTCATTCTGTTCAATGGGTTTAAGATGTTTTACACCAGCTGAGAGTCTGATTCACTCAATCTTGCCCTGCCTTTATTCTAGCAAACTTTTAGGTGAAACACTTGCTCTCAGTATGACCTGCACTCACCTATTTGCTGTATAATAAAGAGCAACTATTCATAGTTTCTATACAGACACTACCCAAAAACATAAATAGCATCAGCTGTAATTACAGTTTTAAAAAAAGAAAATAAACCTTGAAATCCTTGATTGTGGTGCATCAGCAAAAGCACAGAACAACGAGAAAAAAAAAAAATCTACATGCAACAGGAACTAAATGAACGCTTGCTCGCTGGTTACTACCCCTCTGCTAATATCCATTCATTTACTTGCAACATGCGTCATACAAACACAGTAACGTCACAGGAGTGCGTACACTTACAGGGTAATGGTTGATAGTTCTGACATCTTGCAAGAGTGCTGGTTAGCCCTCTTAGGCTTACAGTAGCATTTCTGAACGCAGCTGCTAAATATGACAAGATTAGCAATTTTTTCAGCATATTGTGAACAGGCCAAGGTAGGTCACTTTCAACACATTTCATGAGACACGTCACAAAGATGGAAAGCGGACATGACAGAATGAAATTACGGCACAAACCAGCTGCTTGACTGAAGCAAAAAATAAACAAAAAACATTAAAATGCACTGGCTGCCGCTGGCAATTGTGATGTGTTGATTCACAGACAAACCAAAGGTGGGACAATCTGGAGGCAGGCGGGCAGCGTTATGCATCCAAAATACACACGACCTTTGCAGTCTGGTATTTGTAACAGAGGGTAACAGAACAATAGAGTAAATGAAAGTTGACTGCACGCTTGTGGAGAACAATTAGATAGTAACAGAAACTTGTAGGATGGAGATTTGTCTAAGATGAAGTTGGGTCAGGTGCGCATGTTTTTTGTGTGTAAGTACCCAAGGTAGTGTGGATTCTTTCTTTTAAGTGAAGACTACTAGTAAGGACACCAAAGCCCCTTTTAGCTGAGCTTCCTTGATGCATCAAGAGGGAGTTCAGCATGGGAACTGCATGTGTGACTGGTAATTCAGAGATACTGGCTCTTTTTTGTCACACACGCTAAGACCGATGTGGTCATAAAAGCAGCAGACACACCATGGACCAGGACAGTGATGTCTCTACTTGTTGTATTCTAGAAAGGGCTGCTATGGACAGTGGGATGTTTACATTCACAACAAGACAGAGAGAGGCTAATTTAAACCAGCTGCCAAGAAGGGTAATCCGTAAACAACATGGGAAGGCATCTTGAGGGATCCTGTAAGGTTTTGTAACGCTACAATGGGCTGAAAAACATGAGAGTTGAAAGTAGTAATTTCTTGCTGTCATTTGAGGGGAGGTTTTTTTATATTGCTTTGCTTTCAACACATGGCTGTTTTGGTGGGATTCACTTCAGCTAAGGTTGGATATTTACAGGATAGATTTCTAAGCAAACTGGACACCCTTGATCCCTTGAGAATAATCAGAGAGAATAAACAGTTGAGAGAGAAATACACCCTTCTTGGTCAGGGTGTATCTGATCTACTTTGAATGTCCCTTTCAGGATGAGATGACCAACACATCAAACACCACTGACTACCCTGACTAAATGTCTGTTGACTATAAAGGGTAATACGATGATTTTTTTTTTTATGTACAAGGCAAACATCTACCTGTATTCAAACAAATCAAACTACATTTCTGTTACTCAGCTAATATGCACAGTCTAAGGTTTGTGTTCACCTAACCACAGATAGAAGATGCAGTTTATAAACTGAACAGTAAAACAGAATAAATTTAAAGCAGATTAACTCGGCTGTTAACTTATTTAAGACAATCCCATTTACTAGAGTTCTGTTTTATTTTGCTTGGCTTCCTTTTGGGTAATCGAAACCTGCCAACTGCATTGTCTTTAAAGATTACAGCATAAGAGCTGGAAAGAGTACAGTATTGTGGCATGCATGCACACATCCAGCAAATCGAAACAGTAATCATGTTTCAACCTGCAAAATTAATCCAATTTCTTGAATGATGCTAAGGAAGTAAATAGGAAAATGACCGTTCCTTTTACAGCACCATTTTGATGATAAAATTTTGCACTGCCTCTGCTTTTCACAGAGCTGAATTGTGTCTGAATGTTCAGCTAAGACTGATCAAAAACAGGGAGGGAAGTTTTAGAGAGAGTTCATTTTTACTGTGCCTGAGACTTTCAGAAATGACTATGGATTTTGAGTGCCTCACTCATTTTTTGATCACCTGATCTGAAACACATTTTATTTGACCAGTTTTTTCCACAAGCTGTGTTGAAAAGCAGTGCTTATGAAGTCATTTTAAGGCACATAATCTGAACATCTAAAAATCAATAAACGCTTCAAAAACCCTTAGTCATGGGGTGTTGGAGGGGGTTGTGTTCTTCAAGGACACACTTAATGTTGCCATGGTAATCTGGAAAAAAAAATCCCCACCTCTGTTTCCCTTACTGCTTATGCCCTGTTTTATTTGGCAGGGATTGATTTTCATTGTAGGTTTTTCTAGTAAGTAGGCCTTGAAAGCAGTTGATATTTTCTAGAATTATCAAAAAGGACAGACTTGATTTTGAAAATAGTATCTAATAATTAACTGCTGCTCCTCACTCAAGGAGAGGACATTTTCACATGGGCTTGTGATGGAAAGATTTGTTAGCACTTCTTAGGAAAACATTAACATTCTAGTGCTGTTACCATTTTTCCTGCCATAGTTTGAATCTTCTCTCTGATGTTAGATACTTTAAAGTGACCCAAAATGTTTAGAGTCACCACAAAGATGATTAAGGGAGTGAAACA